>BNST01000682.1:0-224151 GCA_019650275.1 Xylocarpus granatum
AAAAACTCCTCAAATGCTATACATTGTTTATCTCTTCAACTAAATTGATGCCTTCTGCAGGCCTGTCATGCATTACTTTTTCTTGGAAAGGTTCTTACAACCAGCTGACTGGTTTGAAAAGCGACTTGCATATACACGGAGTGTAGCAGCTAGTTCAATGGTAAGTTTTATCTACCCATGCTCTAAAGTTGACCTAGTTTCTTATTAATGTGTATTTGAAGCATAGTTTTCATAATGATGATGGACTCCATGAGTCGTGTCTATATTCAAGAAGTTATTTTGTATGGAGCTGTATGTTAAACAATCAGAATCTCCTTTTTAACCATGTTTTTGTTATCCTGTGTCTGGTGCACATGACATGTAGAAAGGACAAGGAAGCATGAAATTAAGAGCCTCTATTTCTTTTTGCAACGAATTGTCTGCTAATCCTTCTAAATCCTTCCGATATGGTGTTGCCAAAAGACAGAATCCTGTGTGGACATTTCAGATCATGCATCACAATCAAATTGGCTATATTCTCCACACATTCATGTTGGTTTGAAGACTGTTTAAATCGGATATGTATCCACTTATTGCTTTTAGATTTATTTTGCATTTTAGGTAATCCGTTGATATGTTGCTGGTTTTGTTATTCACCTTGTGTCATATAGGTAAATCAGTGCCAGTAGGGCTTCAGGAGTTTAGACCAAATCATTATTGAAAAAGGATTAAATCATTCAAAGCAATGGATGATAGTCTACTGAAATTAAAGATAAAATTAACTGTTAACTCACTTTTTTCATCAAAAATTTAATTCGTTTGTTATTCTGTGATTCTTATCTATGCATGTAAAACTAGGGGAAGACTAGGAAATGTCCTTAGCATTTTGGTGGAGGCCATATACTGGTCTTGTATCATCCAAGTAGACATAGTTGGATTTCCATCTTTTTTCTGGGTCTTTTTTGTTTACTACATCTTTTCTGCTTGATGTATTAATATTTCCAGCAGGAATGTTAACTTTGTGATTGAATTTTCTCAGCACAATATCTTCTATTTTAGATTCACAATGAATTCCATTTTCCAGCTTTTTTGGCTGATTAATTGCCTCATCATTGTATTTCTATAGTTGGTAATGTTGGCAACTCCATTTTTTGTTTTTCCATTTACACCTGTTCAGGTTGGCTATATTGTTGGCCTTGGGGATCGACATTCTATGAATATCTTGATTGATGAAGCCACTGCAGAAGTTGTTCACATAGATCTTGGTGTCGCGTTTGAACAAGGCTTGATGCTCAAGACACCGGAGCGAGTTTGTTTTTAATTTTGCAGCTTCTTTATGTTATCTCTTGAGCTTAAATCAATATTTTGTAACCATATTCTCATCTTTAATGTCATGCCTTTTTTCGCTTTGGCAGGTTCCATTCAGGCTGACAAGAGACATCATTGATGGCATGGGTGTTACTGGAGTAGAAGGGGTTTTCAGAAGATGTTGTGAGAAAACTCTGTGTGTTATGCGGGCAAACAAAGAAGCTTTGCTAACCATTGTTGAAGTACAATAACTCGGCTCTACTCTATATCTTTCAATCAGAAATAGGATTAGTCTTTTTCTTGATAATGGAGATATCTGTGCAGGTTTTTATCCATGATCCCCTGTATAAATGGGCCTTATCCCCCTTGAAGGCTTTGCAGCGTCAGAAGGTGATGTGATAAATCTTAAACTGTTTTCTTAACCATTTGCGTGTACAATCATAATGCTCAGCAACATAAAGAACATAAGAAATTATCAATAAAACTAAACTAATGAGGAACACCCCATGATTTGTCAGAACGGATTCTACTCAACAAAAATGCACCCTCACTAATATGTTAATGCAAGTACTGGGCCCCCAGCATGATGTGAAAGCCTACTGTCATTCTTAGTACTACAAAACTTCTTTGCCAGTGCTTATCCCCTCTTCTCTTTTTCGTCTTTTCGAATTTAAATTTGCAAAATCCAAATTGGTAATTGCCACTCATCCAATTAGTTTACGTTGAAATGCAAGGGACCCAACAATAGCCTAAAGAGCTAACCCCCATGTACATCGCAGGTGGACCAAATACCACACCATAAACTTGGTAACAAACATAAATAGTCTATTATAATGTAATTTGTTCAATTGGGGTACATGAAAATAAGACCAATTGGTCAAAACCTACATCTAAGAAATAGCATGTTAAGTTGCCATTCATCCTAGAAGTTTAAGCTGATGGGCAGGGTGCAACAATAATTTATAGGAACTAGCAAGAATTATTGATTGCAAAAGCAAATGCCTGTGGGATATTGTATATATAATATCAAGTACAGTTGACAGTAGTCCCTGTGATCTGCTCTTCTATTTGTCATGTTATGGTACTAAACCAATATCTGATGGTAGGTATGCAGACCTCATAAAATTCCTGTTAGATTCATTTGCAATTCGTATTCTAGTTTCCGTTAAATAAATTACAGAATAATACTTGGTGTGCTGATGCACTATATTTCACCCATATTTGTTCTGGATAGGAAACCGATGATGATTTGGAGACAAGCTTGGAAGGCTCAGAACATGAATATGAAGGGAACAAGGATGCTGCACGTGCAATGATGCGTGTTAAACAAAAACTAGATGGATATGAAGAAGGTGAAATGAGAAGTGAACATGGGCAGGTAAACATGTACCCAATTTTTAGGTAAACAGAGTCTGTGGTCTGCCTTCTTTTTACCTTTCTCCTTCCTGGTGGATAAGCCCAGGGTTTGTCTCTGATAATAGTTTGTCTCATAGCTAAACGAGCCAAAGAGGTCAATTAGTAGGTAAGTTTAACTACTTGTAAATAAGCTTGATCTCTCCTGTCAAGGAGAAAGTTAGATACACACTTCCACAAAGGGGAGTAACATGATGCATTCACATGTAATGAAACTCTGCGTGAACATCATGGTAGAATACAAGCTCCAGTAATCTAAACAAGCTTGTAAACTAACGTTCATTTACATAATTGCCTTATAAATGGGGCTTCAATACTAACTTATATCAACTGATTTATAATTGTGGGTGCTAGATCTTCATCCAATGATCAAAACAATTTAAGTGAACTTTGGATGAGAAAACCATGTATAAGGGGGTGACTCTTCCCTATGCTTTATCTGTAGTCAATATGAGTAGAGAGCAAATGACAGGCAATTATTATGTTGCTTTGTAAGTCTTAAACATAGACACTGCTGATATTGTAGTCAAGCACTTTATCTGGATTTTTTGTTTGGCTGTTTTAACATCAAAGTATTTTTCCTAAATTGTAAGGTTTAACAAGGTTGATATCTAAGGTACTGGACAACTACGCATGAAGGTTAAATCAATCAATGGTTAATGCTCTGAAGATAAATGGATTACTAGACTCTAATGTTAAACAAGCAATGCCCTTTTTTGGCCTTTTTTGGTCTTAATGTTCTTTCTTTCTTTGTTTTTCTTTGTTGTCCCCTTTTGTCTTTTTTGTTTTGCCTTCACTTGAGTCCCATTTATTGGTGATCACGAGATGTTATTGTTGTAATGGGTGTGCTCTGTTTGCAAGGATTGAAATTTCTAATACTTGTTTATTTAGCTGAAGTATCTTGTGCAATTATATTAGAATTATTTTATTTTTATTTGTAGGTACAACAGCTTATACAAGATGCTACTGATCCTGAGCGCTTATGTCTAATGTTTCCTGGGTGGGGAGCATGGTTGTAATGAAATTCATGCGCAGTGCTAAATGCACCCAATTTTCTTGTACAGGCGGCAGTTTATTTTTTATTTTTTATTCTTTGTAATGAGAGGGCCTTGTAGTCTAATTAGAGATGTGCATGAGGGTGCACTGGTGCATGAACTTCAAGTCATGTTCTATGATAAATAAGCCATACAGAAGATTTTCTTTATTTCTCACATATTGATTATTCCTTCTAACAAAGTTTAATTAAAAAAAAAGTCGCCTAAAGGATTGCTAGTTTAACTAATCGGTGGCCTCATATTGATTATTCTTGTCATAGAACTGATATCTAATTTATCTTTTATTGATTTGTAAACATATTTACAGACATCCTGATTGTTATAAACTTGAAGGGCGGTTTTAAACATAGTTTCTAATGCTTGGAAAAATGTTGATGGGGCTTTATTCCGATCAGCACCTACTCATCGGTCGCCCCACCCGGTGGGTTAATGATTATAGATTAGTGCGTGGAAGAACATACTATGATGGCAACAAAATGAGTTTAGTGGGTAATCAGCTTCCTGCCATGGTTGCCTGCTCATTCAGCTTCGGAAAATCCAGCGTGTAAGTATTGACTGGTACTCGGTACTCACCGCGGCACGTTGATCGGTGTTAAAACCTTCCTAATAACCATCTTGTGGGGAGGGTAGGTTTGTGAAGTTTTGGTTTTATGAATTGGATCCCATATGTGAGAGGATTTGGGACGGTAGCAACTATCCCGTTCAAGTTCAATATTTGAGAACTATGCAGCTCTGCCTGTGTTCAAGTGAAACACACTGTTTATTTAAAATTTGTTTTCTCAAACACTTGCGATCGTTGCATGGATTTGGGAGATGGTATCAATGACGTGTCTTATCCACAAGGTTACCATTTATAAATTACGTGTTTATTTATGGGTCCAGGACGCACCTGAATAGTAGGCACTTGGAAAAATTAAATTATTTAGTTGAAAACTTGAAGCACCAGCCCACAAGGTTACCATTCTTAAAAACTGTTGATTTAGCCCATAGGTTGACCTTAGCAGTTCGCTTGGAAATCAAGCGAACGTAGAGAACACAGCATAACTATATTCCTAGGTCCCCACCCCCACGTACGTGTACGCTGACCACAAGTCATGATTCCTCACCAGAAGAAGCCAAGCTGATGATTTAAGCAATTTTTTTCATCACTTGGATAATACGTGCAAACAAAGTTAGCTAAAAACCCGTTCAAACTTACTAAAATTGATTTGTGAATTTATTACAGTTTAATTGCATAATTTACTTGATGATATCCAAGAACCAAAAAACCCTCCTAGAAAAAGGAGCAAACCCCGAATCCCTACATCTTTAAAATCATGACACCCGTCATCGGGCAGGTGAAGCACATGGCCCATTTAATATAGATATTTCGGCCTTTTTAAATTGGTGCAAAATTCAACCTGCCTCTCTATTTCTTTCACCGAAACCACGGCCCGTAAACCGCCAGCGCCGTGCCGCCTTACCAGATACCCAAAACTAAAACAGGCGGTTGCATCACGATAATAACTTAAAACTTATAAATACTCTGCGTTTCTTTCCTACCCAAGTATCGCTACAACCCAATTCAAACTCACCGGAGTCCTTACCCCTAAGTATCTTCGTTCTCTTTGAACACGCCTTCCAAACTCAGGTTCTTTCTCGCGTTATTTGAGAGTATATCTTCGTGTCTTGTTATTTTCATTTATAATGTGCATATAAATGTGTCTTTTTAATTGATTGATTTCTCAGTACTCTTGATTTCTATAATATATATATATATATATATTTTTTTTCAATTCGTCGATTTTTCTCCGTAGATCTTTTCTGTCCCAGGTTCCAATTCCATTTTGTTGTACATATGAAATTTTTTCTCCTCTTAACCATAATCTAGAGTCTGTTTACCTCTGTTATTAGATTGTAAATCTTTTTCGATTCTTAGTCTTTTCAAAATGGAAAAGACAAACGAAATCACACATGGGTTTAGCGTTTTAGCCTCTGACAATCATACAAAACACACGTTAGAGAATCATTCAAAGCAAACAAGAACCTTCAATTCAGGTTTAGATACTACGCCAGATGAAGAATCGTCATCACTTTCGGATTGTGAAAGTTCCGTTTTGGGTCCTACCCTTGATCCACCCCCATCGTTTTCCAACGGTTTGATTAGTCTACATGAAGGAGACAAAGTTTATGACGTAATTAAACGAAGATTGATTTCGGGTTTGGTTGTTCTTGGGTCTCAAGCTAAGATAATTTCTATACATAGAAACTCATTTAGCGGTGTTATGGGACAAGCCAAAGTCCAGTCGTTTCAGATTTTTGCGAAAGCAGTGGCTAAAAAATGTGGGGGTGATGCAAATGTGAAGTATGGTTGGTATGCTGGCACAACAGATGAGATTTGCAAGGTTATAGAGCATGGTTTTGGCTACAGTGGGAAGCCTAAAACCAATGGATTGTATGGTTCTGGCGTCTATCTTTCCTCTGATGATTCTCCTACGGAATGGTACGCTCTAACCACTGGTTTTGCTTTTTGATTTTATTGATGAATGAATGATGTGTATTGTGTTAGCTAATCTTGTTCTGTTCTATACAGTATGAAAAACTCTGTTGTTGATAAAGAAGGAATGCGGTATCTGTTGCTGTGTCGTGTTATATTGGGAAAGTCAGAGGTCGTGCATCCTGGCTCTGATCAGCATCATCCGAGCTCTACAGAGTTTGATTCTGGTGTGGACAGTGTTTTGGTCCCAAAGAAGTATATTTTTTGGAGCACTAACATGAACACTCATATCTTGCCAGAGTATATGATAAGTTTGAAGGCTCCCCCTTCTTTGAAGGGTGAGCAACTAGTGTTTTTTCTAATATTTTTTGGAACTTTTGATATGGAATTGTCAGAATGTGTTTTTCTATTTTGGTAATTATTAGAGGGGGATTGTTTTATTCAGTTGACTAAGTTGTTTAATTGTGTAGGGTTTGGGAGAGATCAAGAGACTTTGAGAAGGCCAACTTCACCTTGGATGCCATTTCCAACTCTAATCTCTGCACTATCAAACTTCTTGCCTCCACAGACCATTGCTTTGATCAACAAGTATCATAGAGATTACAAAGTAAGTATTTCCACCCCGCTGCTGCTAGACATTGATTGGCCTTTTCTTTTTATTCTCAGTATTTATGAGTTTGTCCTTGAACTTGTCGCCTTTTAGGGAAAGAAAATATCACGGCAAGAACTCATACAACGAGTGAGGCAAATAGCAGGAGACCAGTTGTTGATTGCAGTTATCAAATCTTATAGAGCAAGGTACAATTGAAAAGAGTATTGTTGTTATGCTTGGCATTTTGCAGTTCAGAGGATAATAGCATGTATATGATGATGATAAGATGTCAATGATGATATGAGCACATCTCTAATTAATAGAATTTACAGCACATCATCATATTTAGAATGGTGTTTTGAATCCTGTTGATGAGTCTTGCAGTTTAAAGTATGAATAACAGTGCCAATTTAGTACTCCCTTCTCACCTATGGACACCATCACTTATACTGTGAGAGGGGAGTGTACCAATTATGTTGTTGGTGCAAAGAAGGAAGTTACATTCTATTTTAAAATGGGGGTCCTCTGCCAGCTCTTTTGTAGTTAAATCCTTTAAAATGAAAGAGTGGAACTGATATATTCAAATACAGAAGTACGATGAACGTATGTTTTCCTTTCCGTGTCATAGTTGTTTACTATGTAGTGCCTGCTAGTCTTCTTAAATTGTTATATTGATTTCTGCCCCAGTAATATTCAATTTGTATCATTATAGAACCCTGGTTTTTGTGGCATCTACTTTGTTTCTAGAAGTAGCAAAGCAAGGAATTATTTATGTCTAGATAGAATCTTACTTTAACAAGTTTGGTTTCTTCTAGTAACATGATTGCTGTGTTGTATGTTACTGTCTGGCATACAAGCAAGGTTCTCTTAGTGATGAGGTTCTTTGGGTGGAACAAACTCTGAAATAATTGGGCAACAAAATGGTGGAGGACAAATGCTTTTATTTAATTGGATTCTTTATGCCTTCTCCTTTATTCTAGGCAACGATTGTTACGTTCTTTTGGTAGGTGTTTTTCAGCAAATATATCCCTTCGTTGGAAGAACATAATTCCTTTTAGTGGTGTTATTTGCTCTAAGTGGATTCATTCATGAATTTTAATTTTATGCTATTTATGTTTTTATTCCGGATTCATTTAAGTTTTTGTATTGTAAATTTATGTGCTAGAAAACTGGATTTGAACATATGATGTCTCAAGATGGAACCACGAATTGAGCGGAATACAATATTGTGTTTGTTTGGTGGAGTTGTAAATGATCAGAAATAGATTTGACCTCAGGAACAAGGGAAGGGAGGAAACTGACAGCACAACTAATTCAAGGTGATGAAGATGATTGAGCAGATGACAGACTGATTGAATGCTTGGTGTTGATTGTACAGGAGTTTTTCATAGCCTTAGGTCTCTTTTTTTATTTTATATCACACGGCTTGTTATGCAACTGGATGTTCCCAGCAGTTGAAGTAACGTTATCAACAGTTGATAGATCAACGTTTTGATTGAGGCAGTCGTTTGCTTATCCATGTTTGAAACTTTCACACCGGATATTATTCTGATCACTGCAATGGGTTCAATGTGAATATGCCAAATGGTTTCGGCATATTGATTCGTTCATTTCCTTTAATCTTTCACGATTCGAAAGAAGGCTTTTTCGCTTGGTTGAGTGAATCAAAGAACACAAATGACCCAAGCCCACATCCCTGCAAAAGATGATCTGAGGACAAATTACCTGTGAAATTGGACCGGATTCAGGTCAGAAGGAATCCCAAGATCCATTTCCCTCTGAAAGTCTATTGCATTAACCAACTGCAAACTATTCCGTCGTTGGTGTCATCCAGCTAGTCAGTCAGTCAAGTAAACCATCCCTGTACTTGCCCTCCAGGCTAGTTTCATTGAATGCTCAAAGCTGAAAACGATGCGTGCGTGGGAGCGTTCTAGAAGTAAATGGGAACACCGCTTTTGTATTTGTTATCTTGGGTCTAAAGTAAATGGACATGACGTTTGTTGACTGTAAGCCCTTTTACAATTGCACCGTATGGTCTATTTAATTAAGAAAACATAAGACCATGCCTACAATAATTCTAGAACACTTTGAGAAGAAGATGCTCACAGATTTCAAAAGTCTTGTAGTAATTATTTTAGAAATAAACACGATCTGGAAACTGGGATTTAAGATAAGACAACATGTTAGATCTGTTAGTTGTTTATGGAAGCTTCTCCATCTGCCACTGTCACTAGTTTTAGTATTACACCCAAGTCATCTTCTCCCCTTCATACCCATGCATCAAACTCCAGAATTAGTACGCTTTCACACATCATTCATTAACAATTATTCATTTATTTAATTAATTCATTAATGCAATACATAAATAAAAATAAACCAATGCTGGATCGGTAGGTGATACCAAACCAAAACCTGTCATAATGCTTGCGTAGTAATCACCCCCCACAACCCCACCGCCTATATATACATATATGTGTGTGTATATAGACGGGCATGCATACATACACATATACACATCATATTCATCTAAAAGAGATTTTGTAATTGATTATCGATCGATCAATTAATTAAGACCGCCGTCAGAGATAAGAGGTTAAGGAGGTTATGCCATGTTATCTGTCTTGCACCACCATTTGTCTCAAATTGGTTGGCCACAGCAGCTTAGTAGCTTACTTCAATTACCACTAACTACTTCCTTCCAAAACAAGGCTTTCATATCAATTGCCTTCCGTTTGAAGTTGGGTCACTGATTTGAGTGTCTAATTATCTCTTCTCTTTTTCTTTTTTTAATAAATAAATGAATAAATTTATTCATTGTCATTTCTGTGAAGAAGGGTTTGATATTCATATGGAATCGATGCCGATAATTAAATTTGATGGTTGGTTAGCAAAGTCTGGTTCTTCTTCTGCTGTGCTGTCTGATGATTAGTTGTAATTTTGATGTTGAACGTCCTCCTCCTCCTCCTCGTAAAAATTGGACTTGGAAGGATTCACACGTGCGAGGATCTCATCTCTACGCGTGTTGGTTGGGTGATGTGATGCGATCATTTCTCCGCCATCAAAATTCCTCCGTTTCAAATATTACTAACGAAATTATCGTTTACATTCTTTTTTTTTATTATTTAATTCTTCTTAATTTTAATAATATATAAATTTAAAATTAATTTTTTAAATAAATAATTTATATTTTATTATGTAAATTAAAAATATAATTTTTAATTATTTAATATATTATATTTATTAAAATAAATAATAATAATAACAATAAAAAATATTAGAAATAAATTTTAATTAATTAATTATTTTTTTAAAAAAAAATAAAAAAAGAATAAGTGAAGAAATATCCACGGAGGAGATTGGGAACAAGGTTCACTTAATTAATTACTCACCCCCTTCTCCTCCCGGGTCACGTGTGAACATGCACTTGCATTTTTCTTCTTCCGCACGCATGCATGTATTAATAAAAAAAAACAAAGAAACGAAAATTCTCACAAGCAATTAATTAGCAACTGAAATATTCAACCTGCAACTTAATTTATTTAAATTAAATTAAATTAAAGATAATTTTCACAGCCATTCAGGCTTACTGTTATATATATCCCAAACCCTAACCCCACGCTCTGGTTCATTTCATTTCAACCACCCCTCTTCCTCCTCCTCTTCCTCTTCCTCTGTGTTTCTGTTGTATTTTATGAGCAGAGTCTTCAGCGGAGCAAAAAGGAAGAAATGCGGGCAACCCCACTTATTTCGTTTTCACCCACCTCTCCTAGTTTTAACAGCTACTCTTCCGCCAATCTTGCTGAGATTGCTGCCAGGGTTGTTGAGGAGTTGGGGGATGAATCTGATTCGGATTCTGATGTTTTCCACTGGGACGACACCGGAAGTGGTTCCTTCTCTTCGGTGAAGCAGGTGGAAGAAAAGGGTACTTGCTGTGACAGCAACGAAAATGGAGAGGTCGATGAAGAAGATGAATTTGAATTTAATGTTCTCGGCAGAAAGCCGGACTCTCCTATCTTTGCTGACGAAATCTTCTACAATGGTCAAATTAAGCCAATTTACCCTCTCTTCAACACAGATTTGCTGTTAGACGATACCCAGTATCGAAGAACCACAGGTACTGACAGCAAACCGAAAACGAATCGGTTGCCACTGGGAAAGCTTATGTGCGAAGAACGTGAAACGTTGACTGCTTCTGCTTCTTCTTCGTCATCAGAAGCCGACGATCTTGATAATTTACAGCCGGGAACGTATTGCATCTGGACACCAAAAGCTTCTGGCTATCGAGAATCACCAGGGAGATCGTGCAAGAAGAGCAATTCAACGGGATCGTCAAAGAGATGGAAATTCAGAGACTTGCTTTACAGAAGTAACAGTGAAGGGAAAGACAGGTTTGTGTTCTTGACGCCCAAAAAGAACTTGAATGACAATCAAAAACACGGTCACGAAGATCATAATAACAATAACAAAGAGACTATATCATCATCAGCAGCAGCAGGGAAAGTTAAAGCTGTCGAACAACATTACGTCAAGAACCGAGCCATCAAAGAAGAACATAACAAGAGATCTTATCTGCCGTTCAGTCAGGATTTGGTGGGTTTCTTCAACAACGTCAATGGGTCGTGCAGGAATTTGCATCCATCCTGAAGATTACGAATCCGAAAAAATTTCAGAAGTGCTCTTTTCTCCCATTATTATTATTATTATTATTATTTTGATTTCCAAGCCAGACAGGTGTGTGATTATATATGATAATGCAGTTCCTTTTTGTAACTTAATTTTGTGTAAATAAATATAATGAGTGATTTTGGTTTGTGTTATTATCATAGGGTTGGTCAAGTTTTGTGGTTTTTTTTTGTCCTTCCCTTGGGTTCTCGACAGCGTCGGGTTTGCATATATATATTTCTCGATGGCCCGAGCCTTTTTGGTGGGTCTCACACGGTATATTTTTGAAGTGCAATGCAACTAAGTAAACCGAAAATTCAAAGTCTGTTGGCCAATTATTATGGGTGCATACTTTTCATAAAATATAATGATCATGGACGGCATATTTTCCATGAAAACGTTGTGATTCCAATAGAAGAGTATCTATACTTCATTACACATCCTCATCCATTACTTCATGCATTAGAAGGAAATAATACATTTTTAATCTTTAAAACTATCAGAAATCAGTGTTTTAATGTGAATCATTGACATGTTAATTTCACTAATCATAATTAAGACATTCATAAGTTACAAAGTCAATATCAAATTTTGGTAATGGAAAAACCATCAATTGCGGCACCTTGCTGGAATGTAACCCAACCTAAACAGTACACAATTATTTGTTGACAATTAGATATCTCAAGCAATCTATCTACCCTTTACATGTTTATTGCTTCGTGTTGAATTTGGTTAGATTTTTGTTTATACTAATGCATACCAGTAATTGTATAATGGAAACAGATACGACAAACAAAATGCCGGCCAGAGTGTGTTGTCTACTGATTTTGAATTTGAACCCCTCCAACATTGGGAATTGTATGTACTTAATTATCGATAAATTAAGAACAAAAGAAGAGTGATTTTGTGATTGGAGGGTGTGGAAACTGGAAGATTAGAAGGCATACGATATGGAATGAAATCATATCCGATTTCTTTTCCAATTTTCAATTGAGTAGCTGGGTACTTTTAGTCTTTGGTGGGGATCCAAGAGGGTAATCACTCGTAAACAGTATCCTAATTTATGTCCTATTTGAAGACCTGGGGGTCTTGGTCTACATCTTTTGTCGTGTTCTTCTACCAAAGTAAAAGTTAGAGAGAGAGCTTCTTTCTTTCCAGTGTCTAGTCTCAAACAGAGGGAAATGGGGAGTTGAGCAAATCTCGGAAGGTGATCCGATATTGAGTGTTGGGTCAAAAGAAACTTAAGATGACCATGGAATATGAGCAAACACCCGAAGTGCTTGTTGATAAACATTCAGTAGCAGTGAATATGGGCTAAGGTTATTCTTCCGTCTTAGAAAATGAAAAGCAAAGTTAATCCCTTAACAACCCTATGGAATTAGATTCATATTCATCTGGAAAGCAGAGTAGTAAGCAGTGATTCTTTAAAAAAGGACACCTTTTGGTTTACTTCCTGGAAACTATATGCTCTTGGTCCTCCCAAAGCAAGAAACCGAATTTTCTTTTTCTTCAAGAAAGGAAGAAGAAGATAACTAGTAAATGATTGAGGTGAGTAAGCTTTTTTGCAGCTTATTCTACACATTTGCGCAAAGGGAGAAGACTGAGAAGTAGCAGTGGGGTACTTTCACATCCTTTCTTTTACCTTTTTAGATAGAGCATATGTAACAAAGCCAAAAGCTGTAACCCTGTTATCACCAGCAACAACATATCAGCGACCCATATTTCTTGGTTACTCGACCAAATCTCCATGGCTTCCACACCGTTGCACAAGTTATCTTCTTTTTCTTTTCTGGAATGAATTTCAGGACCAATAATCATGACAAATTCACAGAAAAATTGATTCAATTAATCATTCTAAAAATCCGAGCTCAACCACCAAAGCATGTGTATATATGGCTGTGGCATGTGTAAAGTATCCCTCGCCAACATTACTAGAGAAGAGTTACCAGAACACTTGCCTTGAAAATCATACATTTGGTATTTGGATAACTCCCAAATTTCCAAATATTCTTTAGATTACATGTATGTTTTAGTGACTGAGTGGGTGAGTTGGTTCCTTGATGAATAGCTGGCCATGCCTTGATGAATAGAGTTTTTTTTTAAAAATTTTTTTTTCCTTTCCTGTACACATGCCGTGTTTTATATTCATGTCTACATCCATCCCAATGTTTCTACCATTAGAATGCCATATCTCTATCACAGACGACAAACCTATTACTGCAGTGGAAAAACTAGAAAAAAAAAGAGCCAGCTTTGCTTTCCTCATTTTGCATGACTGATGACCATTCATATCAACACATAAAAAGTTTAAATCAGAGGAATAGATTTCGATGCTTGCTAAAGTTCATTGGAAGATAGAGAATCTATCAGCTGTTTGAGAGCGATTTCTTTTTTCTACAGTTGGGACCCAATAGTTAGAGGCTTTATTAACATTTAGTTTGACAAACTAAAGCTCGGATTAAATGGCTAAATCCTATCTGTTTTCATCAATTTCTTCAAAATTAAGTAAGACAATGCTTATGATTTTGACTGGAGTCTGTGGAGAGGGACAGAGAATGGAACAATGTGACAAAAGAATTATTGGTAAGCCATTGCATTTTCCTTGGAGAAACTTGCAATTTGCAAATCCAATTTGCCTCCAAAATAAAACATGGGTGGTTCCACACGGCTAAAGGACAGGAAATAACCCAGAAATTAATATGCTGCTTCCCACTGAACTTTCTGGTGAGTAAAGTGATTCTTTAATTAAACTGCCCATCCTAACTGTATAGCTCAAAAAGGGTTCTGGGTCGGCACCGCCACCGTCGGATAATGCATCTTAATAAATATCAAGCTGATGAAAGAAGAATGTGATGGCAATTGCCAGCCAGTACTGTTTTAAAATAGTTGTAAATTTCTAATAATGGTTAGTGCTTCCACGGATTTTTGATATGCAATAATCAATGCAGTAGTAGTGTAGACTATAAATTATGGACCTATAAGTTAAAGATCTCTAGCCAGCACAGCACAAATTATGGTGGATTATGCTACCATGAATTCATTAGACTGTAAATGATCCATTATTAAAGAACATAATGTCCGCAGTCTCTCCACCACACCTATTCATTACATAAAATGTCCCGTACACCTAATAGACTAATTTTCTAGGCTGTCTGATGATAAACACTAGAGATCAAGTAAACCAATAATAAATGAGCTTAAAAAGTCAATGAAAAATTACCATGTAAAACATAAATTCCCTAAAAATCATAGAAATGGATAATGCAGATCAAATAAGTCTAGAATAAATGATCTTAAAAGGAGTTATACTATCTAACAAGCTAATATTTTAGATCAATAACAAACGCTCAACTGCAACAAGAATTTACATTTATCGAAAGGCTCACAACCTGCAACAAGAACTTACATTTACCGGGAAGCAAGCCTCTGCATTATAATTGCGGACCATTCTAACTACACATTATAGTTGGTTTTATATTGTTATTTCACTTAGTTTTGAGAACACTATTAAACTTATTTTTTTGTTCTTAAAAATATTATTTTTGAAAACGTCAAAAAACACAAATCTGCTGTAATTTTTTGGGTGCGAATTGAAAAATTTCTTCTATCTTTCACAATTTCCTTATTTTAAAATTCTTCCTTTTTCTTTCCTGGACTAATTAAGAAAGCATCAATACCACAACTGGCTAGAAAATGCGTGCATACATTTGCAACTATAAACTGGTGAACATGTTTTGAATGCCCACCTTATATACTTGTGCATACATTGTTACAATTGCTCGATGGCGCAGTCCACAGACCTCAGCAAGAATGCACTTTTTGACAAGTCAACACATACCTTCGGTTCTCATATTGGAACATTGGTGCTGTAACTCATGCAAGAACAGGGCTTCTACCGGTTGAATGTTGCAAACTAGCTGCATATTCTCGTGCCCACAAATCATAATGTACTATTTCTTCTAGGGAAGGCGTTGCCACCAATTCTGCCTGGTGCTTTTCACATGTTAACTCCACAACCTTGAATATATCCAGATAGCTAATTCTGTACATGAAATACACATTCTGTCTTAACTATATATTTTGCGAGAGAAGACATCACGCAAACTAATTTATCCCCAAACTGGAATGAAGCACCGAGAGAATACTTGTAGTTGGACATTTCTAGAAATATATCATTGAAACTTTGGGACATACCGTCACGCAAGAAAAATCTTTTCTTTTCATGGGTGTAGTACTATCACACGTTAGAAAGTTCACAATTGTAGGCAAGTATTTCAGGAGTTATGCAGCATAACACAGGTATCATTATCATTAAGCATATTTAGGGTTCTTTGGCATGCTCCTTGTCTAAAGATAAAATCACACAAGATAAAAACAAAACCAGAAAACAAACTCATCAAGATGTCTCCAAAGTTCAGAAAGCAACATTTTCTACCAAGACAATATTGAGACAAAAGATACATACTTTTCATCAATGAACATCTCTACTGCTTTCTCATTTGCTGCACTAAGAACTCCTGTCATGGTGCCTCCAGCCCGTCCCGCGGCATAGGCAAGAATCACAGATGGATATTTTGCAGTGTCAGGAGTCATGAACGTTAATGAACCAAGCCTGCATCATTTCTTTCAATGAGAGTCACACATCTAAGAATAACTCTTAGCATATAAACACAATGAGAGATTGTTTTAAACATAACAACTAAACAATTCCTGCAGCTAGAGGCTTCATATCATTAAAACATTTGTTGCAAAGACAAAATAATGGGGGCAGAACAAAACACAAATACTTGCAACCATCGTAATTGCTATGCATCAGGCATGAACAATACAAATGGAACAGTTAAAGTACTCATTTCAACACAGAAGCACAGTATAATCCATCCTTGTCTTTTAAGGCATATCACTCTCCATGATGAAATGATAAACTAGAGGAAAGGCATACTCAGTAAGTATGTAATAACATTAAATACAGTGATTTTTTCTTGGTACTAGAATACTTGATTGCACAAGCAGAAAAAATCAATTTTGAATTTTAAATAATCATTCCTAGCCACAAGTTTAATAGATACAAGTTTGTCAAGGGGTTGGGTTGAATTTGGGTCATTTTTGAAATTTCAGGAAGTTAAGCAGAAACTTACTTATTCTGAAATATAATGACAAGGACTTTTTATTTCTAAAAGAAAACAGAAGATGTTTAAAAGCATAATTTGACAAGTTAAAATGTCGGTTACTTGGCAAGATCAAGACGAGGCCATGTTACTTCAGAGCAGTAAATTCTTGCTGGCCAAGACATTGTATAAATGATTGGTAGACGCATATCAGGCCACCCCAACTGTGCAATAACAGAAGAATCCTGAAAAGATATAGGTGCAAAGACAGAAATAAGAAGATAAGAAACAACTATCATGATTGCACAGAGAGTTCACATCATCTCAATGACACTGCTGCTATAGCATGACATCTGGAAAGAGTGATACCTGTGTTTCAACCATTGAGTGTATGATTGATTGTGGATGAATTATTATCTCAATATCTTCGTATTCAGCTCCAAATAGATAATGAGCTTCAATTACTTCTAAACCCTGTCAAATGATAAAAGAGTGTGATTTATCTTAACTCAGTAGCGAATTGTTAATGGAGACATTAGACAAAAACAAACCTTGTTGAACAGGGTGGCAGAATCCACAGTAATCTTTTTTCCCATATTCCAGTTAGGATGCTTCAATGCATCAGTTACTTTAGCTTCTTTCAGTTTCTCAACTGGCCAATCCCTGTCAATAACAAAGTGAATAAATTGTTTGATCAAACAATGTATCCAACTGATAATAGTTAAAATGCAGGAAAAAGTGGTGTACCAAATTTTTTCCATTGAAACATTTATCTGTCAGATCAAATATCCAACCATTATGAATGTACACAAATTGAAAAAATCAATATGTATATCTTGCATAAATGAACAAGGATTACATGCAAAATAAAACTAAACAAGCAAATGTAAGTACAAGAAAGAAGTTTGAGCCTGAAAATTAACATTGCCAACACAAGTTACTTATGCATTACAGGAAAATGGAAAACAATAATCCCAGAGAAAATGTTAATCTGTAAGATTAAAGAGTCTAACAAGAGCTATAATACCACACCTGAAGGCCCCACCAGATGCAGTTAAAATAATGCGCCGAAGTGCACCCTCTGGCAAGCCTTGAATACACTGCAGAAAGGAGATTTCCTTAAAACTCTCTGGTCAGATCATGCAGTGCGAGAAAGATTATTTGCCTATGTGAATGCCAAGATTACAATAAAATACCATAAAAGCAATGGAAGCATCTATTATTTACATGCAATTGTTTGGATCTACTCAATAATCAGCACATATTACATACCTGAAATATGGCAGAATGTTCTGAATCAGCTGGAAGAATTTTTATGTTATGCTTGTGAGCTAGAGGGAGGACAAAAGGACCACCAGCAATCAGTGTTTCCTTGTTGGCCAAAGCTATATCTTTTCCTGCTTCTATTGCAGCAACCGTAGGCTGTGAAAACATAACAAGTAAAATTTAAAAGCTGGCAAATTCATGTTTCTGATAACTGAAATCGTGGTGCTTCTACTCTGTCAGTCAATCCAGGATTCTAACCGGGAATACAATATTAAAATTGCAGACTTACCTTCAATCCAGCACAGCCTACTATCCCTGTCACCACAATGACAGCATCTGGGTGTCGGGCAACCTGGAAAGGAATTCAAAACAATATCTCTTCAATAATCAGAATTTCTTCCATCAGTGGAACCAAAAGAAAGGAAGAGTTGAATTGTTTCCTACCTCAATAACTCCCTGCTCCCCTGGAATAATCTCAGGCTTTTCTTCAACACTAGCCAAAGCCTCCTTCAGCTCATCAACTAATGACTCATTTCTAACAGCAACTAGTTGAGGTTTGAACGTCTTCACCTGTAATATGCTAAAACATTATAGAGAGCTAAAGCTATCATACTGGTTTTCAATATACTCAATCCAGTTCAAAGCTTTTTACTCAGAGATGTTAACAAATAAGTTTAACCATGAGCAGAAATATAGGTTGCCAATTTAATGTTCCTAACAATGTGAAACAATTTTCTATATGTAAAGAAACAAATAACAGGAAAGTACTTTTCTGATGTTGTATTCTCCAAAACCCAACTTGCTGAGGTACAAGTGATAGTTTATCATCAATTGATATCGTGTTATTCATGAAACAACTTATAAAGGTCAGGTTTGACCATCACTGTCTCTGATGGTTGTAAGCCATACTACATGGATTGTTGCATTTTCTATTGAGCATTAAGAAGCCGAGTGCTCACCTGATCAGCAAGACGAGATACATTTGAACCAGCTGCTAGTGCCACAACTCGGAATTTATCTGGATGCTCCGCAATTATGTCCAATGTCTGCATGATGATTGGGCAAAGTAAATTATGTACACACAGCATTTGTTTGTTTAGAAAAGGACAACATTTAGTCAATTAATGATTTTTTTTTGAATTAAAACTGCTACGAGTTTAATGGGAGGAATATCAGACGATTAAAGGTCAAACGCAGACCATGAAACCTCCTTTGGATTTTATTCCCATTATGTTTTTCAAATTGAGTGTAGCCCATAGCACTAGTGTCAGTCTCACAAAAACCTTTTTTCTTCCCAGGTAGCAACTTTAAACAGATCCCATATACCTTGACAATAAGGTTTGTTCTTGTATTTCCTTATCAATCGAATCTTACTTATCAGAAAACTAAAACATGATTAATAAATGCTTTTACATCAGCTCTTATAGTCTTCTACCGATGTTGATTAGTACCTGAGTTCCAATGGAACCAGTTGATCCAACCACAGAGATCGGTTTTGGACCATCCCAAGTCTTGCGACCTGGATCTGGAACAGCTTGGCCTGGCCAAGCTGGAGGAGGTGCCTGAGCAAAACACTGAACTATTCTGCCAAACGACGTTCTACGATCCTTCCTCTTCAAAGAGAATCCACCTAAAAAAATCAGAAACCAGCAAACCTCTAACTTCATCTTGGCTATTGCCACAAAATGAAATAAGACTAAAATAGTAGAAAGTTCAAACAAATTAACACAGTCACCACCAAACAAACTGATAAAGATATTCCCATCAAAATATCAAACTTAGTAAAATAAAACGAAACCACTGATTGGGCAAAACTATCAAGTGAGTTTGACAAGTGAAGAATGTTAGGAAGCGATTAAAGCTGCATGCAAGTAATAAGCATCATGGTTAAAACACTGATACCAAATATCACTAATTAGAATGAAATTTTCCTTCAATTGCTCATAAAACGAGTCATTCAAACTTTTCAAAACAGTATCAGCCAAAGCCTAAATAAATTCGAAGGGAAAACAAGAAAGCCCGCTATCTATGAGAAAAAAAAAGAATATCAATCAAGATCCAACTGTGACTGGATTCAACCCATAAAAATGGTTTATTTCTTATACTTCATCCAACTTTTGGCAGATGAAGAACCGAAAAAAAATAAAGCCTTACAGTAAAAACTTAACTATGAATTTTGCTTTCTGGGCTTGTTTACTGATTAACAAAACACAATAGCCAAAAATTAAGGAAAAGAGAAAGGAAAAGCCAAAGAGGGAAGTGAAGCTGGAACCCGAAAGCTTGGGGAGGCGATGGTTGGACCTGGTAGTATCCAAGAAGGAGATAGCCTTGATTTCAGCCGGAAATAGCAAATTCAAAGCCATTACAATCACAATATCTTTCAACTGAACGCAAATTTGAGGCTAGAAGCACACAGACAGCAGCAATGAATAGAAAACAGAGAAATCAAGACTTTTGGTAATCAAAATGTACAGTTTTGTTTGAGGTGCGAGAATCACATTCGGATGTTTGCCATAGATATAATCTAATTTAACTTAATTTACTTCAGTCATCTGTGGTACAGTAATGGTAATCAATGAACATACGAGGAGCATTGTGAGTAGGAGGAGGGATGGAATTGGATGGCTACACGAGGATAAGACAGGACCGGAATCAGTTCAAATCCTGGATTTAGTGGAAAGTGATTATTTTGCCACCTGGCAACGGTCAACTAGGGTACGCAGGGAGTATTACGACGCCGTTTACTAGGAGCATTAACTATCCATTGCAATATATCCAAAATTTCGCTCCTTTGATTTTGTCAGTTTATGTCGGATGATTGCCCGTTGATGACGACCCATCTCCATTTCCATTTCCATTTCCAATTAGATTGGACTGAAATTTTCAATGCCCGTTGGCTGGTAATGTGCACGAGACTCATTGGTCCATTGAATAGCTGTTTTTCAGTGCTCGCTTTTGTTGGCTTCTTCCCACCTCCCAAGTCCCAATAACATTCTTCTTACTCTGGCTTGCACAGCACAGCACAGCACAGCTCGCGAGGTCACCTGTCCCAGCCCTCCCATCACTACTCACTCTATTATTATATTTTCATGACAGCATCACTTACGACGAACAGTTCTACAAAATGATCAATCTCTTTATTTTTGCAATAATAATGTCGCCGTTCTAAATCCGCTGCCTTGCCACGATAACTTCGTCAAATGGATTTGATTAATATAATAATTATAAGAACACAGTTTTTGACTCAGTTTTGGGTGAAAATAGAGTTTGCGAATCAACACCCTAGCGTCCCGCTACACAAAACCACCTTCCGACATTGACAAAGACAATTACCTTACCCCCAAACACTTTATTGATAATAAATCAGTGTGGGTAGGCTAATTTTTATATGGATGAATATGCAGAAGCAAAAGCAATGAACAGTATTATTATATTGACGTCTGTGCTAAATGCGTGACGCATGAAAGAGGAGGCTAGAGCTAAAATGCAAGCATTTAAATTACGTCCTACGGCGCAAGTTGACGATAAGAGAGAAGACCCTAACGCAATTTGCCAAGTTTTCCAATTGGTACAAGAGACCAACATAAATTTTGTCGTGCAGGGTGTAAGAAAATGGACAACAATTAAAATTATGGTCCGAGAAACCTTACACTCCACGGGCTTATACCTTGGTAGCTTATACACAAAGTTCACAATCGGCAGGCTTTCAATATCGATTTGAAACCTTATTCATTTATAGAAAGTAAACCGCGGATTGCATTATCACTAAAGTTAATACATAATTGACATGGGATCAGGTTAACTGTTTCACACGAGACTTTTGATATTCTAGAGTAATTATTATTGTTCTCCAGTGTATGCATTGACTACCTGAGCTCGAGTTGAGCTAAAAAAGTGAATCTCCATTCCGTTCGGCTACCCCTCGTGGATGTGTTCTCGTTCTTAACGTATCCCACTTGAGTTCAGCACTGGGTAGTCACCGTTAATCTCTTCTGCACCTCCTGTTTCAGCTACTTTTGTGACCCTATGCAATTCATCAGTAACATCTGAAGGCTGAGATACTGGTTGATCACCAGCCACTTCTTCTTTCTGAACTGATGGTTTTGGCCTTCAGATGGCTTTAGCTGCCTCTGGCATCACAACAGGACGTGGCTGGGGAGGAACCCATGTCCTTGGAACTGGTGGTTCATTGGTTCGCACACCATAAGGTCCATCATCATTTTCAACCTCTGTGATCCTCACATTCTTTTGCCGCCACCAAGGAACTGAAGCAAAATCATCTAACTGATGGTTCAGCCCATTGTCTTGAACCTTGCCATTCAAGCCTTCGTGGCTTACTCGAGACTGAAGTACTTGGCTTGAGGCATTTTGGGCCTGGCCAACCTCCCAAGGCTACTCCAGTAGGAGCCAAAAAGTAATAATCAGTATGGGGTAAATCGAAGGAACTTCAAGATTCTTTTTATTCAGTCATATGTGTCGATGCATTTTACCAAGACGCCACCAACTTTACCTGAATTCTTTTTACACTATTTATAGTGGTAATTTTTAAAAGCTCTTTGCAAATCAGATGCCAGTCTTGAACCATTTCAATGAGACGTCTGGTAGCCATCAGATACCAGTATTTTTCTTAGAAATTCCAAATGCCTAACACGTGAAATAGTTGAGAGTAATATAACACTATGTACCACCTATAGTGATGTAGGAATTACAAAATTGCTGGTGCAAAATGAAGATATGGCCCCCATCTATATAAGTCGACCTCACTCTTTAAATGCTAAACAACTTATTTAGTTATGAAATCCGATTGCTAATAAAACCAGCACATTCAAAGAGGTGTTTGTAATCCACGAATCTAATGAAAAAGCACACCTTAGCTCTTGGTGCTAAGCGTGGATTTGATAGTTGCTGGTTAGGGTTTGGAGGTCGATCATTGATGTCCTGTATATAAAACAAAAAGACTGAGAATTAGCATTGACCAGTAGACAAGTCAACCTCAACCATCAGTAGCTAGTTACCCTAATGTTGGATGGTTTCTCCCCTCTCTGGACCATTGCCATGATCTGCAACACAATTACAAAAATCAAGTAAGCAGAATTCTTCCAAACCCCTGCCAAGACAAACATCTTAGATATATTTTATGTTTCTTAGGACTCACCGTTCAGCAAGAAAGAAAAAAGTGCTATCAATGTATAAGAAGCTAGAAATGGACATGGGTATAAAAATTTAAATTTTGAGTCTAGAGAATAAAGATTTCTGAGAAACATAAGGGACAGTGAAAGTACTTGCCTCCATGTATGACTTGGGGTGGGGAGCAGCAGAGGGTTCTCCAGATGCAGGAGGTGAGGAGGATCTCACTGCACAGAAATTCCAGTTATTTGAACCATTAAAAATACACGGGAAAGCATAAGCAACCTGATCGTGTGTCGAAGTCTGTCTTGCCATTCGCATATGGTTGCTGCCAAGAAATTTTGCATCACTACAAAGTTAACTTAGAGAACTCAAATTTGAATCAGAATGTTTTTGCTCCATGAATTCTTTACAGAGTACAGAAAGTGAAAGAGTTCCCAGTCCACACCAATTTTCAGCTTACCTGTGCACCTGTGACTGAGACCCCGTGATCTTCTTGACTGACAAGAGAGATTTTACCAGAAATATTACTTTGTCCTGATAACCATACAGAAAGAAAGATATTCAATAAGAAGATTAATCAAATCCAATCCACTGTAAAGAATATCACATGTTTTAGAAATCAACCAAGGAGAGTATACTTGTTGTCGATTACCAAGGCACTGGCCTAACCACAGAGCATATAGCTTGACAGAGTGATCAGGAACTAATTATGTACCTATTTAATGGCATATTCTCATTGATGCAATAACAAATTTAAAATTCATGTAAGTAGTTCTTAACTTTCCATGGATAAAGAGAGACAGAACATGACTCATAAAATTTTTTTTCCCATCATATTCCCAATATCTATTCTGAAATTATCCTAAAATTACTGATAGCAGGACAATTGAGATTAATTTTCTTTATGTTAAGTGATAGTTATAGCTCAATTGACAGAAGATATACATAATTATTTATAAATAAACATAAGTTTCTATCAAAAATTGCCCAACCCTGAACCTTGCAGTCAAGGTCTCTCTAGGTGAGGTACAATTTCCCATATTTGCTTAGCAGTTGATAGAGAAGATTTTCAACGAACACCCCAATCCTTAAGGATATTTCATATTTGCTGTAACAGACTAGTTTTCTGGACTCTACATCTCCCTCTCCAAAAGTATAAAGTTGTGAGCACTTTTTCCGTAGTTGGCAAGCAGAAAATTATTAAAGCTAAAACCCCAGTGGCATTCATTTTTCAGTTAAGCAATTTGTACAATGCTTTGGTATGCACATACAAGCTAACTATGATTCTAGCATCATTAACAGCTCAAACTTGCGGTCAAATTTCTACAGAGATGAAAAGAGAACAAAATGGCTGAATATTATGCAATAAGTTTGATTGAACAGATAGGATGATCTATGTACCTTCCAACTTTCTTATGGAATTACTCATGGACATTTCCTGAAGTTGCACATCTAGCACATTCATAAATTCCTCAAAATATCTCCTCTCTGAAAATAAGAAAAAGGTTGGGGCACATGATGATTGTTACTAATTAATGAACAGCTTTAAACATCAAAAAGAAAGAGATTAGATAAAATGGTAAGGAAGCTTAAGAAATATGCTATGTAAGTATATGAACTTAAAATCCATTAGAATGACACCTTCATTTTTTGAATTCAACATTTCTTGGCTTGCCTTTGCAACATCAGCAGCTGCTGCTTCTTCTGCCAAACTTGGTTTTGCATTAGTTTTCTTTACATTGTAATCTTCTTCTTCCAGTACAACTTTCTGTATCCAAGACTTCAACCTAGGGATAACAGTTTTCTGAAAGAAGAATATGCAATTGGCCTTGAGTCAAGCATAAATATTTGGGGAAAAGAGTCTATGCATGCTGCTATATATCAAGTTGGGTACAAGATGCTCCGAACTGCAATACAATATCAATAATGGCAACAGCAACGAATATCGGGCATCAATATATCCAATTACTAATTTATTACGTATATATACAAAAATAATTATTTGTTGTTACCTTGATAAAAACAGCAGTTCCAGCACCTGACGCAGCCAGTAATCCTAAAGCAAGAACAGCACCATACCAGTGAAATCGCACCATCATTGAGGTATTCGTCTGTGAAATGACAGCAGTAGGAGCAGCTCCCAAAGGCTGTGGTTACAAAGCCAGTGTTGGGGCCTGTGACTGAACGTTAGATAGTGGTTTCGCCTGCCCATCTGCTTGTATTATGACAAACAGCATCAGTGACACAAGCTTCAGCTGAACTCTGTTCAAATGCAAAGAACATCATCAGCATAGAAGACATGATTTGCTTTAATACAAAAACTCATTACCTTGGTTTGTACTAGTTGCCTGTGCACTTGGAGGTGTGTCATGAAAATGCCAACGGGAACATTAAATACTAACAAATAGAGAACTGAGGATTGCTTCAGAATCAATTCAACAGCACAGTAAGAGAGAACTGAAAATAAATAATTTGCTCACAGGCACACGCCGAAAAGCCTCATCTATTTCCTCCTTTGTGAGCCCCTTCTTCAAGAGGAAAGATCGTCTATAGATGACTGGAGAACCCCTAACTTTAGGATGTGAAAGGAATTTTACAGCATTCTGCACTTGCTCCTCCCTCATTGGTTCCAAGTTCACAAACACAGATGGAGAGGAAATAGGTTTAGCAGCCGCTGGCCTGGCATCTTGCTGCGCCTCACTTGTTTGTTGCGCAGACTCCGTAGCTGCAATTCAAATTACAAAAAGGAAGGACCATTTTTTTTTATCATTGGAATATACGTTGATGTAAGAAGTTTTAAGCTCTCTCTAACGTGACATCTACAAAAAAAAGAAGATGTCTTATGTTAATCGTCATTATACTACTAATACTTCTCAATTTGAGTACAATGAGTTGTGTAAGATTTGCAATAATATGATTCTGTAAAATCTGGACGAAGTAATGTTTAAATGAAATTTCAAACAAGCCCAATTCGCTCTATCTCATTTTCATTAACAGAGCCCCATAACCTAATCCAGAATTCACTGTTTCAGAGTAGTAAAAGTAAGTTCATTCCAAGCTGAATTCACGAGCGCTAATTCAAGAAATATTAAGATTCTCATCAATTTTCTCTTTTTCTGTAAAGACATGTAACATGGCAGTCAAACAGCATATCGATTTCCACATAAAGTCGAGAAATTTCAACTATTTATCATCCATATCAGCTATGCAAGCTCGCGCGCTATCCAATCCAACTTAAATAAATAAATCTTATTTCACTTTGATCGAAGATTTAGTTCAGATAAAATAAAATAAAATACTGACCATTGACCAGATAAAAATAAAGAAAACCTGAGTTAGGGGGATTTCCAGACGTGGGATTAGGAGGAGCCGGAGATTGAGTTGCCATCGAAACAATCAAGAAAACGAAACAACCGTCAGTTAAGATTAGGCTAAGCAAGTGAGAGGAAAAGAAGCTGAATCAATAGCGGAGCTGCTTACGGGAGATGACGACGAGGACGAGGACGATTATGATGTCAGTGAAGTCAGTTTTGGTACTTGCTCACCTCGAGGCAAGACTGCTCCTTCCTGATTACGTTACTACCCAGGGACGCCAAATTATTCTATTAAAAAATATTAATTTGTTGTAAATCCACGTGTCTTACAGTTAAGTGGCAATGCAGGCTTGGGCTAACTTGATACCGTTGGGCTTTAACACATCAGTCCCTAAAGTTGGGCCTCACGAGCCACAATCAAATCATGCCAACGTTAACTCGCCAAATCTTTTCCAGCAAATCACGCGATGGAAAAAGACTTTTTTGATTCGAAATCGCTGGGCTGGGGTTTCTGTTCTTTGGAGTGCTGGAAATCCTTGCATGGCACAGCGGCTATCATATGAACTGATAATGTAGTGTCTACTGACGGGATCTTGAATTAGATCAAATAGTTCCAAAGAAGAATCGGATGCAGTGTACAGAGCATACAGACTCATGAGATTCTCTGAGTGCACGGGGCATTCAATCAATAGTTGGGAGACCAAATCAACTGTTCTATACAAGTACTTGGTTTTTGGGGCAAACTAATACCTGCACCCACCAAACACTTTTCTTTCTTCTCAACAATGATAATAAGATTTAGAGTTAATTCCATTTGATTAGTGATAGTATTACTTGCAAAACTAAATTATCATGATGTTGACGCATGCATGCATGTACATTGATCTTGATTGATGATTAGATAATATTTGGTAAGTCTCATTTTCTGGGTTAAAATGCATGCACAATACAAGAAACTTATCATTAATTTATTGACAAAGGAATCCTTGGCAAAATTTCCCAGCAGTCTGATTTGTGTGAGAGAGGAGATTCGTGATATGTGCAGGCAGCCAACACACAAAAACTTGCAAATAGAGGATTCAATAATTAAGAGATGGCGAACAATGAACACTTGCATGAGAAGGAGATAAACGTGAAGAATAAGTCGGGAGCTCCATGATTAATGCGTGCCACATATCGTGTAGTCAAAACCAACCAGCGACCCTTACGGCAAAAATTCAAATATTAATGATAGAGAGACGACAAATGCTACTTAGTAAATCAAAGAGATGAATACATTTTCCACATGAGAATAATACAACTCCCATGGAACATGGACGTATATTTGTCGGGTAAACATAAATGATGTTCTGCCAAAACCAAAAAAATAGAACACCATAGACTCCTAAACTTGCAGATAACTTAAGTTATTCAATATATATGTGTAACCAAGTAAATTTGTGGCTTACTAGATGATATATGCTATTGTTCATCCTCTCACGATCTTATCCTTTGCATGTGAAATTCGTTTCCATAATTTATCTTATGTTATTTTCATATTGAAGACTGAAACTCCATTATTAGTGTATCAAAATTCTAATAAGACACCCACCTACCAGTCAAACAAGTAATTATGGCTTATGAAATAGTGGGACGAATTACAATTTCTTAAGTAACTTGACAACCAACCAGGGTACAGACCAGCGCTTGCTCAAGGAGATAATAATCAAATGTCATTGCTGAAGAAATATAAATCCAAGAGTAAAAATTTCTTTTGCTTTTCCATCGTATTGACTATCAATTGTGGAGAGACGTGCACGTTTTTCTTAGTAGCATGATCCAGAACAAGAGCTAGATTGTTCGTCGTTTAATGCATGTTTCTTGTGAACAATGTTTAATTTAATTACTCCAGGACAAGAAGACTACATGCAGTGTTCAGTCTATAAATAGGAACTCTTGCAGCTGGGACAAAATGTGTCCACCACCCGGATTAGGAAGCTTAATTACTCTCCCTTAAACTTCAAAGCCAACGGTTGGTTCTTTCTTTCGTGTTTTGGGTACTATATTGGAGACTATATGCCATGTAATTCCAGACATTAATTGATTTAATTATCGGTGTAATAGTTAAGGAGATTAATTAATAGACTCAAATTAATATGGTAATATTAGCATGTTCTCTTTTATTTTTACATATATTTTTCCTCAATTTTGCAGAACCAAGGGCATATACAGATGGCACAGCAACAGCAATCATCCGACTCGCTCATTCCAGGAACGAAGAACCTTCTCAGGTTTAATTCTTTTGCCTCAACTTAGCCATATTCTTCGTTTCCACGATATTTGGTCATTTGTTGTACTCATGTTATTAGACATTTTCATCACCAACTTAGTTAAACATCACCGCAGGCCTTCCCAATTTCCATGCATGCATGCGTGGTTTCTGATATCACCTGCCTTCTGGCTATGATGATTTTGCATATTGGAGGTTGATTACACACAAGTATAGGTTTTCAGTAATAGCAAGAACTAAAGGCTTGTCAGCAGTAAGCTTTTAAACCCCGAGTGAATTCGAAAACCAAAGAAAAAAAATTGCTTAACAAATTAAAGCATAGGTGTTCTTAATTTTGTTATAGCATAGGTGTACAAAGTGTGGCCATGCAAAGTTCTTCATTTACTGTAACCACGGACTTGTTAATTTGGGCTTCAAACATATCCATCAACTAAATTCTTGGCATATATCATACATGCATTTTAAAACAGTTGAACTGTTAGATGACCGCATTCATGAATCATGACTATAGACCAAATTTTGCTAGAAGATAAGCTTGAAAATAATATTAACAGTGTGGTTTGCAGTGAGAACGAAGAGGCAGAAAATGCTTATGACGCGGTGGAAAGGATTAAAAACGGGTTCATTCATTTCAAGACCAACCAATTTGAGTATGATATCTCAATTTCCTTCTTAGGTTACATACGCATGTTCTTTGCTTGCTATTCGTCAAAGAACTTTTCTTCTCATCCAAAACATTTTTCTTTGTTTTTGGTTGACAAAGTGTAGAAATTTCAAAATACAAACCAAAGGTTTTAATTGATAATTAGTTTATTACTGCAATACATGAATTAACTTTTTGCTTTTTGACAGCAAATATCCTGAATTTTTCCAAGAACTAGCCGAAGGACAGCACCCAAAGGTACTGTATACACTTGATCTTCTGTCACAATTTGTTTGCTTCCAGGTTAATCGCTTAATATTGTTGAGTCAAATATCTATAGAACGCACGATCACCTAACATTTTATATATGCTTTCAGTTTCTAGTATTTGCATGCTCAGACTCCCGAGTCAGCCCCTCTCATGTCTTAAATTTTCAACTGGGGGAAGCCTTCATGGTTCGCAATATTGCCAACATGGTCCCTGCTTTTAACCAGGTAATTCGATCGGAGTTGATATTGCTTATTAGTAATTTACTTTATGGATTGCAAGTTATCAAGTGTTAAATATCAACAAAAAAAACTAATGTTTATTAATTGTTGCTCTGGCCTGCTGCATGCACAGTTAAGGTACTCGGGCGTTGGGGCAACCATTGAATACGCTGTTTCTCATCTCAAGGTAAATTTGCATTCAAGTTCAGAGTTTCTTCTAATTTAGTCTTTTAATAACAAAGAAGAAAATTGTATAGGTTGAGAACATCTTGGTCATTGGACATAGTCGCTGTGGTGGGATAGAGCGGCTTATGTCTCTTCCAGACGATGGTTCCAGCTATTAGTAAGGCTCTATACCCGACTAAACCGTGAAAATATAACTCATAAATTGATTTCTCCTACACTGCAATCTAGCTTACCAATTTCATCCATCTAACCGCGATGTGCAGTGATTTCATCGACGACTGGGTGAAAATCGGTTTACCTGCTAAGGCCAAGGTCAAAAAGGAGCACGGCAACTTACCAATTGAAGAACAAAATGCAAAATGCGAAAGGGTACAGACTTAAACTCCGCATGTAAAAGAAAAAGAAAAGGCTTTATAATTACCAAAGATGGTGAATTTGACACATTTGCCTACCTGGGTAACTGTTATGCAGGAATCGGTGAATTTTTCTCTGGTTAACCTTTTAACATATCCATACGTTCAAAGGGCTGTGGCGGATGGCACTCTAGCATTGAGGGGTGGATACTACGATTTTGTTGGCGGAAAGTTCGAGCTTTGGGAGCTCAAGACAGAAATCATTCCCACTGTTTCCATATGAATATAAAATCTTGGTCATTTCGGATCATAATGCTGCTTATGATCCTCTGTCGTTTTTCAGTTCAAGTATTTGGCGTCACGAATAATGATTTGCAAGTGAATGGAATAAAGCAGAGCAGGTTCTTGTACACGCTCCCTCGCTCGCTCGCTTGCTTTTGTGTAGTCATAGAATTTGCCTTGTGTTAAGAGACTTTTCTATTCGATATGCTTGGCTGCTGCTGTCATTTCCTTTCCTGAAAAATAAAAAAGGTACTTCAGGCCTCCAAGCAATTAATAAATTTCATTTTTATTAACTACTTCTAAATGTTTGTAAATGGGCACAAATTTTCTATTTGTATCTAATAGACCCCCTAACTCTTGTTGAAATACCTAAAATAATCTTTAATTTTAAGTTAATTATTCTTATATTGTGATGGTCAAAATTAAACGTTATTAGCTTAATTTTGTTATTTTAGTCAAAAATTAGGGTTTATATTTATATAAATAAAAAAAATTATCTTTAATTATGTAAATATAAAAATTTAACGATGCATGATTTGTCATTAATGTAACACACAAATGATAAGTTGTACATATACAGATGGTCCCGACAACTTTACCTGTATAAAATTACGAAGGATTCAAGCCATTTTTTCTCTTCTTATAATATGAACGATAAAATTTAATCGAAAAAAGGTAATTTTAAAGTTAGTTTAATTATGAAACTTTAAAGTAATTTTTTTTTATAAATATATGAATATTTAAAAGTAAGAATGCATAAATAATTGAAGTTTGCTCGTATATTTGGAGACATTAAAACAAAGAGTTGTAGTGTGACAACATTTGTACATACAAAAAAATTTAACTACTTTATGGATGTCTCATGATAATAGGGACCCATGTGCAACAATATGCAAACTATATCTTTATTTGTGATTTTTTCAAAAATTAGGAACTTATATATCATTGTCCATGTTCACAAACAATTACAGGTATTTTTATTTTTTAAAAAACCAATAAAATAAAATAAAATTCGTAAAAATCGTTAACAAATCAAAATTAACCGAGCAATATCAAAAATAAAAAAATTAAAGGCGAACAAAATTATTTATATGAATTAAGAAGGATAACAGGTAAAATAAATTTTGGAACAATTTAATTGCTGAGACACAGATTCAAGGCACTTGCAGGTGCAGCCAAACACAAACTTGCCATGGAAATGGCAGAATTTCAAAGAAAGGATTCAATAATTAATTCATGAGTTTTAACTTAAAGAGAAAGGTGAGAAGAATCATAACAAATAATGTTTTTATATTAAATTGTGACCCAGTCAATGCCTTCATTGATTTGATAATATTTATATAAAAATGAAAATGGCTGAATAGTTGAAACAATGTATTAAAAAACTGAGAGAGAAAGGAAATTTATTGTCTTCGTCTTCACCATCGATCAATTGTGGAGAGAGACGTGCTTCTTTTTCTTGGTATCCTGATCCACAACGACGATGACAAACTAGAACAATGTTAAACGTTTAATGAATGTTTGTTTTCTGGTGAACATTGTGAAATTCATTTCCTCGGAAACAAGGGTAACAATTCAGTCTATAAATTGGAATGCTTGCAGATTCTGCAAGATGTGCTTTCAGTTGTTGATTTCCTCTGTTTAGTATTCCTTAAGCTTTGAAGGTAATATATCTTTAATTAGAAAGTTATGGTGGGTGTTTTAGTTTATAAGGGTACCTATTGGAGACTCTTTATATTTTAATTCGAGATATTAATTGATTTAGTAATTATGAAGATAATTTAATAGTCTATGCGTATGTTTTCATGAATTTTGCAGAACTAAGGCATAACAATGGCGCAGCAATCATCTGAGTTGCTCATTCCAGGAATGAAGAAGCTTCTCAGGTTTAATTTTTTGCTCAGCTCAACCATATTCTTCACATATATACCCACGATAGATGTATACATCGCTGCATGCATGGTTTCTGATATCACCTGCCCGCCTTCAGCGGTAAACACGTTGGTGAACTTGGAAAACAAATGGGAAAAAATTGCTTAACGAAGCACATATATTTTGCACAAATGATGATCTGGGGAATTAAACTTCCCTTGAACTGATCACCATGTTGTTGATGCCTAGTCGAGCATTAACATATCTCTTTAATTTGACCATGCAAAGTTCATCATTTACCATAGCCATGAACTTGTGGTTAAATGTTTAGGTATCAAGCACATTCAAGGAAAAAGTGCCTGTACTGTATATCAACTAAATTCTTTGAATATATACATTTATGTTAAAACAGTGGTATTGTTCGAAGACCACCTTCATGAATCACGAAGAGACAAAAGTCTGCTACAAGATGAGCTTGGAAATAATTAATATTAACTGTGGTTTGCAGTGAGAACGAAGACGCAGTGGAAAGGCTTAAAAACGGGTTCATTCATTTCAAGACCTCCCAATTTGAGTATGATGTTCACTTTGTTCTTCTTAATTCTCTTTTATATACCTGTTCTTGACTTGCATCTGACAAGATACAGAAATTTCAAAGCACCAACCTAAGATTTTAATTGATCATCAGTTTAATGCTGTAATAAATTAATTAATATTCTGCATTTTTGCAGCAAATATCCAAAATGCTTCCAGGAACTAGCCAAAGGACAGCACCCTAAGGTACTGTGTACACTTGATCGATAGTCATAATTTGTTTGCTCTTCCTGGTTAATCACTTAATATTGCTGAGTCAAATATGAATATACAGATGGATGTCTCTCAGCTTGATCACTTAACAATTAATATATGCTTTCAGTTTCTAGTATTTGCATGCTCAGACTCCCGAGTGAGCCCCTCACATGTCTTAAATTTTCAACTGGGAGAAGCCTTCATGGTTCGCAATATCGCCAACATGGTCCCTACTTTTAACCCGGTAATTCAATAAGAAATTGAGTTTGCTTATCTTATGGATTGCAAGTTGTCAAGTATTAAACGTCAACAAAAAAACTAATATTTATTAATTGTTGCTCTGCTCCGCTGCATCCACAGTTAAGGTACTCGGGCGTCGGTGCAGCCATTGAATACGCTGTTTCTCATCTCAAGGTAAATTTGCATTCAAGTTCAGCATCCCATTTTCTCTTCAGTTGTTGTTGTAATAACAAAAAAGAAATATTTGTACACAGGTCGAGAACATCTTGGTCATTGGACACAGTAAATGCGGTGGGATAGAGAGGCTTATGTCTCTTCCGGACGATGGCTCCACTCATTAGTAAGGCTTTATACCCGACTGAATTGATTTTCTTCTACATTGCTAATTTAGCCTCGCCAATTTCATCCATCTAAATCGCGACGCGCAGTGATTTCATTGATGATTGGGTGAAAATCGGTTTACCTGCTAAGGCCAAGGTCAAAAAGGAGTATAGCCACCTGTGTCCTACAGAACAAAACGCAAAGTGTGAAAGGGTGGGTACATCCATGAACCCCCATATGCTGAAAAGACTGTAAAATTAACAAGAATGATAAATCTAACTCATTTTCCCTACTGCCTAATCATTACGCAGGAATCAGTGAATTTTTCTTTGGTCAACCTTTTGACTTATCCATACGTTCAAAGGGCTGTGGCAGACGGCAGTCTAGCATTAAGGGGTGGGTACTACGATTTTGTTGATGGAAAATTTGAGCTTTGGGAGCTCAAGGCAGAAATTACTCCTACTATTTTCATATGAACATTGGATCGTGATGCTGACGATCCTTTGTTGTTTTTGTTCAAGTATGCATTGTATGTGGCGTTTTCAATAATGAATTTCCAAGGGAAGTGTGTATGTAAGGCATAGCAGACCCTTGTAGCCAGGCTTGCTTGCTTCTGTGTGGTCATATAATTTATAATTTCCGTAATAATAATAAAAAACATAATTATGTCTTTATGTTGTCCAACTATAGAAATTGATTAACTGGATCATTTGGTCGTATAATTGTCCAATGATATTATGCCAACTGTATATTATATTTATTATAATTATTAATATAATTGATAATTTTTTATTTTAAAAATAAATAAATAAATATATATCCCAACTGGTAATCAGAACTTCGCAAGAAAACGAGACTACTTACCGCTGTTCTGGTTCACGAAGTCGTGCCCCGGTATTTGTGTCGTTCAAATTAAAACTATAAGAAAGATAAGCTCATGCATGACTTGTCGATCATTAGTGTAACACATAAATGACAAGTCGTACATGGACACATGATTGTGACGACTTTACTTTCATTAAATTACGAAGGGGCCCATATGTATATAGATACATATATATATATATATATATATATATATATATATGTATCTATTATGTCCTTTAAATTTAACTACTTACAAATGTCTCCTGATAATAGGGACCCATATGAAATATAATACAAACTATACCTTTATTTATAATTTTTACAAAAATTAAGAACTTATATATTATTTCCATTTTCATGAACTTTTATATATTTTACACGTTGAGAGAGAGGGCATTTATTTTTCTGTAGTCTTCACCATCGATCAATTGTGGAGAGAGACGTGCTTATTTTTCTGGGAATCCTGATCGACAACGACAAACTATAATAATGTTAAACAGTAATGCATGTTTCCTCGTGAACATTGTTAAATTCATTTTCAGTGTATATATAGGAATAATGCTCACAGCTGCCGCAAGATATGCTTAATTTCTGCTTTCCTCTGTTCAGTAGATAATTACTTTCCACCTTTGGAGGGAAGCTTAATTATTCACCTTAAGCTTCGAAGGTAATAGATCTTAACGAAACGTAAGGTTGGTGTTTTAATGGAAGCTCAACACCAGCCAAGCAGCTGCATACATATAGATCTCTGGATAGCATATATAGAAGTTCCTGATTAACATTGCTCTTAAGAATGTATTGCTGCTATCATTTGTTCTCACTGCTTTTTCACATAAATGGTCTATTATCATTATTATTCGGTGCAGGCACGAGTGCGGTTGCCCATCATTGCATGTGGCGCATCATCTTAATAATTATGGAGCTCACAAGATGCATATCGCTGCAGCAGGAAAACAGAAGCAAGCCAGTCTTGTCTTTTCTTTTCTTTTCTCGCTAACATTTCTAAGTGGCAATGAATCTGTTCTTGAAAGAGAAGCGAAATGTGTGACAAGAGAAAAAAAAAGGCTTTCAAACAATTCAAAAAGAGCAATTATTCTAATGAATAATGTGTGTAGGGTAACACTCAAAAAGCTATTCAAAGATCGACACAGCTGGCTGCATACTGTTGTTTGGATTGAACTGCTTGAAGCTGTCAAAGCTTTTTCTTACTGGTAAAGTTCTGGTCCTTCTGCTGCGTCATCCAAGCTTTCAACACATGAGCTTGATGTGTCTAATACATTTTTTAGCTGTCTGAGTATTGTATTAGTATAGAGACAAACATCAAAACCGTCCTCAAAAGATTTATAATCTCCTGCCATCACTACCTTTTCCCCTTTTCTTTTTCGTTCCTTTATATATATATATCTATATATATAAATTTTTATCATATTCGGTGGTGGTGTAAGAAAGTATCATACCCAGGTAAACACTCAATGTGGGTATGAATACAAATTTACAAAATAATTTTCCAGGATCCGGAATTTTCCTTTTTTCTGAAAAACTGGCAGACTTTTGGCCAAATCAGTGTCGAATAATCTCTTCTTTTTCCAGCACAAATTCTATCTTCAACTACTTTAGGCACCTGTCTGGTACGAACATTAATTATTTATTAGAATACTGTCAACAAGGATTCACGGAACCTTCCCGCATCCCCTAATTACAATGGATTGTCACACAGCTCTACTTTGCTTAGTCTGGGGTGACAGATTCTTGGTGAGCCAATGTATACATGATGTGAAAAAAATAAAAGAAGGAAGTACTAACGGATCAAGTATTGGAAAACTAAATGCTACTTGGTCCAGTAATTGGAAGAAATTTTTGGATATTTTCTTGTGCTATACGCACCCGAAAGAATTTGCTAGTGTTCAAAACATTTTGAGTAATTGAGACTCTCTCCTTGACTATGGCCGGAGCAAGTATTGGGGATATGTAAAAACAAGAAAGGACAGACAAAGGCAGAGCCTGAAAATTAGTTGCTAGGCAATTTGGCAAAGATTGACATTATTCTCTCCTATGAAATTTAATGAGATGCCCTCTTTTGATACCTCTCTGTCACTAGCGCTGGGGCTTAATTCAAAGTAGGTATGATCGTTGTCACTTCTGGATAGGAATACAGCCTTTTTACTGGCTTTTTGTTTGCTTTTTTAATTTGCAGAAGTAATTCATTCGACATTGATGGAAGCAATATTCAATAATATTTACATGAAGAGGGGTCTAATTGTAGGACCACAAGAAAGGAAAGCTTTACCAGCCATGCCAAACAAAATCAAGAGACTTATCTAGAAATTCCATTGAGTTAGGAACTTGGAAATCTAGATCATCTTTAAAAATCCAAAAATGATTCTCATAATTCTCTTCATCAATCCTCAGCTCTTGTACACTATTCACTGCAGCTGCACTGCGAGAGCCATTTTCAGTAACATCTCGGCCAGCAGCTTCAGCGTTGTACTCGTGAGGTGGTGAAAAATCGGACGCCGAGTGGGTAGTCAAATTCTCCCCCGATCTTTCAGACAATGTTTGTGAAGAAGCTCCAACTTTCGTTCTAAGCTTTCTAATCCCGAGCCTTTTGCTCAAATGAGTGTTCCAATGGTTCTTCACTTGATTGTCTGTCCTTCCAGGAACTCGCCCAGCGATTAAGGACCACCTTAATTATGATCATCAAATTCAAAATTCTTTTGTTGTTAGTACTTAACAGACGTAGCTAGTCTAGCTCACAATGTCGGCTGTAATTAAAAGCTCTAGTGATGGCGCTAGCTGTAACTAAAGATGCAGTTAATATAACACATACAGTAAATCTTAATCATGATTCAATTCTTATTTTGTAAAATTGTTGCTCAATAGAGTGAGCTTGACTATTAAACGAAAATGGATTGAATAGTAAGAAGTTCGTACCCCCAAGTCCAACCCCATCAACATCATCCATACAAAATCAAAATTTGTACTTGGTCTATATTCCTATGTCTTGAATAATTTATGTGAAGTTGCCTGGCTTGATAATGGAAAGTTGAGTATGCTCTGAAAATTTTTGATATTAATTATAACGCGGGTTAAATTCAGTTCGTGGTGGAAAAGATGAAGAACCTGTTGCCAAGGAGATTGTGGAGGCGAATGATGAGGTCTTCTTCTTCCTGAGTGAACTCACCCCGCTTAACACTGGGACTTAGATAATTGATCCATCTTAATCTGCAACTTTTGCCGCACCTCTTCAAGCCTTCACCATGTTGGGAAGAAACATTAATTCTCTGTTACAGGAAACTTTGTAACCAAAGAACATATAATAATAAATCTGTTTAATCTTTAATGGCAAAATTAAACAACAGATATTAACAAGTATGAACCTGTAAGTTTAGGGATGCGATTCCACTTTCCTTTGCCATGCATCCTTACGTAGTCAGTTAGAATCTTGTCCTCCTCTACCGTCCACAACCCTCTTTTATATTCACTACTCTTTACTTCCATTGCTGTTGTAAAGTAGCCAGCAAACTTCAAGCCTCGAGTGCTTGTGTTCGCGTTGGAGAGACACAGAGACGGAGGGAGAGAGAGAGAGAGAGAGAGCTGCAGTTTTGGAATAAAATATTTTGTATGAAGCTTAGTTGTGCTTTGCTTTTATAATTGTCAATAGCCTGCAGAGAAATAGAGAGAGAGATGCTGTATTGCCATTAACGACATTAAGCTTCTTCCTCTTTTTCTTTAATTCGAAATGAAATAAAAGATATAATTTTATTATGAAATTTAAAAATAATAATTGTACCAAAAACTTGCCTATTTCTTCACATTATGAAAGAAATCATTGGTTTGCTTTTGTGCCAGCAAAATTTAAGTTGCTTTCCGGCAAGCATCCGGACTATGTTGGTTTGTTACACTAAAGCTTACATTTGTCATTAATGACGGGCCCTATTTATTGTCAGGCTTCTGATTCTTTCTCATGGGGAGATGATAATGTAATCTAAAAGCTCCATGAGTATCAATGTACGACCAAAATTCCACGCCTTTTACTCGAAAAATATCTTGTTAATAGTGAATTCGTTGGGGTTTTTTTGGCCAATAGAATCCTATCCGTAGTTCAAACATCAAGAAATTATTGGGATCACTAGAATTAGTAATTAATCGGTCAGATTTCAGTTGTTCAAAGTGCATGATAAAGATTGAATAATTTCATCAACGTTTACAATAGTTAATTACTTGAAAACAAATTACAGGAAGAAGATCTGGCAAGGAGATACACGTACATGGTATTGTTCCTGTAAACAAGCATAGTTTAGCATATAGAACCCAAGGATGATTGCCAAATCTCAAGGGCATGGAGGCAGTCTCTCGCTCCCTCCCGATTTTCCCAAATGATTAATAACTGGTTATTTTCGTCATTGGCAACGGCTTACTTTTCTTTCTCTCCGTTTACACGTCTGGTTAATTGACTATTTAGAGAATGAATGAGTACTCGAAAGCAATGACAAGCACAAACGCCGATGTCATGGCAGATTATGAATGGCGATAGATTCTTTGGAGAAGGAGAAACGAAAAAGTGCGACGTTTTCATTTGTAAGTTAGTGGGTGCGTTTCTGATGTAATTAATTTGCTCGCCTTGGAATGAACGTGAAACTCTACGTTTCAGTTTTTCAAACACATGGCCTGTTCCAGGAGCGAGAGAGGCTGCAATGCAAGCAGCAAATTAATGGGCACGTACTATGGAGGCTGTACTTTGTTAATTTCTTGAGGCTGAGTTGTTCTTAGATTGAAGTTTCCTTGGATTCTTTCATTCTCATTTGGTTGTCTTAGACAGATTGTACGATTAATGTGATGGTGCTGTCTGTCACGGGTGGGATTGTTCTTCCTGTGCAAAGGTTAACTTTCAACAACTAACATATTATTGGTTTTAATCTCCTTCCTTCTCGGTAAAAGAATGGTTTTAACTCTCAGATTAATTTTTGTTTTAGGACGACTCCCAGCACATAAAATTACGACTGTAATTATTAATTGCGCCCAAACTAACGTAACTTGAAACTAGTGGTGTAGCAACCAAACAAGAAGAGAGCCCAACCAATGCGAACGCAAACAGCTTTTGAGAGAGACAGGGATGGGTGAGTAGGAGTTTGTTTTTATATATTGAAAAGCTGGAAGCTGTGGAGGCTGTGTCACTCTCATGATTTACAGTGAATCTATCAGTTTCCTTCACGCATCATTAAAGCAGGAGGAGCCCCAAAGTTGTCCGTACCAAGGTCGTGAGTGAAAATGAGATGAAAGTAACGGTGTGTGGTAACAAATTTTCAAGTTAGTGTAAAACAGTGAATTCTCGTAATTTGAATCAATTTAACGAAATTGGCATGTCACATGTCCTTGTGCTCACACATTTGAGCTTGAGGTTCACTTTCACCTTGCAACCGTTGCATTCAATGCACTTACAGGTGACATTGTAAAGTTTACTTGCAAACGGGAAGTAGTGGGTACATGAACGCACGAATCTCCATGCATGGCAGCCAATTGTGTGGCGATACTGCAGAGTCTTTGGCGGAAGCCCTAATGAAAAAGACAAGACGCGTGGAAATTCTACTTTTGTTTGTATGGTTGTGAGGACAACTCTGACATGATCTCATTTCATCACAGCAAATAATTCCCATGTGATCACGGATTCGTAAATGCAAGATAGTGGAATTCACCTTAGCTTATTTTGGCCATTCCAGAGAACCATGGTCAAATGCTCATTTCATCATGATCTTGCTCATTTGAGAGAGCAGTGTACACCTAAAACAAGGAATCAAGAAAGAGAGTCACATGCATCACATGCAAGATGAAAAATATATATAGAACTCTTTAATGTTGACCCGTGAGCAAATCAGTGCTAGCCGGTCACACATATTCATGTATACACAGATTGGACACTTTAGAGGCCTGCAATTCTGAATGAGAAGCTCCGAGTCTCTGATCAGCTGCAGATTAAGGGACGCAAGATACAGGTTCGTACAGTGTTTCTGTGCACCTAAATGTAAGCAATAAAATAAAATAAAACTAAAAAAAAACTACTTAGTTCTGTTTATATTAGTATATTTTAGAAATGGTACATATAAGTAGCCATAGACTGCAGTTTTGACTAGTCGAAAACAGGAGAGAGAGAGAGAGAGAGGCTTCTGCTTCACAGATTCTGATGCTGGGCAAAACAAAAGCAGAAGCAATTAATGTGATTTAGCAATGAGATTAACTGTAGAGAATCCACGAGTGATCTGACAAACTGCAACATAAAGTGCATGCATAACTGTTATCTGCCCGGTGAAAGTATAGGTGTTCTTGGCATGTGTCCAATAGTGATTGACTCAGAACAGAAAATTATGTAATTCCTCTTTTAATTGTAAGTTGGATTTTGACTAGTCTTAAACAAAACAACAGTTAAAACGTGGGTAAACAAAGGCTGATATTGCGAGGTTTTGTACGAGGAAGGGAGGCTGCAGTGCATCAAGACCAGCCCAGTGAGCAGTGCTCAAAAGAAAATACTGAGAAAAAGACGGAGACAGGTAAGAGGTAAGGAGCTATGAGAAATAAATTATGCCCGGGAGTGGAGCACATGGGTAACTCTGTAAACATCAACTGTAAATTTCAACTAAGGTAATATATATGGTGTTCTCATGAATAGCTTCTTCCATAACGTGTATTTTTTACTTCTCAAACTCAATTTTGCTAGAGTTTTGTTAAAACAATAAGTTATTCAGTCTGTTTCTTTTATATCCGCAAGGAATTTTGTTAATAAACTCGGTTTAATCATTCTAATTGAACTATAATAACTCAATTCTCTGTCAAAGAGAGAAGCAGGGAATTCTGTACCAGATGTAAGAATAATGATCAAGAATTTTTCATCATCTTGTCAAGTGACACAAACCATTTTAAAAAATAATAAGAAGAATAAAAATTGGCCAAGTGCATGAGCTACTTTGGATACTAGCATTGTGGTCATTGGTAAGTGCAACCAGTCACAAGTCCAATGGGTTGGACTCGGCATTTCCTGACGGAGCAGTCGACATGACTCAAGGCTTACGATTTACTGGACAACATCAAAGTTTCGAATTCTGATACCAAAATGTCATAAGAAACTGTAATTTATAAGTGTTTGACAGTCAAGAGTTAACAACTCGTCTCGCATGTGATTCTGTGACAGTGGGGCGAAACTGATTCAGGAAGGTTGTGCTCGCAAGACCATACTTTGGGACCGTGGGGTTTTAGTTTGCTCCCTCCATGCAGTGGCCTTATCGAGATCCAAACACAACAAAGCAGTCTTCTGTTATGGGTCACAAGCTGCATACAAACATTGGAGGCTGCTGTTGATATCCATCAAATGGAAGGAAGTCAAAAGAAAATGTTCAAGAAAAACAAGTATGGGGGATTAAATATAGACCGGAAACTTGATCACTTAATTCTCTGAAGCAATTTCTCCACCATAATTTTCTGCTGCACTGCACTCAGTGATTCTGAATTCATGATTGCATTGCTAACAACAACAACTATGGATGGAGATTCAGCATTCACCTATACCAAATAACAAAATTAAGAAAAAAAAAGATTATTAGTGGGAGCTTGATATTCAAGTAATAGGAGTTGCATGTATAAAACATCTCAACAATGTGGTCAGCGATTTACAGGGTATAAATAACATACCCAAACCCGGCCATTCAAGCCAACAGCAATCTCAAAGGAGAGTTGCTTCCCAAGAGCCTCAAGAACTGGACTCGTTGGTGAGCTTAGCAGCCTAAAAAAGCAAACATTTGTCAAATCAAGGGTAGCATAATGAAAAACCAAAATGCTAACAATTGTTAACACTGACACCATGTCAGTTTGTGATGAAAAATGTCTTAAGCTCCTCCAAGATTTAGAAGAAAAACAGAAATCTCACATTCTTGATAGACCAGTTGAAGTTTCAAACATGTAGCCATCTCTAAGGAGGCCAAATTCTGCTGCTTTTCCACTGGCTATAAATCACAAAGCATATCTACTGAGACATCAGATTGATAATAAACAGAAAAAAAAACAAAGATTTTTACAGAAATTGACAAGTAAACCCTCCAAATGCAAAATTTAAGGAAGTTCCATCACTAACCATCAGTGCATGACAGCTCCGGATTCATGCCAGGGTTTGCCTTCACAACCCGAACATAAAGCAGGGAACCTATCTGTAGCAAGGAGGTTAAAATGTGTAATTCCCTCGATAAATATAAGCTAAGAGGAGAAAAATAAATAAACTTTGCATTGCATATTCCAAAAGTAGAACAGAATGGTTCTTCAACATGTTTAAGCCATGCCATCTTAACGTGCAACAAAGTCAAACATGCAATCAAAATAAATATTAATGTGCATATCTAGGTAAGATCCTACGCTTCAAAGATCCAGCAGGACTTAACTTTCCCCCTTGCAAGGAAAGTTACTTGAATTCTTAATTTTACGTTCACAAATATACAAAAATATATTGTTTGTTTTCACACAGCAGATGATCCAATCCATGGAATTGAAATGATGCATTGTCCTGTAAATAGTCCTCAACATTAAATACAGAAGTTGATGAGGTAACATCAGATGAATCTCTGATGCTAACATTGACAAAATTAAAGGATGTACCACATTGCATTTACAGTGAATGAATGCATATAATATTTTAATTTTACGCACCTCAAACTTTGGTATGTTTCTCCTGGTTCCTCCTTCAAAAGCAAGCACAGGTAAAAATGCTATTGTAGGTCCTTTAATGTCCACAAAGAAGTTCTGTATGTAAAAAGCATTTAGTAAACCAGGAAAAAGGTGTTTTTTGAAGTTGACAAAAATACATGTGGAGTTTATAATGTTGTTTGCAAAGGAAAAATGAATGAGCACATTAGAATTACAATGAATTTGCGTCGCAATAGGAAGGGTATGTTCTTATTGCTATCTGAAAAGCAAGAAGCCCACTTGTACATATTTATTACGCTATAATTTTTTCATCCCTTATTTCACTTGCACATACATTTGTTAGCAGTAATTCAAACTAGACCAAACCAACACTTAGAAAGCAGTAAACTTCCTGCCAGTTTCCTTCTTTCAAGTTGAAGATCAGGAAAAAGAGAGGGAGAGAGAAAAACCAAAAAACTACGATTTTATGATTTTTCATCTTTCATTAGAAAATCAAACAGTTGTGCATCTGTACCAGTTGCCATCTAAACATAGACCGTCTCAACAGCCTTTTCAATTTCCAAACTTGTCTTCCAATCTTTAAAGAAATTTAATTAACATACACGATAGACAATTACCTAAAAGATTAATCGAGTACACAGTGCCAGCTGAAACAGACATGGATAGGTCAAAGAAACTAAACAGCCCCAGAAAGAAATTGAAAAGCAGCAAGTAACGTGGTGCAGATGACAATCCAGTTAAAAACCAAACTACCATTCAGTACAACATGCTCTAATACAATTAAGAGAAGAAATAAGATAATAAATTAAACTTTGTCAACAGTGCTTACATCTGCTTTACAGTCTACAACAATACCAAGAACTGTATCCTCCGAGCAAGGTACGTACTGCATAAACAACAGAATCACTGTATTATAGATTAAAGGGGCTAGGGATAAATTATACCAGAGCCAATTGATAATGAAAAGAGATGAACTCAGGTATAAAACAAAAATACCCACCCTTTTCTGAGAGCTTTCAACCCAGTATTTGTTTGGCTTTGAGAACTTCAGTTTTCCAGCTTTCATGACAGAAATAGCATCACTATCCTGAATATTATCCAAAATGAGTGCCAATAATCCTCATATCAAAGCAAAATATAAAATACAGATTTATGAAGCATTTAACTGTTTATTTTTTAATTATTAATTTTTCAATTGGTTGATACAAGCCAAAAATAAAAATCCATACATCTCAAGGTACGGTTCCTTTTGAAACTTTTAGCCATAAAGAGTAATGTATGGAACAGAGGTTAAAGGTTAAATGAATGAGGACAGAATAAATAACCATTCTCAACTTTTTCCAGTTGCGAATTAGAGAATTGAACAAAGGAGCTACCAAATATGGTGGAAAAGAAAAGACGAATATTGACCACAACATTAAAAAGTTCATGCTAGCATGTATTTTTTTAATTATTTTTATTAGATAAAAAAGATATCTTCATCAACTTTAACAGACTCAGAAAGAAACCAAGCTTCTTAAAGCAAATTGAGTACACAAGTTGAGATACTGGCATGGCAAGATGGGAAGACAAGGACTTAAAATCATATACATAAGAATGATTGTCCAATTTCTCCTGTATCAATTGTAGACCACATAAAAAGAAAAGAAACCTTGTTTTATGATTTTACAATCACAATGTAAGAAAAAAAATGAAAGATAACATTTGGTTCAAATAAAATGTACCAAGGACCCCAATTTCCCATCAGAACAAACATGAAGAGAACTAAACCAAGACAATCAACAGCTACATAAAAGCTACTTCAGCTACATTAGCAATTCAAAACATATTCAACGGAAACCTAAGTTATAGTTTTAAACATTACATCTAATTATATCATCTATTCACACAATCCATAAAGAAGTCAATCATTCATAATATTTTGCAGTGATTTAATTTCAAGTGAGACAAAAAAAAACTTTTTTGTTACAGTGTGACCACCAATAGTGGAAATTCAACATGTGTTAAGAACAGGAACCATAATATCAAATTATACTAACTATACCTGCCGGAGGCCGCCACCGAGCTTGATGGTCTGGTTTTTCATGGCAGAGAGATCGAGCACCACATCTCCTGGAACCTAAAAAAGTGAAAATATCCAAAAATAAATGAAAAAGAAAATTTATCAGGAAACAAAAAATGCCCATATAAGAAAACAGATACTGCGAGGATGGAACGGCAGAAAATCTGAAGAGCAGACAAGAAGAAAATACTCACCACTGCCTTATCCACGAAGCTTGTTTTGGCTTCCATTAATGACAAGTTGGAGGGAGTATCGGAGGGACGGAGAAATGGCCAAATAAGTTTCGGAAACCAAGCACTGTAATGAATATAGAGTTGAAAAAGTGAGGCCAATACTAAATACTATTTGACGGCTAAACTCGAGTCGGGTCAGGTGGAGTTTGACCTTTACCCGGGTCCGAATGGCACTTAGCCTTTTCTGGCAAAATGAGAGACCGCTAGGTGGCTATTGTTGCCGATGACCGTGACGACGGCTTGACTACGATGAAGTGGTGAATTTGAGCAGGCAACATGGCAGTAGGGGGGCGGCTGGGATGAGTAGGGGTGGCAATCCAGTGTGTGCGGCTAGGGTTTTTCTTTTTTTACAACTGTATTGCGAAACCGCTTCTATAAAACGCACCGTATATTGCATTGCGGCTGTTCTTCAACGGCCTTTAAAGGTTGACGACCACCGTCTGGACTGGTTAGATCTTCAACTAGATTTCTTCTTGTTCTATCATCTTTTTCATCAACCATATAAGATCGTTAGTCAATGCGCTCGATTTAAAGCATGGAAATCTCCGTGATACCTTAAAATGGACCTCGAGACCTCGAGAATTCTCTGATGGCGGGCAATTTGCCTCCCTTTTCCGTATCATTTTGCATTACGACACAAAATTTGTAACTTCCTCCGCAATATGTTGTACTGTTTATTCAAATTATCTCACAAATATTAAGTATGGAGATAGAGTTGGCATTATTTCTCTGATCCCATAAGTCCGAGTTCTACCAGAGAGGAAGTCCAGAACGAAGAGGGGACAAATGGAAACATTAGGATTACCGCACTCACTGCACTCGCATTCGCTTCGGATGTACTATCTCTGTTCGAATAAACACAATTTAGTTATGACATCAGCTAAGGTAACTCAATTTAGTTCCAGCTACTCTGTTGTTGGAAGCACAAGAAAGCCGTCAGTTTTCTCTTCCACTTTTCAGAAAAATTCTCTTAATGCTCTACAAAATCCCTCTCCGAATTTAGCAACAGAACGTGGGTTTTTAAGCAATAAGCTTGAAGCGGATGTTTCATCTGTTGGTAACATGATCAGGGAATATACGTATGGTGGTTTATTTGAAGATGCTATCAGGGCTTACGTTAACATGCTTGAATACGGTTTTTCAATTGTTGAATTTAGATTCTTTCCTTGTTTGATTAAGGCATTTGGTGGAATTTGTGATGTAGAAAAGGCTAGGGAGATTCACGGGCATGTGTTAAAGTTGGGATTTTTCGATGATGTTTATGTACGAAATTCACTTTTGGGAATATATTGGAAATGTGGACGTGTAGAAGATGCGATTCAATTGTTTGAGAAAATGTGTGGAAGAGATTTGGTTTCTTGGAATACAATGATATCAGGGTTATGCCAATCAGGGGATTACTTGGGTTCCTTGATGATATTTAGAAGAATGATCGATGAACATGCTACGTACCCAAACAGGGTAAGCTGCCTTTCTCTTCTTTCATCATGTGGAGCGATTGATGCTTTGATTTCTGGGAGAGAGATTCATGGGTTTCTTGTAAAAAATGGATTGGACATTGATGAATTTTTAGTTAGTGGATTGATTGAGATGTACATGAAATGTTCAGATATAAGGAGTGCTCAACATGTATTTAAGAATATACTTGATAAAGACTTAGTCAGAAGGAATGCAGTGATATGGAATGTTATGGTTACAGGTTACGTTTCCAATGAGTATTTTTCATTGGCATTGGAATTATTTATTGAGATGTTGAATTTGGGGATAAGACCAGATTCTTCAACAATGGTGGCTGTTTTAGTTTTATGCTCTCGATCGTTGGATTTAGAGGTTGGAGAGCAAATCCATGGATTGGTTTTCAGCCATGGATTGCAAAATGATGTGAGAATAGTAACAGCACTCATAGAGATGTACTTTAGATGTGATCCTGGAGCTGGTTTGAAAATATTCAGTCAGTCTCAAAATCGCAGCATGGTCATGTGGAGTTCAGTAATCTCTAACTGCGCTCAGAGTGGTTTTCCTGCCAAGGCATTGGAATTATTTCACGATTTTATGATGGAGTATGGCTTTCCGGATTCTCTCGTACTTTTGACAGTACTGCGGGCATGTTCATCCTTGGCCCTTAAGTCTAAAGGGATGGAAATCCATGGTTTAGCAGTAAAATTGGCATTTGATTCAGATATATTTGTTGGTGGTGCCCTCGTTGATATGTATGGAAAATGCAGAGATATGGAGTCTGCTCAAAAAGTTTTTTCAAGCTTACATTCGAGAGATTTAATTACATGGAATGCCCTAATATCTGGATATGCTCAAAATGAGTGTTCTGATGAAGCTTTAAAGGCATTCCGTCATATGCAATCTGAACAAAAGAGACCGAATGCTGTGACAGCTGCAACTATTCTTTCTGTTTGTGCTCTCTTGTCAGTCATGATCCTGTGCAAGGAGGTTCATTGCTATTTATTAAGGCAAGGGCTCCAGCTCAATGTTCTTGTGTGTAATTCTCTGATAGCTACCTACTCAAAGTGTGGAGACATAAATAGCTCTTTGCTTGTTTTTGAGAAAATGACCAAAAGAGACGAAGTATCTTGGAATTCAATCATATTAGGGTTAGGAATGCATGGCCAGACAGATAACATGTTTGTTTTATTTGAAAAGATGAAAGAAGCTGGCAAGAAGCCTGACCATGTAACTTTCATGGCCCTCCTTTCTGCGTGCAGCCATGCTGGGAAGGTTGATATGGGATGGAAGTATTTCAAGAGCATGACTGAGGACTATAAATTTCAGCCTCAAGTTGAACATTATACTTGCATGGTTGATCTTCTGGGCAGAGCCGGCCATCTAAATGAGGCATATGATTTGATCAAGGCCATGCCATGTGTCCCAGATGATCGTACATGGGGTTCATTGCTTGGATCATGTAGAACTCATGGCAACAAAAAGCTGGCAGAACTTGTGGCGAATCACATATTCAATCTTTCTCCCATGAACATCGGTTATCATGTCCTCCTTGCAAATTTATATGAAGATTCTGGGAAAATGAATGAGTACGATAGAGTTAGATCATCAATTAAAGACATGGGACTTAAGAAGCAGCCTGGATGCAGTTGGATAGAAGTTAATAACAATATTCACATATTTATTGCTGGGGATCACTCGCATCATCAGTCAGATGATATATACTCTACTCTAGAAAACTTAACACGGGAGATGAAAATGGCAGGGTATATTCCTCAGTTACAATCGCTGAATGCTGTGCCAGAGGAAGACTAATGATACCAGTCTGCCTTTAAAGTAAGGACACTGGTTTACTATCACCAGATATAACCATGTAACGAGAAGCCATAACCTTAATGCGGTGCCATTTTCATTAATAGGGTAGGCGGTACCTTTGTATGAACTACAGAATGAAGTTTTGCTATTGATCAGTCTCCTGTGGTATGCACTGACAGGCTGGATACGAGACCAACTGTTTAAACTGCCTCATTTTTCATTTAGTGGACCTCAAAAGGTGTTATGCCAGAAATTTTGCGAGTCTGATTTCTACAATCTTTTATGTTGGGTATCTCTGTGTCATTTGTTTTTTTTTCCCCTCCGCTTTGTCAGGATATAAAGCTGCAGCACCATACTTATCCTGCTTCTCGTGCATTGTGAAGTATATTTAATTGTGACACACCATCAAGCAATTATTAAATCCATGACCAGCGTTGCCAGCTAGTGGGTTTAGTAGAAGCTCAGATTACGCATGCTTCAGTTGAATGGAGTTGAGGGGTGTTTTCTCCTCAATCCTCTTGTATGATGGGTTTATCGTCATCTCCAAAGTGGCAGGTTATACTTATCTATCAGAGAGACTATCGATGCTACATCGTAAACTCAGCCGACTCCTTTCAGATTACAAGAGGAACGTGCTTGACAATTTTAAAAGGAAAGGATTTGTGAATTTTTTATGTGAGGATACACTAGAAAGTATGCAGTTGAATTGGGCCTTGAGGCATGTGCTACCGTGGGTCAGCGGGAATTAATAATAGGGAAAAAATAACAGAAGAAAAAGGTGAAGGGAGACCAGCTCTGAAGAAATCAATTCTTGCATGCTTGAACAATGCACCTATGTTAAAGATATTTCTTGTTGGAGGGAATTTTGATAGTCCTGGTGATAAGTAGATCACTCAGACAACCCTGGATCAGAGGGCAGTTGTCATAGAACGGTTGAGGCAGGTTGCAGCCGCAGAAGTGAAAGAAGAGAAATGCAAATGCTTGATTATATTGTGACATGGCTATTGGTAGATAAGAACATCTTTCTATCTTGCGTTCTTGTTGCTTCAGCTGATTGTGACCCGTGCTGTCTGCCTAGAAAACTTTGGATCTGAAACCTGCATCGCTTCAAAAGATTGAGATTTCTTGTCATTTCTTAAGCTGAGAAAATCATAGTTTTCTTTGGAAGGCCTGAATCTGAATGCACCCTGCAAAATATCAAGCTTTAAAATTTTGTTCCAACTTTTACCAATAACCTAAGGAAATGAAAAATTAACTCCGCAATTTTGGACTTGCAGTGCTCTGTGACTGTATACTAACTGAACAGAGAAAATCTCATCTGTCGGACTTGTACCCAATGACAAGTAGTGCCACTTCCTTTTTCCAGCAAATCGAACATTATGATGAATTGGTAACAGATCACTACCTTAATGGCGAATAGTACTATTTTCAAGATTAATAGTCATTCCATTTAAATTAGATAGCAAAAGTAAAAAACCAACTTTGTAAATGCAAAGGGGAGGTTATTTATGCCACAATTAGATTAAAGAATGTGGCACAAGTTGAGGTACTTTTATATTGGGTTGTTTCAGTTTCATGGTTTCTGATTCTTGGGACCCTGGGAAAACTTTTGGACCAAAAAGCTTCAACCATTATATCGAGCACAATACTATCAAAAGGGCAAAATTCTTTAATCTGGAAAGGAACAGGAAAGAAACAAAGCGTATTGGCACAAGCAGTGATCAATAGTTGGGACCTTAAGAGTGATGGCAATGATTGAGGTAGAATGGCAAAATCAAACTGCTTTTGAAGTACAATAATTTCTTTCGACACTTAAAAATTAGATGCACGATAGGAATATCGACAGCAACCATCTAACAGTATCATTTAAAATATATGATAATTGAATGAATGCTATGAACAGAGACCACAGAAATTAATTAAATTATAGCTGTTGATCACATATCAACAACCATTATCCCATCATCAAGGATGCTGAACTAAAATTCACTGGTTTTCTTTTCTGTATATTCATCATGCTAAAATGATTTCGTTAACTTTATCCAGCTGCTGTCAACAATTCATTAAAGTTCAAAACTATATAAATTTTTTTTTCCAGCTCAACCAACTGGGGCCAGCAACACAACATAGTGTTTCATAAAATATTTCAAAGAAATTTCTTGTTACATCAGTACAAGTGAAGCTAAAATTCCTAGAAAAGTTATACATGAATGAATATGAATTTCATTGATAATTCACCACAAGAATTTAAAGGTGTAATACAAGGCAACCTTCAACCAATGCAAATATAAATCAATAATACAATTAAAACCAAACCAGAAATTATTTAATTCAGCCTGCACTCCATAAATCTAACCAAAACACCAATAACCTGTTCCTTTCTTCATTTTCTTTTCACTTTGATCTTCTTTTATCCTATGATACATGATAATAATTCTAAAATGCACATTATCATCATTGTCATACCTTAATAGCCTCATTGTTTACTTGAGACCTAGCATCCAGAAGGGTCTCCAATGATCTGGCTTTTCTGCTCCGAACTCTCCCTGCTTCTTTCAACAACTCAGCCAGCCTCTTTTTCTCATCATGCACATCAGGATTTGCTGTCCCAAGCTTTTCCTCCCTCATCTCAACAACAAACTCCAAGATTTCAATTGCATCATCCAACCTGTGGCATATAAACAGCACTACAACAGTCAAAATTACAAAGTTCAAGTAATTTTAATCTAAAATTGGTATTCACATCATACTCATTCATACCATTGATAAACAGGATTTATTTGGGCTTATCCTGTTTGAATAAATTAAGACAGACAATTGAAAATAGGCTAGTTGGAAAAAAATTTAAAAACAAAGAAAGAAGAGTGGAAACATATATCTCAAGTCTTGCGGTTTTGTCATTTCATCTGCTACAACTTTTAGCATCAGTAGGAAGTAAGAAAATCTCAGCCTCTGCATTCATTATAGTATCCATGCTATCTAATGTGGCTGAGAGAATGCAAATAACATAAACCAATTGACAAATAGAGACAACATTTCTCATAAAGGATAAACATTGAAACAAATTGACGGTAATGTTTTGAAAATTACGCACTGATGGAAAGAAATGCAAGAATGGAGACCAGTACCTGCCAATTGCATCATATGTCCCAGCTAGATTGCTATAAACCCCAAGTGTGTCAGGATGGCATGTTCCACACTCTTGTTCCAAAATAGACCTGGCTTCTTCAAATAATTCCACAGCCTCGTTTATAGCATAGCGTTGCACACAAGCAAGCCCCATTTGGTTAAGAGCAATGCCAAAAAAGGCAGATTTTTTCTCACCACTTGCTTGGAGCTTTGAAGTCGCATTCTTGAGGGAGTTGTAGGAGTCAGAATAGTTCCCCAACATGTAGTACATGACTCCCATCTGGGCTTCAATTCCAGCAATAGTACTTTGCTGACCAGGGGCATCACTATATATCTTTAATGCCTTCTTTAGCAGCTTGATTGCCTGCTCAAGTTCATTCATTGATTCATAGATAGCAGAAACATCAGTGAGACCACTTGCAATCTCTTCTGGAGGAACACCATGTATGGGCTTTTCATAAATTCGAAGGGCATTTTCACAGTAAGATTTTGACTCCCTTAATTTCCCAGTCCTGTTGCACATGTCAGCCAAACGGACAAAGACTGAAGCAACAGCTGGATGATTTTCTCCTTTGGTTGTCTTAAAGGCTGTAAGTGCTTTCTCATACGCAAAAACAGCCTCATTATACCGAGATAATGACAAGTATGTGTCTCCAATGCTGCAATCAACTGCAGCCACCTCTCCTTCTTGGCCATTTGCCACCATGGCCATGCTGGCTAAAACAAGATGCTCAAGAGCGGCTTCATGATCTCCCTTTGTTTCACATATAAGACCCATGAGCCTTCTATCTGCTACCTCTTCAAGAGAAGCAGGAGAACCATTATCCCTATGGATATCAAGAGCCATCTGACAAAGCTTCTTAGCTTCATCAAATTGCAGAGCTTGAACATGAGCTTCAGCTAAATACCTACATGTCTCACCAACTCTTGGATCTGTCTCCCCCAGAACTTGCTTCTGGACCTCCAAACCTGTTGCATAACACATTAATGAATTCTCTAGCTGGCCCAGCATGGCGTAAGTATCACCCAACTGCATTTGACCCGCAAATTTAGCAAGGGCATGCTCTCGACCTTCCTCAATCACTGGAATCTCAATTGAGTGTTCAAGAACTAGAATTGCCTCATTGTACTGGCCTAAGCTGCAGTAAATTGCTGCTGCAACATGCAAACACATGACCAGTTCTAAATCAGGCTTCCCATTTGCACAAATTTCAAACGATTTTGCAGCTTGAAGAGCTAATTCAAGTGCTTTTCGGGGATTGTCTCCCATAGAAATCAACTCCCTAGCTTGTTTGAACAAAAATGGTGCAAGATCTGGATTGTCTAACCTTGATTCAGATGCATCCTCAGTTCGATTCTGTAACTTCCCTCTTCGTTTTTTCAAGGATGAAACTTCTGCATTTGATTTTTTAACACTCTTATCAATGGGCAGTTTCACTGAAGGACTTTTTTCCTTAGAACTTGATTTTGACGATGCTTCAGAGTCCAATGGCGAGCGAGATGCTTTCTTCGTGTGACCCAAAGAAACAGATTTTGTACTGGCGGATTGGGTCTTGTTCAACTTTCCCGACTTCTTACTACCAGATGTGCTACCTTTCTTTGAAGAAGAGTTACTATGAGAATCATTCTCCAGTTTTTCCACCTCTTCTTCTTCCATTATCTCAACCTCCCTCATTTCTCCTCCTACAAGTTGGTGCAACTCAGAATCGATTCTAGACTCTTCACCATCAGATCCAAAGGTATGCCTAGAGGGTGACTGATCAGAACTTTGCATATCGCATACATTCTCACAAAGCTGTTCAATTGATGTGTCAACCACCCCATCAACAGGGAGATCAGGCCCAACACTACGAGGGCTGTGTGGACTTAAAGTACTTTTGGGGGACTTATTTGAGACTGAATTTTCTTTAATAGGTGTAGAATTTCCATTGAACTCACTCACTACCCCTTCTTCTTGGATACCATCCATAACAATTCCAGGCATCTTTGTGCACCCAAATCAACAAAAACTCTAGAATCAAATAATTTATCTGCAACAAACATTACAAACAAGATACACAATCTATCAAACAATTACCAGAACAGATCCAAACAAGAGAAGTATGTGTATTTTTACTTTTCAGCTAACATCCAATTACATGCCAACGACAGAGATCAACATGAATTCAACAAGATAAAAATGCTAATCAAAACAAAATTATAATGCAATTATACCATCAAAAGACCAAATTCCGGCTTGAAAATAAAATTGTTGATGAAGCTTTCAAATGATTGGCAACAAATTAAAGAAACAAATACGAGTCATCATGTCACAATAAAAATCAATGGTCCTCCATTAGATCTTCCAAAACAAAATCAGCCCAAATTATATTAGCTCATCAACAACTACAGCATGCTAACAACAAACTGATTCAGACCCCTACAAACATTTATTTGAGATCATATCAAAAGCAATCAAAAGAGTTAAAAACAAAAAAGGCATGCAATGCTTACCTCCTATCTCGGCTCAATAGCACAAAGAAATTGATGGGTTCAACAAAACCAAGAAGACATACATAAAAAGATAAAAGAGAAAACCATCAAGCAAATAAAAAAAAATTACCTCAATCACAACCCACCCACGAAAGAGGAACACCGCGGGGAGAACTTATCTGGTTGCTATATATAGATATGGAGATATACGTAGATACAGACACTATCAAAATTAAACAATAAATAAAAATATCACCTCTGGTTGTTTCTATATATACCCTATGCATACATACACACACAAGAAGCTTGAGGCGTAGAAGAAGACAGGAAATGAAGGATTTTTACAGGCTTTTGGTGGAAAGAGCAAAAGGGTAGGATTGTAAATGCACAAGGATGGAATGCCAGAAAGTGGAAAAACAGAAGGCTACTTCTCCACCAACCCAAGCGCGCGGCCGGAAATTGCCGATCTGTTTCCTGTCTGTTTATTCAGTTTAATTACGACTCGACACGTGGCAGTTTAAAGGTCTTAGGCATTGAAAGACAATTGTACCCTTCTGGAAGAATGCTGTTACTGACTTTTGGGGGTCACTTTTGTGCTTGGGTTCATCGGTGACATGGAGGGTTGTTCTGACTTTTGCTTCATGTGGGTGGAATGATAGATTGTGTGGATAGAAAGTCAATGAGTCATGAAATCTACTTGGCTTCTTTCAGTCTTGATTTCTAAGGCGGCAATGGGGACGGAGAAGAAGATATCAAAGACAAAGAGATTCAAGTACATGGATCCATCATCAACCCACGTGTTTGTGCCATTTTTGACAGTTTCAGAATTGTAAATTAAACAAACTACTGGAATATACCATTCTACCCCATAATTTAGACTCTGTAGTGTAGTTTTTTGAAAAAGGAAGGAAAAAGACAAATAATGGCAGATTAACGAAAGATGGGATAATGTGTGCGTCGGGGGATGAGTGTCTGGAAGTAGATGCTGCTGAATGCACGGCACAAGTAAAGTTTTTCATAAAGTTAAAAAGTCTCTCTAAGATTCTGCTCTGGCATAAAAAACAACTCTTCAATGCTGTTCGTATTCTTCTTCCTGCAATAACCACTTCATCTGCAGAATTTTACTTGTCTGTACGACAGAGCAGGCGCTGTAGTTCTAGCCATTGGATACTGCATGCATTTACTCAAACGCAGCATTTTGCCATGTAGCAATAACTACCCTGCACTGCAATTGCATTTCCTCATCCAAACTACCACATGGTCCTCGTTCCCACTCCAAAATAATGAAACTGGGTCTGTGTCTTTTCAAAAGTAATGAAATTGATGAACATGATGGACTTTAGTTATTTATTCAAATGGTATGAATGATTACCATAAACATGGTGGTTTTGGTATTTTCAGATGCCAAAGGCAGATAAGCGATTATAATTAACAATAAAAGTGCACACAACTTTTTGAATAATTATTGGAGTGAGTTAGTGAGTTCTACAATGCTGGAGGTTGAACGGATTTGGCATCCAATGATAATGGACTTACAATATGAAGATATTATTCAATAATTGAATATTATCAACAAATCCTCCCTCAAGTCGGATTAAGATAGTGCCTTCCCACTTACGGTCCCTTCTACAAGAGTCAAATCACTTATAATTAAAGACTCAGTTATTTGAAAACCAGTTGGTGACTGAATCTCTACAATATCTTTCTATAATAAATATTTTTCTCCACTGAAATGACAATGATTCACAGACAAGCTCTTGGTTAATACAGTACAGATTGGCAATTTCTATTGCACTTCCCCGGTCAATACTGCATTATCAGAATCAGAATCAGCTTATTTTTGGATGAATTTAAGCCAAGTATGCACATAAATCATGGCGGAATTGAAAGTGTTAAGTGGGTATATATTGTGTAGGTAATGTGTGTATGTATGGTGATAACAGATACGAAACGAAGCAGCAGATAAATGTAAAATTTGCAAGCTGCTCAGCTTGCAATAAGACAGCCTGCCTAAACTTCTTAAATGCAGACGAGTGTTAAAAATGGCGTAGGTGAAGATTTCTGTAGAAGTCTTGATATATTAGACTCAATGATAAACTTAACAGCTGTGGGATTTAAACCCAAGCCCCTTCGAACCAGAGCCTAAATCTGGCGCTTTAGACCAGTTGGTCAAACTGTCAGTTAAATGGTCTTTTCTTGCTGAACAATATTGATGTATATAATACTTCATGCCTCAAATCACTGAATTTTTAAGTTCGTGCTCTGGGGTCTTGTCACTTCACAATTCAGTTGAATGATAAAGAAGGGTCATAAGAATTGCCTGATTGCCTTGGTTGAAAGGTCATAGTTTAAGCCTAACCGTGGTAGACAAGACTGGGTTAAAATTTTTATGCCTTGTCAAATGTAGGCAGGCTCACTTAAGACTTTCGAACGTACAAAAGCCATCCTTGTGCAGTGTTTAATGGTCAGAGAATCAGTTCAAACATATGAATTTTTCCATAAATTTAAACCTTCAGTTTCCATTTCAATTAGAGAAGGAGAATGTGGAAAATGAGAATTAAGAATGAAAAAAAAACAATGAAAGGAACTGCTTTCATTCCCACATATTTAACACAGAGAAAGAAAGCTGAAAAAAAGAAGAAGAAAACTATAGTGATTATAACTGGACATCAGCAAGTTTCTTCCTCAACCTACTAAAATATAGAATATGATACATTTAGCATCACACTTAAATTTAGGTAGAGCTCCTAGGCTTTTGAACGAGCAGAACAATGCCCAGCAATGCATTTTGGTAAGCATCCCAAAATAGTATGATCCGGGGAAGGTAAGAAGGATGAGAAAAACTGTGGGTCCTGCTCAAGGGACTCACAGTAACTTTCCAATATATAAACTATTCCATCAAAATGTGGTCGTTTCTCTGGATTTCTTGACCAGCAACGATTGATGAGATGACTGATCGCCTTGGGGCAAGTTGGAGGTAATGGCGGTCTTGCATTCTGCACAAGCTCAATGGATATCAAGTGTATAAAATTAATGATATCGGCATCTTATGAAGGGACTGCATCAGAGATGAAATATGCCTACTAGTTCTCAAAATGTTCAATGCATAATCCTTGGAGCAAGTTCGGGTATCAGAATAGATGTTACTAAACTCTGATAGCAAATGTTGCCATACCAGAAATGGAAACACATAAATTACCCTGAGATTAAGAAAAGAAGATATAAAGCAGTTAATGGTGCAATAAACCCAACAGGTCAGCATTTCACGTCACTGGAAGATCAGAGCTGCGGATGGACAGATATCCACACTCTGACTTCATGTGGCTGCAGGGTGAGAAAATTGCATTTGAATGAAAATGAATTTTCTACTTAAGGTTTTTGGGTTCTCTTTTGCAGTTAAATCAATTTTACTACAATGAAGCAATGATAAAATATCAATTCAACTGCAGCAGGTAAATAAAAATCTTCCAAACAAAAATTGCTAGTGGAACTTTATAGTGTTTTTGCTGCTGAGTGCCTAGACGTTTGCATAAATTTGATGCTTTTATCATATTTTCTATTCATTTTGACAGGATCAGACAACAGTACAATGCATGCAGCCATATCTCCGTATCATCCTTTTCAGTTTGAGGCCTCCACTTCCAATCAGTTTCACTGTTCAATCATGTTACTCTTTGTTAAGAGTAAAATTGCCCCCAGGATATTTTTGGTGCAAAACCATTTCCAGCCCAGAAGTCTGAATTTTCCCTCAGTTATTCTTCTTCTTTGATCAAATGATTTCACAAACAATTTAAACCATAGTCTCCATAGTCTACAAGATAACTAGAGAGTTTACTTAATAAAGATACATGAGAGCAAAAAATTCCAGATATTTATATATTGTCATGATCTCTTCTATCATCTATATTCTGGCTTTTATACCAAATACCAACAGCCAAAGGATAGAAGTGGTTTCGTAGGAAAGAATGTGAGTTGTGCTGGATTGCTTCCTTGTTTTTTCTGTGATTTGTATTAGATATAGCCTTAGGCCTTTGTTGGCTATCTTATAATTCATGCAGTATTCTGCTTTTACTAACATTTGAAATGTCAAGAGTATGCATCATTTTACAACTGAACCGGGTGACCTTACCTTCTGGCAGACTGCAAATGCAGCTTGTTCTGGAGTCATATTGTCGAATGGCGTTAATGCAGTTAAAAGCTCCCAAAGAACTATGCCAAAACTGTAGACATCAACTTTCTTCGTATGGTGTTTTTCTTTGATCATTTCGGGTGCCATCCAACGATAAGTGCCTGTAAATCCCTTAGCACTGCCGCACTGAGATTCTAAGCATGAGATACCAAAATCTGCTACCTTCACACACATATCTTCTCCAAGCAGCAAATTTTCTGATTTTAGATCCCTATGAAGTATCCCTCGGGAATGAAGATATTGCATCCCTCTTGCAATATCAAGGGCCAACTTCAGAACAAGTTTGAGTGGAACTGAATATGGCTCCTGCCGATGGAGGTATTTTCTCAGTGAGCCACCAGCAAGATATTCGGTGATTATACAAAACACAGGAGGTTTTTTACAGGCTGCAACAAACTGCATGATGAAAGTAAGAAAGATGTATAGTAAATAACAAAATGATTCATTCCTGTTAAAACAATAAGACCAATTAATTGCTTAGAAATTACAAAATCAAACACTGCATGACATTTCATCCACTTTCCACCATTACTTGGCCAGATACAAATAAATCCCTTTCCAAAACAACCCAAACCAAAAAAATGAAGCAGGACACTCTTTGCATGACATCAATTCAAAGACAAGGAATGACCATTGGGCTAGGAGTCTGAGACTGAATAAAACCAGTCACCAAAAGCATAAAACAGAGGAAAGGGACAGGTTATCAAGCCATCATGGCTGTGGAAAATTAAATGTACAAATATATGGGGTGCCAGGCATTTCAGGTCCATTTTACTAAATGCATAAATTCCCTCCATCCCTGAACTATCACTGAGCCACAGTGCTAATATTTCAAATTGTCTGTCCTCTTTTAACATTACCTACTTAATATCAGGCGTGACATCACTTGTCATTATAAGCTCTGATTTTTGGAAACAGTGGTTACAGCTCTATGTTGCAACTACTAATGAACTACTTATAAAGATGTTAAACCGTAGACAAGAGACGAAAAATAATGCAATTCTAATTGCATCAGGAGCCCAATTATAACTGCATATTCAGAAAATTCTGTATGCAATGACATTTGCATTTCACTCTACAAAATAGTTCTTTTCAAGTCTTGACACTGTGATAGCTAGTTATGACCATGACCCAGACAAGCATTTGTAAAGTGCATGTGATTTTTATAAGACCGCCAACAAGTGAACGAAGGTCCATAATGCTGAAGTTTGCAAGTATATTCAATGCAATTGGCAGGGTTTCTAACCCACTCTTATCATTCCAAGGCGAAGAGCAACAGTAATAAATTATATGCACATGGATAATATGTAATGTAACAGACGGTCATGATAAACAAAGATCAGTAAATGCCGACTGAAGTTGTTCAATGCTTTAAGCCAGATAACATTAGTCCACATTAAATAAAGAGGAAAGCATTACACAGAAGGGAGGATCAACTGTGCTGCAGACTGGCGTCACCATTGATGGGAAAAAAAAAGGTAATAATTTAGGAAAAAAATTTTAAAAAAAAGTTGCCAAGTTAAATGGCAAAGAAGGGGAGATAAGCATAGTTTCTTCGTTAAGCAAAAGTAGTGCACTTCTCCTAGTACAGTGTATATGCTCAAAAATTTTGCTTTTTGGTAGACATGCCTTCTCAATCACTTCATAAGCCATTTTCTTCTTTGCCTTGCCAAAACTCTGTTGAAGATTTAATTGTCAATGAAAACAGAATACGGAATGCATATGTTCAGTTTTAGATTGTCGAGTATTTCAGAATATTGCGTCGACAAAAATAAGAATAAACCAAATCAAGAAAGCAAATGAGCTTACTGTGATGATATTAGGATGGGTTAACCGAAACAAGAGAGCCACCTCCGAAGTGAACTGCTTCTCAAGCATAGTAGCCAAGCTTTCATCTTCCTCTGGCTGGCTTACAAGCTTTATTGCTACATCTCTCTGTTTATATGTTCCTCTGTAGATCCTACTGTGCCTCCCCGAAGCAAATTTGCTTCCAATAAACAACAGTGACATATCTGCGCTCCATTCTTCTTCTCCTTCTCCTTTTATTTCTGCACCAGAAGAGACCAAATATTTTGACCAAGAAACAGCTCTCTTGTATTCACCAAGCGAGAGTCTTCGCTCCGGTTTGGTATTGATGGAGATTTGCTTAAACCAGTGAAAATTCTTCATGGGTTTGTGATAAAATTTGAAAAATCATCAAATGTTAGCCCTTTACGGGTTTTCAACCCAACGTAGAGACTATAAAGAGACCCAAATTTGTGTTAAATGCTCAATTTAAATCTGACCCAGAACTGAAAAAACTCAACTGGATAGCATGAAAACATTTACGCATTCAACTACATTTCGAAAATCAGAATTTTACAAGCACTGAATCACTGAAAAATATAACTCAGCCTAACACTTTCTCTATTAACTCAATCATTTGCACTCCTGGGCATACGGGGAATCGTTGTAAACAGAAAAACAGAAACCGAGAACAAAAGCAGCTTGTTCTCTAAAATATGAAAGTGAAATCTAAACTTAGGTTCACTCGATAACGAAAACGATGTTTTTGTTTGGAATAAGCGAGCTCTTGTTCACCAAATCTCAAAACTTCAGCTGAAAATCAGAAAAAAAAATGAAGACAAAGAAACAACCATTTTGGTAACAACAAAACCTGTCAACGAAGTAGAAACTTTGCCTTTGAATCTGCTTTCACAAAGACAAGAGTAGAAGGAAGAACTTGCTAGAGAATTAAGCTCAACAAGAGAGAAGAGAAAGAGAGTCGGTTAGGTGGTTGATGTTGATGTTGTTGTTGTTGTTGTTACTGGTGTGCTGAGAAAGAATATGAAAATACAGAGAGAGAGAGAGAGAGAGCTGGCGGTTTGTTTCTTTCTCTCCGAAATACCCGTGTCGTAAAATAAACTCAGAAGTCTTAACATCCGTAACGTGCGAAGATCCACTTGGGAGGAGACAAACCGGGTCCTTACCGATAATGACCACTGTCCAGTAGTCTCCGTTCTCTTTCCCATTTTGTCCTTCCAAACTGCACTTAATTTCTATATCATCGTCTCGAATGTAATTATAGCCAGCTCTAATCCATGCAAGTACAGACGAAAAAGGAGGGCAAAGGAGTACATTAGAATGTAACAAAAACAAGAAGAAGGGAAGGTGGGCAATGAGAGGGGTGTTGGGAAGAGAGAAATCGTGGAGCCCTCAAGAACCGGGTGGTATCAATGGGTGTGTCGGACAACTCCGTATAGTATGGTCCTCTTCCGTATACGGTCGTTCTTTACTTCACCGTCATCGATCACCGAGCTTTTGTTTTTCATTTTCCATTTTCATCACATACAAAGCAAAGCAAAAGCCAAACATAAATCCATACCATGCAAATTATATTCAAAGCTTTATTAGCTGTGTTTACAATTATATTCAGTCAGGTCAGGTCGGATTAGTCCCACCCCCAGCCGCTGGTGGAAGTCGGTTGTCACCCTCTCCACCAGTGTTGCCACTAGATTTTTAGATGCCAGTTGTCGGCAGATTTGTACTTACTGATCTTCCATTTTCGATCCTAAAAAAATATTATTTTCCCTTTTGGCCGACGATCTTCTTAAATTCTTTTTACAAGACTAAAATAATTTAAAACATTGATATTTAACTTTAACTGAGATAAAAGAGTGTATGTGCCACTCATTTATCAGTAGTATTCTTGGATTATTAACTACTGTATTCTCAGTATAAGCTAGATGAAACCGAGATGGTCTAGACACTAGTATAATGAAGATCCTTTCCTCTTGGTGTGGGCTAAATGGAACCGAAGGTTGCAATCATCTCGGTGATTGGTTCACCAGACCCAGCAAAACTAAACAGCACAGCTCCGATGGGTCAACAATCTTCAAATTGGGCTCATCAATAATCCAACCTACCGAAGCTTTTACTCTGCTTTTTCCGAGTATGTATAAATCGGACCAGATTTGATAATCTTATTTGGATCGTTGACCACAGACAATTCCTTTTTGTCTCTTGTTTTTCCTTTGAATGAACAGTCAGTCACAAGACATCGTCCTCTTATCTCCCCCTTATTGAATTGAATTATTCAGAACTCAAAAGCCATGCACATGTGTTTGCTCAAACCACGCAGCAAGTTTTTGAACGAGATGAAAGCTAGCAAACCTCGATCAAAGCACAACGGACTTCTGCCATGTCTGCTTGTTAAACATCCCCAGAACAACTGCATGCTGTACATTTTTAAACTTTTAGCTGCTTTAATCAGTCAACCAATTCTTTTTTACAACGAGTAATTGAAGTTCTCTGGCTATAACATCGATGGATAACATAAACCGAATTAAGAGCAGTATCTTCATGATGCAGAAATAAAGCAGTGTTAAAATCAAATCGAGAGAGTGGCATATAGGGTTTCAGTCCTTATCATCAACTTCTACTTTACGAGGAATCATCAATTATTATTTATACAATATCATACTGCACATTAATTGGATTATACAGATATATATTTCTCCATAATTCAAAGGACATGCACATGCATGGATGCATTATGAACTGGACCAGACATCGACATGCAAGATGCCCGTGTTAGATGAGCTTAAAAACATTAATTTAAGCAATGCTTATGGTACAGAATATATACCTAGTCCGTACTTAATCTCGGTTAGTGGATTATATATACACAGAAGCACCAATGAATTGCCATAGTTTAAGTGTAAGTTGGCATCACGTAGCTTTAAATCTAATTCATTAATACATGAAAAGCCTACCTAATTGTTAGGCATTGCTATAAATTATGATATAAAAGATGGAAGGTATGACAAAGAGTGTTTGTCATGTAGTTAAGATTTGAACGTGGGGGGGTGATGAAGGATACCACGTGAACCTTTTTGGTTTCTGATTTCCTGCTGAGGCCGAGGATTTGCGGTTGCTGAACCTTCAATCGTCTGCTGTGAATATTATATATAGGTAGCAGGTGAAGATGGGAAGAATTAAATGTGTTTTCTCCATCACTCAAATGGACCATTACTTCTCATCTATCCCACTTTGCTGGCTTGATCTGCGTGATTTCATCTGTTCCATCCCTCCGTTTTGCGATCCATGCAATCTGGATTTCTTCTTCTGATCTGCAAGGAATGTCCCTTTCGTTTTCTTCATGCAAGTAGTGTACTCATTGCATGGACATTGTGTCCTCTCGGTTGGCCAAATTGCATTGGCTTGTAAAATCTACGAATAGGGCTTGTTACAATTGAAATGAAATCAAGCTTCTGCCTTCTGTTTTCTTTAACTAATAACATTATATTTTGGTGCCTTTCCTTCAAAGCAAATGTCGAACGGTACACATGAGCTAATAGCCCACGACAATTATTAAGGATGAAAATCGATCATCAATTTCTCAAATCTTAAATTGTTACAGACATGGAGATGGCTCATGTATGAAGATATTGTCTGGATGATACATGCATGGGATAGTTCTCGGATTGGGTAAGAAAGAAAGAAACTCACTGATTACAGTCAGATTTTGTTCTTTTCTTAGCAATTCTAGCTTGATCTGCGATTGATATAATACAATTTCTTAATTTACACATTGTTATAAAGGTGCAAAATCTGTTTAATCATGATCACGACCTCAGATCAGACATGATAAGAAGAACTGTTAACTAATAACAAAAATTTCAAGTTATTTTTCTCTTAATGATGAAAGCTTATCTTACACCGTCCTATTGGTAACTTTAATCCTTATTGTTTTGAGGTTACATCTGGCTGTAGTTGTCAAACGGAGATGGACATGGATTAATGTCCATGTGTTGGATACAGCCCACAAAAGCACCACGAACAGAAACAATAATGTCATAGCTGTTGGATTGAGACATAATCAGTCTTTAATCATCATCATCTTCTTCTTCCTCTTTCGTTACTGTGTTTCGATAAATCTTTGATTTTGATGTCAGACCGGCTAACGAATGCAATCTCCTCCCATAGCCATAGAAGTTAACGAAGAAGGAAGACGAGTTTAACAAGCAAGTTCCTAACGCCAACCAACAAGCCAGCCAGCCAGCCAGCCAGTCAGCAGTGTAAGCTTAACCCATTGGCATTGTCGTTGGCGGCAGTGCGATTAATACGGAGGTGATCATTGGTGACAATCTGATGCTGACGGCTGGGCCCCCTTCTTTTCCTGCTGTCTAGAATTTTGGGCTTGGTCCGAAAACTCCGTAGTTAAATCTCGTGGACAACAAAATCAGTGTTGAATGTCGAGCAAGAGGCATTAGAAAGAAAGGCCAGACAACTCCTGCACCAAGTACTTCACTGTTAAGTTTGGAACTGATTTCAATGCCCATCCGTGGTTTTCCCAGAGAAATTTTGAGAAACTTTTATCATGAATTTCAGCAAAGCATTATCAAATTGGTGGGCAATCGTTTATTTCAGAGGGGCTCTTTCCGCCCCAAATTCCCAAATTATACATTATTTTTTGCTTTTAACCGAAAAATATATACTGTGAAAAGGAAAATTGTCTCTGTACAACATGAAAATATCTATTTGACACTCTTAATTCATTACTTAGAAGATTGAAATGTGCCGTGCCGGTGATGCAGCAGTTTTTGAAATCATTAGGCGTCAGGATTGAATAGGTTGTGACCGGAGATGATGGAGCTCAAGGCGAAGGCAATAAATGCTAAGAAGGACATTGCAACCGATGCACTAGCCATCTCTGTGAACTCATCCTTGCCCCAATTTGACTGCCAGTCATTAACTCGAGTGGCTGCTGATGACGATGCTGAGATAAGAAGATATGCCAGTATCTGCATATTTTAGCCAACAAAAGGAAGAATTCAGCACACGTACGTGTAAATCCCTGTTCTGTAAGTGTGTCTAATGTGTATCCATGCCTACTTATGCTAAGTGTTGGTTTTACCATTGCATAACCTATTCTCCATTACAACAGTGATGTCTAACACAGTGGAGTATCATTCCCGCTGCTTTAAATTGGTAAACAACTATGGTGTATAAATTTTGAGCACAGATGCTGGTGACTAAGTTATATTATCATCTGGACTCAATATTTATGGACTGCAAGCCAACCATGTGAAGTGAAACACCAAAAAGTCAAGCATGTCAAGGGAAAAAAATACACAAGCAATTTTAAACGTGTTTCCAAATTAAGCTATTGAAGCATGCTGTGACAATGACATCAGCAACCCTGGAAACAGACAACTATACATAATCCAGGTCATAGGAATGGGCAATAGACAATTGACTAATTATGGAAGCATCCCGAGCAACATAGTCAGTGAAATAGAAAAATAGCAAGGTTGAAAAACTTGCCTGATCCATGAAGAAATCAATGGGTCGCTTCAGATGATGGCGGATTACCTGTTTTCCTCTGGCGAGATAGTAGGCTATACCATATGCTTGAAATCCCGAATATACAAATGCAATCACATTCACAGATAAACAATACCTGTCATCCAGTTCCAACAACAAATCAAATCTCTTGCAAGAATTAGTCATATACTTCATATAAATACAAGAAGTTAATGACAGCAAAAAGGAAAAGAGACACATTTCTTGTAACAGGTAACTCAACAGAACCGGGATTCCTGGATAATGGGTTCGTGGTTTGGGATGGAGTACAAGCTTCCATAAGGACTCTATCGTTTAAGGAAGGCATAGATATGCTGCAGTGTGTGTAGCACTAAGTATTCATCTAAGTCTAATCCTTAAGGTCAATCATTTAAGGAAACTGACAACAATCCAATGAAGTATTACTATTTTTAGCAATTTATAAATAACATTCCAAGCTAACCGGGCATTAACTACACCCCGCACAATCAAAATTGAAATTTGAAAACACATACACGTGCAGTACAAATTTTGAATATCCCTATAACAGGGAGGAGCTAATTGCTTCAGTTCCATAACAGGGTCAACCACAGTAAAAAAGTTTATACAACTAGTAAAGAAGGAAGAAAAAAAGATAAAGAATAAATTGAAGACGCCAAGCATGCTCTACAAGAGATATATAAATGAATAAAACAATAAAAACCTGTATTCTGTGTAACGATCAAATGAATCACCGCTCCAGCCCTGAGTCTTATCAGCAGCCATGATGGAGAACGAAATCAAGCACAAAACGACTTCACTTAGCCTAAACCCTAAATTCGCCAACTTCATCATCTCCCCAGTCTTCGATCTCTTCAGTATCGTCGCCACCGCGCCCGATCTCTCTTCTCCTTCGCCAAGCCCCATCGTCGTCACCGACGGCACGCCATCCTTCCGGACTGCCTTGTTGACAGTCACCGCCGGCGTCGCTTCCGCCTTCGTTGCTTTCGCTTTCTTTTCCGGAACCGGAGAGCATTGTGTGAACTTATCGGTGACGGCTACGATTGCTTTCGAATTCGCCTTTTCATCCCCATTTTTGGGCGATTTCTGCGGCGAGGCGTCCGGTGAAGCGTAGACAGGGGAATCAGGCGGCTCGGGATCACCCTGGTCGGATGGAAGGGGGGAGTGGAAACGTAGTGGGGAGTGAGGCGAGTCCTGGTGATTGTGTGAATCGCAGTTTGACGATGATGATCGTTTCATGTTGTTGAAACTGTTACTCTTTTGATGTTTAGTTTGAGTATGCGTTTTGATATCCATTAATTTTCCGTAGGTTTCTCGGGGAAAATATATCGGGAGGGAAAAGCTTGTTTGGTAAGTGAGAAAAGAAAAGAAACCAAGAAGAGTGAAAGTAGGAAACTTGAAAGCTTCCAAGTCCATCTCTTGCTTGTGGGTCCCCAATCAGCCTTCTTTCTTCTCTTCGGCAAAGTAACAAGAAGTAGTAACAGTTATAAAAAAAATATAAACAATTTCGTGAACGTGGCAACCATCTATTGGACAGTAAATGATATAAAACAAAACCGAGATTCTACGCAAATGAAGTACAGTTTACACACTTGCAGGATATTTATTCGTTCATTTACTGGTGATTATCAAATTAGTCCAACTAGTTTGCAGAAGTATCAAAGAGGTCCATCGTCTGAAATTCGTCCCCACCGGTAACCCCACAAAACTATCTTTTTACTTTTGCAAACCAAAGGGTTCAATTTGACCATTCACATTGTTTTATTTGTGGAATGAATGCAAAAGAAAAGGGAAAATGATGGGCATAGTGGAGAAGAAACACACAAACAAAAGGAAGAAAGTAAAAGAGTGGGTTGAGTGGATAGATTCTATAACTTAATAGAAAGCTTTCTCAATGGATTGGCAACTTTATAACGTGGGCAACAGTCGAAAGTTCTTTTGACATTTCTTTAAGGGTGGGCTATCCTCCCCCTTTCACAAATTCCCCCGCCAATTTTCTTTTTCCTTGTTAACAAAATTACAAGGAAACTATACTGGCATATATGAAAGACAAAAATATATGAAGAAAAGAAAAATAATCTGTGTTAAATAATGGACCTTGTTGTGCGCCCTCCTGACATGCTGATGGTTGAGTATAGGTTGCAAAAGTAAATGCCTAAAAGAAGCCCAAAGATTAAAGGCGATGGCTTTAACACCTTGAATAACAAAAAGAAATTCCCATTAATATTTTGCTTTATGAAACCACATAAAATTTCATATATTACTTTTCTTTATAGAGTTCAAGTGATCTCTTTAAACTTTCGATTCCCACCAATGTGTTTGTCAATGATTTGCTAAGCTGCCAAGCAATCGGAAGATGCATTATGCATGGGGCATCTAGAACAAAATCTGATCTGGGGGTCATACTCATTCTGCTGAAAGCATGCAAATACTAATAAATAATCACAAGAACAACAGGAAAAGATGCTAAGCAAGCTCCTATCCTCGGAGAACCTCCAAAAGCATTGTATAATTGTTAGGTCCAGTATTGCATTCTTACATGTCAATTTTTGCTTAGTTAACAAAAATGATATATTACATCGTGAAAAAGTGGGGAAAGTAGAGGTAAAAGAGACAAATATGAAAGACAAAAAAAAATCGTTCTCAATAGTCATATAGGAAAGAACTCATGTCCTGCATTAGCTGTATCAAAGGTGATACAAGTTAATGAAATATTAACCTGATGGATTGCTCAGTCTGGCAGCTTGAAACGGTTAAACAATACGAGAAAACTTTGCTCAGGGACAATGTAAAGAAAACCAAGATCTGCACCTTTCACATATGGTCCCAGGCCCTACAGAAAACCATGAACGGTCATTTAAAAAATTGAGGGAAAAGACAAGTATAGATGGATCCATCAGTGGATTACTATAGAGAAGTAAGGGAACCAATCATCCTCAAAATTTAGTCAGCTACCTTGCCATTGAGTTGAAGAAGTTCACCATCAACCCATTTTGGATTTTGGAACCCAAATTCTGCTATTCTTCCTTGACCACTGTAACCTGCAACCTGGACAGAGAGCTCACAGGAATTAACTGATTGTCTGGACATCCTAAACTGACCAAATTGATGTAACTACGTGTTGTAAATTCGTAACATACTCAGCAATTGAGCTTGAGCTCCTAATTCTAAAGCAATTTATCTACTTCATGCCATGTATAACAAAAAGATGGGTTGGAATTGTAAATACAAGGTCTCATCACTACATTTACACCTATGAAGGTAAACAAATAAACTGTACGCTGAAAATCACAAAAATGTCGTCATGAGGTGAGGTCATAAAAAGGGAAAGCAATTTTCAAAAAGCCAAAACATAGTTCCTCACTAAAGATGCATAGATCAAGGATTCCAAGAACTGAGACACAATAAATGATTAAAAAAGGATGTTAGAAATGTTAAGTAGGCATGCCATGAATGGTTCTGTTTGTGTGGCATGTTAGATAACAAAGATAACAATACATAGCAACTACATTTGTTTGAAAAAAGAAGAGTTGAAAGACCAACATATACATGTTTTCTTACATATAAATATTTTCTTACAAGAAGTAACATAATAGTGAAGAGAAAATTATAATCATGAGAGAGAGAGAGAGAGAGGGAATTACCACTCCCAATTCATCTGGATACTTCCCACGGTTAGTAAGGTGACTCCCTCTCCCAATTTTGGCACGAAATGTCACCTACGAATCCAGAAGGTCAATTGAATAGTACAACTTTGCATCATGTGAGCATTAAACTAACACATTATTGCACACCATAGGTCAACCAGGACAGCCATCAAGATGTTTTAAAAATACAAACCTGGCCAGCAGGAACATTAAGATCCCCGGTTAGTTTTACTGCCTCCACATATTCAAAAAACTCCACATCTGTTGACTTGTCACCCTCACTATCCCATTGACCATATTTGCGCCTCAATTGTACAAATTCAGTGCCATAAGGGCCAAATGCACCGACATATAGTCCTACATGTCAACCACAGGTATCAACTTTCCATATTAAAAAGAATACATATGCATAAACACATTAATCCATACACGAATGAACAGATGCAAGCAGACTCACCATCAAATGGATCTAAATTTCCTTCAGAAGAACAAATTCGATTAAATGTTGTATACTCAGATAGTTTGCTCTGCTTTTGTGCCTGACTGACTGCAAGTTTCACAATTTCACGTAAATCTCTAGAAACCTGAAGATCATGTTAACAACTAATCAACTCACTGTCAATAACAACATATTATTGCAATCAAAAGTAGAACAAGTACTCCCAATTTGAGGACCTCTATCATTAAATCTCAAATCACAAAAAACATCCATAATCACACGAGCATTCAAGATTTATGAAAAGTAAGATGGTATTTCAGTTCTCCATTTACTGCAGAGCAGAACAATTCTAATGCCAAAACAGTTCGTCAAAATCTCAATAAGAAAACAAAAAACAACATAAATGTAAAGTATTTTTTATATTTACATACAAGGATAAAAACAGATAATGAGGATCAAAGGTCTGCTTACGCATCAATAAAGCCTTTCTTTATAACTGTATTCATTTAAGAGCTTTACCTATATTAGCTACTGGAAGTAAAAGATTAAAGATGACAATATTGAATAATGAACAATGTCTAAATCTCAGCTTCCTGAATTTCTGCAGGCAAATCTATATCTCACCTTCGAAGAGGGCTTGTCTGAACTCCAAAATGTCTTGGCAACATCAGAAGGCATAAGCTCAGAAACACCTTGAGCTGCTATAGCAGCCACTTTAAGTTTAGATATTTTACTTTCTCCAGTGTCATAACCTAGACTTTTCCCTGGAACATGTAGCACAAAAGAATCTCTCTCCATATCTTTCACATTGGCTGGCAGACGTACATACTCTTCCTTGGTTGGAGTATCCTCATTATTATGTACTACCCCACCAATAAAAAGCTTTGTATCCAAGTCCTTATCTTCTGTGGCATCACTGGCTCCATCAAGAGCAACCCCTTCAGGCTGAATCTCTTTCAAATCATCAGTCTCGCCTTCAGAATCACTAGACCCTGTCTCCTCACCATCTTGCATCAGCTTCATGGATTCGGCATCATCCATCACTTTCCCGGTAACATCGATGTTCATAACTTTTACTTTCAATCCCGGAATTTTTTCTTTAAGAAAATTTATTACACTTTTTATCCCCTCCTCAGTTGCTCCCTCAATATTGATGCCTTTGTCATCACTTCTCTCTGCCTTAGCTCCAGTCCCTTGAACATCTACTACAGAGGCATTCTCAACTTCAGGAGTGGATGAGCTTTTAGCGGACTTGGAAGGAAAACTTGCAGAGCCTGTTGAACTTCCCTTGGCCCGCTGCAAACATACTACCTATCAACAGATACAGTATAGGAGTTAAATTTTAGATATCATTTTTTACACTGAAAAATCACTAAACGCCTATAATGTCTGCCATTTTGCTTAAATCTGTAACAAAATTAGCCAAGCCAAATCCCTATGAGTCAATTGCTGTAAACCCAAAATTCAAGACCCAAATAGTACATCCAAGTATAGATGCTTAATTTGATGCCAGCTAAATGTATATACAATACACAGATAAAGGCTATTGTGAAGTGGTCCAGTGAATTACTATAACTCCTAACAACTAATCCACATCTACAAAAAAGTTATATTCTTATGCATAATAGCTATCATAATGGTCTTCTATACTGGAAATGGTATTGCTCAAAAGATTTAGAAAACCCAACAGAGCCAATCATAAAGTACAAGTGTACCGGTGGGGCTATTTGTAGTTGCCTAATCATAAATGACAGAAGCAAATAAACATAAATGAAGTAAAGATCATCCCAAGTCCCACAAATCTATACTCATACAGGTTAAACCAGGCACACCCACTAATGGGTCAGTCAATTAAACCAGTGGGAAATGTTATTATTGGTCTTGTTAACATGAATGTGAACCGTTACTAATATCTCAAAAGGGTCAAAAGGAGCTCATTACTTCACCTTCATCACATATGATTCCTCACTATCTTTGACCACAAAAATTTCAAACAGTGGGGTTCCAGGAGATTCAGTCGCCAACTGTCTGTAGAAAACAATAATTACTACCACTCACAGGATAATATCAAAAATCAGTGAAATCAGAAGGATCTTTTACCTCGGACTGTAATTCCTTGCAACAAACCTGCCAACACCAGGTTTTATATGTATTAGTCTACCAAAGGGATCATCTGTATCCTTAGAGTAGCCCACCCACCAGCCTACCTGCAGAGACACAGAATAACCATCAGTTAACATTATAATAGCTTCATATTCAGGTCTGGTTTGAGAAGCCCCATTAGCACAGTAATACTAAACCCGAGCAACAACAAACCACTAATGAAATTCCTCTGTAGCAATCACAACAAAGTATGTGAAGACACCTGGTGAGAAATCTGTTTATCAAACTTCACAAAGACTGATAGCTTGCCAACAAAATTTTATGTGAAAGGGTGACCATCTATCTACAATATATCACAAACAGTGCAGTAACATCATTAAAATATTATGTGTATGTATATATGTGGGTGTATATAAATACATATATGTGGTTAATTGGAGCCATATCTTTCAAGATATTTGCCACCAGAAGAGGGAGAAATTTCCATTATAATGAGCAAAATCTTGCTGGATACAAATTCAAATCCCTCATAATTTTCTACAACCATACATAAAAGAGAAAAAAAGGAGAAGAAAATGAGATAATTCTAATACTATCTTCTCTATTATATTCTCCAGGTACGATCATATACTATCTTCTCTAGTATATTCTCCAGGTACGATCATATCCACCGCACATTTCTTGAATGACAAGTGAATTAGCCTTTACTCGGAGTTAACAAAAGGGGAGGAATCAGATAACTCAAACTATTCAGTAATGCTATTCAAATTTTATAAAATAGTAGAAAACATTGCATCTTCTTGCAAAGGAAGATAAAGTGAATTATTGTAACAAATTGTTTAAAGCAGGTCTCAACAAAGGAGGCTAAGAAGATTACCAGTCCACTTCCTGTATATCTGCACAATCTTGAAGCATCATGATATCGCTCTTCATCAATCGCATTCTAAATATAAACAGAGAATAAAATTAATAAACAGCAGATTATACATGCGGCTACTTGCCATGAGGGCATCATATAAGCTCAAACCTTCAACTGAGACATTATTTCTGCTACAGTATCCTTTGAAGTGGCTTCTGCAATAGCCTTTTTCAACTTCGCAGCTTCTTCAAAGTCTTCCTTCTCAATTGCATCTTCAAGTTGAAACTATAAAGCAGAGTTCAGTCAAGAAACAACTAGTTTTGAATTCGAGTTCTCAATTGCCTCTGAACAATTAATCATCTGCCATGTTTCCCATATCTGGTTGTCTCATATTAATTTGATTCGAGTGATCAAAATAAATTAAACAAACCAAACCCAACTAGCTATTTATAATCTACAAATAGAACCCAGAAAGTTGAGAAACAAAAATAATCAACAAACAACTCATAAATCTTCAAAAACCACTCAAAGCCGGAAAAGCATCTAAAAAATTACTAAGAGAATACGAAAAAAGAATCCCATTAAAACATAGAACACACATAGAGAGCAAAGAAAAGAAGAGTACCTTGAGAACAGAAGCATAGCTCTCAGCTTGCTCGATTTCAGAGAAATGGCGAGTCCATCTGTTCCAATCCCAATCCAAACAAGAAGAAGTACTGCTGTTATTGTTATTGTTACTGCTGATGCAAGGACAACACAAAGGTTTGGGGTTCTTGCGATTCTTGTTTATGGAAGAAGAAGGGAAATTCCAACAACCCAACACAAAGCTCAAACTGGTTGATTTCTTGGATGAGAAATCAATACAGTGAAAGGGCCTCAACTGAGGCGCTGAAAGTGCAAGCGTTATGCCCCATGTATTATTTGTTAATATCATCTTCCTTTTTCAGTTTCCCCTCTCTTCTGCGAGTCTTCCACTTTTCGGTTGAGTTTGTTGATTGCGAGTGTTTTGTTGGGTATGTATGTGGTCTGGATAGAATCAGAGGATAATTTGGGGAATTCGGCAGCAAAAAATATATACGGGGACCCGACCCGATTTATTTGTTGGGATCCATGTGAGCCTCAAGTTCGGTCAAATAAATCATTCTTCTAATTCAAGTGGGCTTGATGCTGATTAAATTATTTTTTTTTATAAATTATTGTACAATGACTGTATATTAATGGTTCCCTTAACATTGACACCAAAAAAAAATCTTAATATTATATTAACAATAACATTTTTTAAGAAAATATATTAATGTTATTAAAAGAATTTTCGAACAAGATGGGTCATACTTTTTGAATAAGATCCACAGATAAACTTATAAATTATTTTGAATCAAATACATACAGAATTTATATCAAAAACCAATGCTGATATTGGAAAGCCAATCATTCTTATGATTTGGAACGAGTGTCTAAAATTTTTACAAAATGAAGGTTCAAGTCATCATCAGGCGAGTCTTAAGACACAAATTTACACAGATGAAGAACTAATGCTAGTATCATTAACAATTTTTAAGTTCACAACTCCAGACAACATCAATGGATTAACTGTGAATCTTTTTTCTTTCATGGCCATTGCAACAAGCATTATGCCAGGCCATGGACAGATATTGTTTAGCTTCTCACAGTAGAAGGTTACAAAGATACGAAGCAAAAATTTTCAGAGAATCTGACAAATTGTTCAACGATGAGGTGGGGTGGAATGATCAACAAGCACCCGTCCAGCAGACAGCCCTCCATTCTCAGTAGTTTCAAGACTTACCTTTGCATTACTGGGTGAACCTGCATTCTCTGTGCGGAGCAAACCTTGCAATCTCACCAGATAGCTCTGGCCAGAAGGCTGGGTTCTTACATATTGACTGGTTGTCACTACAGTAGCAGATGACCGCTCAGAATCAGCAGTGCGGAAATTGGATAGGGCACTGAGGTCAAGGTTTGGGAAGACTGAGCAACGGCACCTAGGACATTTAACATTCAATTGCAGCCACTCATCAATACATTCTATGTGAAAATTGTGAGCACAAGGCAAGCCCCGAACCTGCACCACTTCCAGCAAGAAACTTAAGCTCAGTTGCCCTTTCAAAAAATCACTGTTTATGTAAGAGTTAGCACAAGGGCTGGTGGTTTCCACATCCATAGTAGTATAATTTTACGTCTGCTTGCATTGTTACCCAAATATGCTCCATTGCTAGGTTAACAGCTGCACTAGCAATACAATCTAATTCTAATCTTGCAGGATCAAAATTCCCAAAAAAATGGATAAGTTCTTGTCTTCTGATCCATAAAAATAAACCTGAGTAATAATGTTTTCAGCAAGTGAATCACTATTATGGTTCTATATAGAGCCAAAAGGCATCAAAAGATAAACCTAGACAACTCCAAAAGTTGTACTCTAATACATTTAGCTAAATAGAAATGTATTGCTTTGTCAAGAACAAGAACTCTAAAGATTATTGTGTTGTTGAGATATGTAAAAACTCGTATACCTAGACAAAGGATAAAAATTGGAAAAGAGAAACTTTTACCTCATTCCCCACATGAAACTCTTCCAAGCAGATGGGACATTCACTACAATCAGTTGGAACAGCCTTTAACCTAAACTTTGGAAGTTCTTGAATGAGAGCCTCCACAGCTTCTCTCTTCGCATAACCCAAACAAAATCCAAAACAGATAAAAATAATAATAATAATGAGATTGAAATATGCAACACCAACTTGAAATTGGAGAAACTTTAAACAAAAAGAAACTGGTATGGAGAGTACAATCCCACAATATAAGGAAATTTGTCAGTTCTAGTTCTTGATAATATAGTATTTACCTGTGCCGGGGACAAATAAAGTCCAGGATGATATGAAGCAGCATCTTGGCCAATGCCTCTCATCTCTTGACCTGCAGCTTCAAATGCCCAATCTGGTACACGGATCATGTCAACCAAAACCTAAATAACAGTAGGTTGTTTGTTTCAGGGACTATCACATAACAACAGTGTAAAATAGATAACTTTGTTTGCACTAATCACTACAGTAATGCGAATGTGATTATTTGAGCATATGGGGCACGTGGTAAAAGAATTCATTCCTGTTAGACTCTCCACCTAAAAAGAAAGGAATTAAAATAATAACCAAACTCATATCATCTTTGATATGAAGCTAAAACAACAGAAACAAATAAATAAATAATCAAGCAACATTAAGAAATTAGCCACCACTGAAATCATATCATTTATGTCTTATTTTAATTACCAGTTCAAAAACACACTGATTAACCATGACAAGATTTGTCATATGCAATTCAAACTCAACATGTAAGAAAAAATCAAGCTTACCCCATATTCTGAAACAGGAATCCCTTGCTGAGCACGTAGTAGGTGTGCTTGTCTTCGTGTCAACCACTGCAAAAGTGGGATTTAAAAAATGAGTATGAAAACATATGTATGTGAATGCAACAATAACTAGGATGAACACATATGAATGCAAATGCAACAATGACCAATAGCCTTTGGATGCCTAACATGTCACACAAGGAAAACAGAAAAAGTGATATCAAAAGTAAAGAAAGACAATAAGAGAAGTGACACTCAGGGCCTAGGACTATGTTACAGTTGTGTGTAATGAAAACTATACACAAAGTTCAGGAAGTGTAACTAACCTTTGCCATAGACATGCAAGCAATGCAGAGTAGTCCACAGTAGCTGAAAAGCAACCAAATGAGAAAACCCCATTTCTGACCCTCTTCTGGCAACTGCAAGCATTAACAACAAGCATTAAAACAGTTGGCAAATGCAATTTGCCCCAAGAAAAAAATAGAAAATGGGACACTTACACAATTTCTTGTGCTTGTGAACCACAAGGTGCCAATTATCGTCCAGGCCCAAAGAAATGGATAAAGTAACAATGATAGAATTGAAAGAACAACTACTCTTCCACAAAAACGAGCATATCTCTGCTGCCACCCAAAATCCCTACAAGGATATTACATAAAAGGTATAAAGAAAAAGGACGCGGGGGGCGCACAATTCCGATGGAGAAAATGTAAAAAAATTAGTTCAATATTAAGATTCAAATAAGAAACTAAGCTAAGAAAGTTTATATCTGGGCATCTACGTTGACAGCCACATGATAAACCTCATGCAATGCAAGAATAACGCTCTAATCCACCACTCAATGCCTTTTATGATACAGTGATATGGCATGGGATTAAATTTCATATCTCATTTCAAGTAATGTGATCCCAAAAACACCTCGCTCAATTTTTTCAAATAGAACCTATGCTGTCAGGCAGGCATTTGTTTTAAAGAAGCAAAATATAATAATCACAAGTCCCGTAACTTCTGAGAGTGTAGGATAGAGCACTTACAATCCCATTCCAGAGGCCAACCCATTATCTACGAACATCAACAAGCGAAAAATAAACACGGTGGTGTAATCAACCTGATGAAACAGTAGCAAGCCGTGAATTATAACAAAAATTTCTCCTTATAGATCTATACATTGAAGAAAGAAAAGGAGAGAAGAATTCAATACATAAAAGTTCTTCAAAGTTCAAATACCCACCACGATCCATATGTGCAAGGGGTATGTACAAAGATGGTAACGCTTCCAATTGATTGCGACAATGATTCTAGAAGTGAAGATATCATTAAAGAAGAACCCACTTAAAAATTTTAACTCCTATTTTAATAAAAGCCATCTTGTTAAAGACTTCGCTCGTAAATATTCATAGACTGAACAACTTAATTTCTTTTATTTTCCCGTATTTTCTTGGCAATCAAACAGAGCTATAATTACTCAAAAACAAAGAAATTTAACTTCTAAAAAAGGGATACACACTTGTCGCAAGCATCGACAAGAAAAACCCATCGTACCTGCAATCACAAACTTTAACATTCCATCATCCGTATCTTCTTTAAAACGAACTAAAAGACATAAACTCAATTTCAATTCGATTAAGCAATTGCACATTAAAAAAAAATCAATTTGATTAAGTAATTGCAAAAGAAAGACTAGAACTGACCACTTGAAATCAAGGCCTCTGATGGCCATAGTTCACTGTACCGAAGCCCTAGAAGTAGATTGAGATTCAATCCTCATTTCACGACGGTTCCAAAAAAATTAACCGAAATCGGAGAGCAAAATAAAGACCGCCAGTATTTCTTATTAAAGAAATTTCGTGCGATTCTGTTCATGAAAATGCGAACTGAAAGGAACAATTGCATGAACTGAACTGCGGAGACAGAAGGGGGCTTGTAAGAAACGGACAGATTGACGTCGTTAATTGACGACGTTAGTGTGCGTGGCTCGGTTGCCTATGTTGAGAATTGTTTGGCAGCTAGTCATCGGCACGTGTGATGAGTTTGCAGACGTGTTTGATTTAATTTTTTTAGTTTTTTTTTAATTTTTAATTTGTCCAATTGGAAGCTAGTTAAGAAACGGAATGAAGGAAGACAAATGGACACGAGTCCAACGACCAAAGCGGATCGTATTGAACCAACATGGCCCACAAAAACTGAGTTCACGAGGACTAACGGACCATGGATCCAAAAAATAATATACAATTATATGTGAGGTCCATGGACTTGGCCTTAAACTCACGTGCCTCCTCAGTTCTGAGTCTATGATGGGCTCCTATCTTTCAGCTCGGCCTGATTTCATGACAGACTTGAGACAAGCCGTGTCAAGCCCAAGCCGACCAACTAATTTAAATACCTTTAAATAAATAAAAATATTTTATTTATTAATATTAAATTAGTTTTTTAATTAATTAAATATCAATTATTTTTAAATAATCGCTCTTTACAAGTTCAGTGTAACCAATGAATGGCAGGCAGGCAGGTCATGTTCGCTGTGTACTGATGTAATATTATTATTATTACTCAAGCGCCACGACCACTGGCAACTGCCGAGCGAGCACGTGGTGGACATGTGGGCCATCTACATCTTCGACACCAGATGAAACTTGGCTTGCAAGTCTGTTCGCCATCGCCACTCGCAGACTCATTATTCACGAAGTAACTGCAATGATAAACGAAGATGGCCGCTGGCCGGATCGGGTCGTGCGCCACCTCATCAGCCACAGCCCCACGGGTTGATTTGAACAATATGACGTAGAGCATACAGGCTTCTATAAATGATGTATGTGAGTATTATTACAATGAATAGAATTTTAATTATTATTATTATTTTAAATGCTGTACATTCAGAAATAACGGAACCAGTTCTAAAGTTACCAAATAATTGTCGGGCCCAAATACATGGCAACCGAAAGCAAGATGTTGTTAGGGGAAACCACATTGATTAAAAGCAGCCGCGTTTTGACTCGTGAAACTCCATTACAGAAAGTCTGAAACTGTCGTCCATTTTTGTCCGAAAACTACGGAATAATTTTGCTACAACTACTACTACTACTACGAGTATTATTATGTTCACAGCTTCAAATGGTTTCCAACTTTACTTCTGCTGTCTTGTTCTTCGATGTATACAGTAGGTGTACAATTATTAATTCGGACCTACGTCTATTGGCAATATACATTTCGATTTTATCTGGACAAGAAGTTGGGTAATTAACTGTGATACAGCATTTGTGCTACGGGAAATTAAGACAAAATATCATGACTAGTGGGCTTAATTAATTAACACAGCATGTTAATCATCTTAAACTACGAGACACTGTTGCTAGAATCCGACACGAATATGGGATGAAATCCTGGATTTGGTCCAGAACTGATCTTCCTATGTAATGGAGAGTCAGGGGCCCTCTGGACCAGTTCGAATCGGACGTCTCGTAAATCTTTCCAGTCAAAAGAGAAGCATCTTTGTTCTGTTACTATTATAACTAGAAACTCTTAGATGTTACCCAACACCCTCGATTTCTAAATTATCTTAACTACTACGTCGCTGAACCTTTTCGACATTCGCGTTCCGCTTCGAATATGTCCAAAACTCACTCTGTTGCTTTCCACATTCGATTTTCGGACCCGATGCCGTGGTTCCCTGTCCGAGAACCGCTTCCTTTCCACTAAGTAAAGCAACTGGGTAGTTTATGTACGATCCAGATTTCATAACCCTAATCCTGTCGCCCTAACTTCAGCCAAAGTTTTCTATGTGGCAACTATCAAATGGCGCCGACTGACGGCATAGCTGCTTAACTACCCTAAGTTTAAAATTTGTAGCTTTTCCTACTTTCTTTAGGAGATTTTAATAGGATTGTTTTGATTGCACTTTACTGCTAAAGCTAAGATACGATGCTCTTCATTTTAGAAATACTAGACAGATTCACTGAAATTGTATATTAGACGTGAGCTCTAATATTATATTGTAAAGCAAAGACTTGGCGAACGGAATATAAAATTCGGAAAGCGAGAATCCACCTTATTTATTCCCCAAAGAGACCAATTGTCCAGCACCTCCTTCTCTGCGACTCTGGATTGACAGCAGATTACCATGAATAGTAGTAGCACCAGTTTCTTCTTCGTCTTCTTGCTCTCATCGGCCTCATCTTTCAATGTAAGAACTATTCTACTCTGATCTTTAATTTTCTGCAAGTTGCATGACTTTCTATGTTGTCCCTTATTGTTGTTCTCGCATCTTCTCATTGTCACTACGTGGTCTGTCTCTCGCTGATCTTCTGGGTATTTGTGTTGTATGCTTGCAGGTTTATTGCGAAGTAACCAGTAAAGCAACAGGAAATGGTTCATCACGGGACAACCCATTTACTGCTAAAGCGTCGCTGATTCGTTACTGGAACAAACAAATCTCCAACAATCTCCCCAAGCCGTCGTTTCTTCTCTCGAAAGCCTCTCCGCTAGACGCCGTTCAGTTGGCGAAACTCTCCAAACTAGCCACCCAAAGCTCTCTCTCTTCCCACCTTGACGCCTTCTGTTCCTTGGCCAACTTGATCTGCTCATTTGAATCAAAACCAGATTCAGGCAAACATAGCCAAGACGCTAACTTTGCAGTTTATAAAAACAAAGACTTTGCAAATTATGGTGATTCCCGACTCCGAGGAGTCGACTCGTTCAGGAACTACTCAGAAGGAATAAACACACCTGCCGACTCGTTCAAGAAATACAGCAAAGAATCAACCAGCCACAACGAAGATTTCACCGGCTATGCTAAAGATGGTAATGTCGCCACCGATAACTTCACCAGCTACGCTGCAAACGCCAACGGTGGCTCCGGTGACTTCAAGAACTACGGAGAACGAGTCAACGTACCTACCCTTCGATTCGCCAGCTATGACTCAGAGGGTAATAACCACAAACTCACTTTCACAAGCTATAGCGATGATACAAATTCAGGTGCTGAAGGATTTATAAGCTATGGCAAGAATGGCAATGCTGGCCCAACTGAGTTCACTAGCTACGCAGACAATGCAAACATTATTGGATCCAGTTTTTCAGGTTATGCTGAAGCAGAAAATGCAGCAAATGACTCGTTCAAAGCTTATGGTGACTCAGGTAACAACCCACATAACAACTTTAAAAGCTACAGCCTTGGTGCAAACTCAGCGGTTGATAGCTTTGTAAGTTACAGAAATGGAGCCAATGTTGGCGATGATTCTTTTCAATCTTATGCCAAGAATGCAAATTCAGGAAAAGTGAATTTTGCAAATTACGGCAAAACATTCAACTTAGGAAACGATACATTCAAAGAGTATGGCAAAGGATCCGTGGGTCGGACCACGATTGGGTTTAAAAGTTACGATATGGGTCGTTCATTCAAAGAATATATGAAAAAGGGTGTCACATTTGCTGGTTACACTAATTTAAGTGACACAAAACTTGGTTATCCTGGTAATAGTAGCTTTTCTGCAAATAGATGGGTTGTAGAACCAGGCAAATTCTTCAGGGAGTCCATGTTAAAGCAGGGGAATGTCATGATCATGCCCGACATTAGTGACAAGATGCCAAGAAGGTCATTTTTGCCCCGGACAATTTTGTCTAAATTACCATTTTCAACTTCAGAGTTGCCCCATCTGAAGGAAATTTTCCATTTCCGAGAAAACTCAAGCATGGAGAGCGTGATAGTTAACGCACTGACGGAGTGCGAGCGAGCACCAAGCCCGGGTGAGACCAAGCGGTGCGTGGGCTCAGTGGAGGACATGATCGACTTCGCAACCTCAGTTTTGGGTCACAATGTGGTGGCCAGGACAACCCAAAATGTGAATGGGTCAAAGCAAAGTGTGATGATAGGCTCAGTCAGAGGAATCAACAGTGGAAAAGTGACTCAATCAGTGTCGTGTCATCAGAGTTTGTACCCCTACCTATTGTACTATTGTCACTCTGTACCCAAAGTAAGGGTTTACGAGGCAGATATTGTTGACGTGGAGAGCAGAGCAAAGATCAACCATGGTGTTGCCATTTGTCATATTGACACGTCAGCATGGAGCCCGGGGCATGGAGCCTTTGTGGCAATCGGGTCCGGCCCTGGAGAAATAGAAGTCTGCCACTGGATCTTCGAGAATGACTTGACTTGGACCATTGCGGATTAAAGATCATTATCAATTACTTGGTCTCGTTCTACTGCTAATTAAATCAAATGACCATGTCAATTATTGCCATTGAGAGAGTGTTTCGGATGTTTATTGGTTTGTTTTGTTCATGTGGTTTCTGATCACTTAATGATAAAGAGTTCCATTTACTGATATCAAAGTCTGTAAATTGTTCTCTCTTTATAAGCAATCTTCATAATTAGTAATGAAATGGAAGTGTTTGCGATCATTTGGTCAAGTGAATTACAACATGTACACTTGACAATCAAGATATATAGTGAACCATATTCAGCCATATAGGATGAAGACGGGCATTGGAGGAGATTCCAAAGTAAAATGATGGAAAGCTGAGGTTGGGAATGGATTTGGAAGCAACAAAAGCCGAACTTGGTATGGTCTGGTATGGTGTGTGCCATTTTCCATTCCATACTGCACTGGCGGTCTGTGACCAAAAATTGCCTCCAGTGCAGATAATCCACGAGCAGTCATTTAAAGTTGCTGAATTGCGCGTTATGTAAATCATTGTGCAGTCAAAAGTGAAAACAGAAAGCATGAACATTGAGTGAATTCCAAGAAATGCATCTTCAAAAGTGCTTCTTGTTCTTGATTACCACGCTCGCATTCACAGTAAAGACATAAATCGGGAATTTCGGGCAGAGTTGCTGGACCCCGCCTGTAATGGGTTCCCTCCCCGTAGTGAAGCGGCAAATTCCTGATCAGTCTCTTACGGCCGTTCATTTACAACAAAGGGTGTACAGTATTAGCCATTCAGCCGTTCATTTTATTACCAAGCTCTGCTCTGCAACAGTTTCGCAATGACATATCTAGTTCTGGCATTTTCACGGATTTGCTTTTTGCGTGCCCATCACATCACTTACAGAAATAAGAAAATGTTCCTGGCTTCCATAAGTTGGAGCTTCAAGGCCTATATATTATTAGGAATCATGATTAATATATTGGCGCGCACACACACACACACCTGGTAGTCGCAGTCCACGATTTTGTGTGCTTGAAATTCCAAGCTTTTGTGTTCTATATTGAGAATGTGTTTCAGAAAGGGAAGACTCATTTGCTGATAGGCTACTCTTTGCAAGACATAACAAAACAAAATCCCAATGAAAATGTCGAAGCCAATGTCATGTACTGTCTGGTCTGGTCCGGTCCGTCCATTTTATGAAAACTAACATATAAAATTTAATCCAAGGCACTGTAGTAATTGAAGACTTCAGGGTTAAAGTGTCGGCATTCTTCCCTAAAGAATTCGACTCAATTATGCCAAATACAACATGGTGCAAATCTAGAACTTGATGACCATATTCTTACGAATTGCGACTGTTGTCAATGGTCATAGTGTTCTGTGGCGAATGCGGCTCCTACGTTGGCTGCATTTATAGCGTGATTTAGAATTGCGAAAAATCTCATGTCTCGTTATTGTGTTTGTGCCCTGTAAGTAAGGTAAGGTAACGGTCTACAGACCTACATTTCAATGTAACTCAACTGTGTACACTCGGACATGATTCGCGAGCGCACAGAGTTCTTGTCACAGAAATTGTGATATCTTCGACCTACAAAGAGGCAACGATCATCACTTGTTAATAGTGAATGATGTTTCCTCAGAATAACCTGTCCTGTAATGCACAGTTTAGCTGCAGGTCAAAAATTAATGGATCCAGCCCTAAATTTTAAGAAATCATTTGATAATGGATCACAATACTATCGTCGGTCATAACTTCGTTAATAGTTTTTGTTATTATGTAATTGTTGTACCAAAAAAGGAGAAGAGACTCCTAAACACGGTGTTGGTTTGGACTCAAAACCCGCCAAAATGCTTACAACAAGTAAGTGTTGAATTCTTGTACTATTGTACAAAGTTTTTGAATTCTGGTTTGTTGAATGCCAAATGGATTCCGTGGGGGCATATTTGAACGGAGGTTTTAGATTCCCAGGGTCCTAACTCCCAAATGATAAATTACAGGACTGACTGCTTAAATATAAGCAATGGAGAGGATTGCCTCCAGTTCTGTAAAATTGTAACCCAAAGACCAAATGGGTGAGAAAAGAATATTCCATTTTCCTACATTTTCTCAGCAACTAATTTATGACATTGTAATTTTGTTTATTGTTTTGTCCTGAATTTGTTGTGGGTGTGTAAGGTACTCTTTGGCGAGAGCTGGAGAGTCCGACTTTGTAAGCTTGGTAGTAATCGGGTCAAACCCAGTTGCAAAAACATCGGTTGAAAATGGGTTATCTGAGATAAGGAAGAAGCAGATGGTGAGGGCTGCTTGTTGGTTGAAGCCGACGGAGGCCCGTGAAAGGGGATGCTGGATTTGGCCTTCTGTTACCCAGAGAGCTGACCGGCTGCTGAGATTATTTATTCTGTTAACGGGGATCAGAAGAAGGTAAGCAAATTCAAAATAAGAATCTATAGCTTCAGGAATGAAGTGGATTTGGCAAAAACAGGTAAAATTATAGCTATTTCTTTTCATATGATCCTTAATATCTCCCTTGGTTTCTGAGGTGAATTTGGGAAAAGAACAAGATGTCTTGCTTAATAAGAGGAATTGGTTCTGTTCAGCCAATCGTGTCCGGAAATAAGAAAAAAAATGGTGAAATGATTTGGCAATTCCTCTTCTTCCAGCACACTTTGAAGCCTTATGGATTGTAGAACATGAGCTCGTACATTTTTTTTTATGCATAACAGAGTGGATGCTTGACAAACACCCGTTGCAAAGGAGTAATCATGTCTCTAGATATCCTTAATTAATTGGATGACGTGCCACTGCTTGCATTGGGATGATTCAGGTACATGCATCAGATGGTATTTCTCCGACAATCAAGACGATGGTACTCCAAACGAAACCGCTGAGGCTGTATTTGTTCTTGCTAAATAACTCCTGTCAATTCTCGAGACTCTGTACTCCGGAGTACACATGGATAATTGTCTCACCAGATTCGGACAATTTGACGATCCTGCAAACTAGTTTAATCAGTCCTGACTTTCGAAGGTAACCGTTGGACATTACTGCCAGTCTCAGATCTAGAATAAAATGGTTTAGGATGCTTGGCACTCATTTAAAAGTAAATAGTCTAATCTATTACGCTGACAGTTTGGTTTTTCGGATCCATTTTTAGTCAGGCACAGACAACTTTCATTAGCGCCAGGGGAGGTCAGATCCATTGGCAAACCCGCCTACAAACGACCTGCATCTGCTGCAACTAGAAGCTCAAATCCACCAAGCTGTCACTGATGACATAATGGCTTGATTAAGACTAATATTACTGTTAGTTTTAACTCTCGCCTAGATTTCCGGAGTCTTCTACGTTGACTACATTGTTCTTCGGCGGTCTTTTTCCCTTTTTTCTTGCTTTCTAACTGGTTTTGGCAGCCCTCTGTTGATGAATAAGTGGTCACTAGTTCCCTACTTTTTATCACAATCTCTCTGCCTCTTTGGAAGTTCAGCAGCACAGGCGCGCTCCTTCTGCCAATTTCAACAGTTCTGCCAACAAGCTGTGATTTCCAATCTAATTCAAACCATGATTTCATCATTGAGTTTCCAATCTAAGATCGGTACCTTGTCGCATTCAGCTTCCCTTTGCACAGTGTGAAGACGCGTTGAGTTTCCACGGATAAGCCGGCGATCATGGACTTCTCCAGCTGCACAAAGCGAATGACTCGACTGACCCATGCCCTTACGTCATTGAGAATATGACCTAATTCCAGATTTCCAGCCCTTAATATTGCGGCATAATGGTCAAATTGAAATTTAATTAAAAAATTAATATTAAAAATATTTAATTAATTTTAAAAAAAAATTTATTATTAAATTTTATAAATTTATTTTAATATAATAATTAAAAATAAAATTTATTTTTAAAATTTATAATAAAAAAATTAAAAATAAATGAAAAAGAAAAATAAAAATTAAAAAAACCAACGGAAACTCGGATACAAAAAGGTTGTCGGTGAAACGCGGGCGCTGGAATATTTGGTAGAAAAGTCAAGGTTAGGGATTACTTTCTCCCTCAATGACTGTATTTTTGTTTTTTAATTTAAAATAAAAATTATATTTTAAAAAATTCTGTCTCAATTTTATTAATAATAAAATAATCCAATTAAAGTTATGTGCATGTTCCAGGTGTTAATAAATAAATGTTCAGATTGGGTGATGCTACTTCTTACGTAGTGATAGCATGAAACACAATAAGGTGGGCCAGTGGTCAAAAGGAAATTTCTGCAGCTCAAGCCCTTGATTGATTTTATTTGCCACTGGATTTTGTGGACCGACCGGCTACCTGTCTGAATTCTGAAGAAACAAACCACGCATTGACTATGGTGGTTTCGTATGGTATTTCCCTTCTTATTTGACTGTGTACACAGAGAAACTCTCCTACATATAATTGGCTTCGAGTTCGAATACACAGGCTTCGCAAAAACCATTTGCTAGTGTAAACCGCTCTCTCTTTATTTTCTTGGATTCTACTCAATTCACTTTCTTCATTAGTTTTCTTCTTCTGTGAGAGTGGAGAAATGAAGAAAAGAGGTGGTGATCAGTCGTCCAAACTTGATCGAAAAACTGTTGAAAGGAATCGGAGAAGTCACATGAAAGCCCTATGCTTTAAGCTTTCTTCTCTTGTTCCTTCTCAACTCTTCAAAACCTCTAAGGTATATACTTCCTCTACCTCCAGAGAGCACTGGTACTAGGTTGATTATTCTATTTTTGAGCGGAAAATTCCTTTTCCTTCAAGTAATCTGAAAAAACGACAGAGATTAACATATATGTATATAACCCCTTCTTCGTCGATGGAAAAACTAACAATTCGGGAGAAAATTCTCTCAACTAAAGTTTGCGTATGTTTCAACGTTGGGTAGATACACTTTACAGTCCCTTCTTATCCACCTGTATGTAAAATAATGTACGGGGCAAGGAAATCAGTGAGACTGTACCAGTGCAGTTCGTCCCCACACTCTCTTCAAAATTGTTGCTAGCTAGCTATATTGCAGGGGACAGACGATGCGAAGAATGTGGTCCTCATCTCTTCTTAAGACATTTTCGTATTCTAGTACCCTTGGCTAATAAATGAGAATCCAGAAATCGACGTTTTCCATTTGGATGCCTTTCCTTGGCCAGAGAATAATATTTGTGGATTAAACATCTGTTTTAGTGGTGGTGTAGATTCTGACACGATAATTCATTAACGTTTTGTTCTGTTCTTTCAGGAGGTACTATCACAACAAGATCAGCTGGATCTAGCTGCCTCTTACATAAGGCAGCTGAGAGAAAGAATAGATAAATTAGAGGGGAGGAAGGAACAAGCAATGAAATCCAAAGAAACAAACAGTAACATAATGGATGAAATGAACGTTGGGTTGAGGTTGCCTCTTGTTGAATTAAGAGACATGGGTTCCAGCATTGAAGTGGTATTGATAAGCGGGTTACAGAAAAACTTCATGCTATATGAAGTTATTAGTATTCTCGAGGAAGAAGGAGCTGAAGTTGTCAGTGCTAGTTTCTATACCGTAGGTGCTAAGGTTTTTCACACAGTCCACGCCCAGGTAGTAAGGAGTCAAACCCAGCGCCCGATCTTATAATATATGTAGTATAACTCTAAATTCTACTTCATATTTCTTACGTGTTTATCAAAAATGAATCAAACTTGATTCGGTTTCACTGAAAATTGCAGGTTAAAATTTCAAGAGTAGGCGTGGAGACTTCAAGGGTTTGCCAGAGATTGCAGGACTTGGTTCACTGAGTTAACCATTCGTTTCCATTCTAAGATCATTCAGAATTGGGTACCTTGTCACAAAATGAAAAAACCAAGCTAGATACTGAAAGATTGCTTTCAAACTTGGCCGGCTATTAGTGAGGATGGAGATATTGTCTTCTACTACTAGACAATTGGACATTCAAGCACCAAGTATTCTTGAAATAATGAATAATTTGTAGTAGAATTTAGATATTGTACAATATTGATGCTTAGTTAATATGTATCTCTTATGAAATATATTTTATTTTCATACCTGCCACTGTGGTTACATTAGAAGGTCCTGTAGTTTCTTCCTTAATGAATACAGTCGTATGGTAATGACAAGAACACAAATGCATGCATTTGATTATTAAATTATGGTAATAGCTTATATGCATACACTGCACAGGCAGACCATACTATAGCAACATCAGACTCCATGTTTCTTATTGTTGCAAGCTGCCAAACAAAACAAAAATGAACAAAAAGAAATTTGGGTCAGTATTCAAATAGATTTGAGGTGTTCATGAATTCGTAAACAGTGGGGATCTAAATTCTTTTCAAGGAGACGGCAAGTAGTTAATATTTTGTAGAATAACTTGTCTGCTTGTCTGTTTACGATATAAATAAGAAGAACATGTATTCTTGTGGAATGATGTTGAAAATATTGACGGTCCTACAAGTTTTAGCCTCGTGCACATGGAAGAAAATTACGATTATTAACGACCGTAGTTTTATGTCACAAATTCAGAAAGGGAAAGTAAGAACCACAGACACAGAGAAGCGAGTACACCGTCATCAGAAACCACATGCATATTCGTAGCCGTGGGCGCAGTAACATGCATCCCTTCTGACCACTCAGGAGGAAACTTGACTAAGACAACCCTTACATGGTCATCGCATGACCAACACAACGACACCCACCCCTTGGCCCATCGTTTCGTATTATGATTAGAATGAAGAATCTGATGTATTTGGTTGCTGTGAGGGTGGCGTATGCAGATAATATTTGATGCGTAGATTTGAATTTGGTTCTGTTTGAAGTTAATGCGCGCGAAATAGTACGTTATGATGAGATAGCTTCCTCTTCCAAGGGGTTAGAAGAAAAGAAACAAAAAGCATGGTGCTGAGGTCAGATCAGATGCATGTAAAATAAGCAATCAAAGTCAAAGACTGAACTCATCATGATCAATTGTCCCGGAACGGGAAGGAAAAGGGCGTTTGATAATGGTGAACTGGAACTGAGTTTGCATGCATGATAAATGAATGAATCCGAGGGATTTGGCATTTTCCAGGATCGTGCCATCCTGCGCAGGCAATAGTGCCTTCCCTGCACTATTGCCGGTTTAACATCATTGAGCTCGAGGAAATCCATTAGTTATGGGCTAGCCTCCTCAGTTTTATTTGATGTATCTCGTACTAGGTTTGGACACCTGAAAGCCAGGCAGCCCGAAGGTAGCCCAAAGATCTTGGGCGGTGAATTTTTGCCATTCGATAAACATCTCTTTCAGTTGACAATCAATGGAAAGAATCTGACAACGAAATAAAGGCGGCAAAGTCCTTGTAGAACACAAACTATTTCTCAGGAATGGTTTCTGGGATTGAAACTTCTCCACTCCCCTTCCAATCCATTAGTCAAGAATGTAAGGCTGAGCTTCATTTGGGGACATGGTCTTGTTATTTTTTTCCTGGGTCAAACCGGATGGCTATCCTATCCCCTTTAGCCACTGACCTCATCCTCATACTGCATTTTCAAGAATCCTATTTCGAGTTAAACACGTCTGAATTGACTGACCCACTTTCACACCCCTTCATTATACTCTCAAATCCACCTTCATCAATTTGCAAGCTTACAAGGCATGATCATGCACACCACCCCACCATCCTCTCGCCAGTCAAAAGCTGGATTCTATTCTTCTAATAACCCGGGGTTAACGAATTTTGTCGGGCAAAAGAAATCGGGTCAAGTAAAATGTAATCGTAACGTCCTCGTAAAGCAAAGCGAGAGCGTGGGTCGGTGAAGATGCACAATTGACAGCAAGAAGATATGCAACACTTAAAAAGGGTTGGAAATATTATTATTCTATGTTGTGTGGTTAATAGTTGTCTTGGTTCCCCATCTGAGTCAAATTCGACCACATCGCTTCTGCCCAACAGCAGGATTTCAAGCGTAGCGTTGGATCTTTAATTTGAAGACACGTAATGTTTAAAGGTGTAATATTAGTAAATATTAATTTAAGAATATTATTATAAGAAAATAAATTAAATTTTAATATAGAAAAAAGAGTATTATTTATATAATGTGAAATCTTTGTTTGTGACAAAGTAATTTATTAAAAAAATGACTAGTAGAAGAGGCGGAAAGTGGGTCAGAAGCACAGGCGGGGTGGAGGCAATGCCATGTGCCCACATCCTTCCTTCGTTTGAGAAGAAACTAGCGTGCTCTTCTTGCCTATTACCAAGCGAATTTCTGTGGAAAAAAAATATACATAGCGTAACGTAACCAGAACATTAACAACAACTGAACGAGGAGGAGGAGAAAGTGAGATTAACGGAAAAACCACTCTCAGCCAAAGGCCCAAACACTGGAAACTGAAACTGAAACGACTATGAAGGAAAGCAGTGATGGGTTTGTGAGAGCAGATCAGATTGATCTGAAGAGTATAGATGAACAGCTTGAAAGGCACCTCAACAGAGTATTGACTATGGAAAAACCCAAAAGGAGAAATTCCGATGATAATATTTTGCTCACTGCTTCCACGACTGCTGCTAAACCTTTTTTTCCTACTAAGAAGCAGAGGCAGGAGTGGGAGATCGATCCCGGTAAGCTCATCATCAAGAGTGTCATTGCTCGCGGCACCTTCGGCACTGTCCACCGTGGCGTCTACGACGGGCAAGATGTCGCCGGTTAGTTAACTGCTTCCTTTTTTTCTTTTTAGATTTCTTTTAACTCCAATTTCTTCAATTGTTCTGATTTTTTTTTGTAGGGTTCTCTTTCTAATTGATAATCAATAGTTATGTTCCTGGATTTTTCTGCTTGGATTTTGGATACCCATTTCCTTTTTTCCTTCGTTTACAATCTCACAATTTCTGAATTAATTACCGATTGGAACCGATATCTAGTTTGTTTGCATTGGTGAAGATGGTTACTTTTGCGTGTTTACTATAAATTTTCCTCTTTTTTAAAAGTTTTTGCTGTAGACAAGGTTAGGAAAAAAAAATCCTTTTATTTGGGTTTAATTTGTTTGTTGCAGGTGATCATTTTTAGAATCACTTTCATGATTTCATGCCCTTTTGCATTTCAATGCAAAAATTGATATAGCCTTATAACTTTTGCTAAATTTTGCTTCTTTTATTGTCTACAGTGTGATTCTTCTAGCAAAATTCTGGAACTTGATTACTATTGATTGTTATGGAGTTTTATGTGATTGGCGATGGTAAATGTAGACTTATGAAATCCGTGATTCATGCACGAGCTTGGGTTCAATTTTTGCTGGTTACAGCCTTAACTTGGATGGTGGTGTTGTATTTCTCAATTTTCATGTGACCCCAGCTGTTACTAATATCATGTCAATAAAATAGTAAAAAAATACTAGGCAGCAGGACTGGTGGCTGGAAATTAAGATCCCAGTTTTTCAATATAATAATATCAATTATTATCATGATTATCAGTGTGTTAATCCAACGAAGTTAAGATGTACTCCCCCCCCATTTTTTTTTCCTGCGGAGTGCTTGTGGTGGTGGTGTGGATTCTGTATGTGCTTGTATATAATATTTACTTTCTGATTACTTCATTCTTTCTACACATGAATTTAATTTTACTCGTGTTACTTTTTTGATCCCTTCCTCAATTCTCAGTTAAGATGCTTGACTGGGGAGAAGAAGGCCACAGGACAGAAGCCGAGATTGCGTCATTAAGGTCAGCGTTTACACAAGAAGTTGCAGTGTGGCATAAGCTTGATCATCCTAATGTCACCAAGGTCAGTTTCTACTAATCTGATTTTTTTTTGTTCTTGTTTTAGAGTTTGTATTTACAGTTGCAATTTGAATATTGTTGGCTTATCTGTAGCTACAAAAATGCTTGGAGACCTTGCATGTCCAGCTTTCATGGCAGATTATGGAGAAAGTGGAAATGAAATTTATACATTTAATGAACATTTTTCTACTTTAAACTCAATTAATTACCTGCTGCTCCCCATTTTGTGGAGAAGCGTAAGAATTTTGTTTTATCCTCTAGCTAAATCAAGCAGTGGATGGTCATTGTGCCAGTATGTGTATTGTCTACACATAATCATTTCTCCTGTTATTGGTTGCAGTTTTCAGGGGGGAGAAATAAAGCATAGTTTATGTCCCGAAACCATTAATTGTGTAATTTGGGAGCAGTTATGTAAAATTCATTTAGGCTATCATCATTGTGGTTCTAGTCATGACTTTAGTTCATTTGAAGAAGATCTCCAGCTGCTGGATTTTCTAATGTCCTAAGATTAGGGCTTTTGAATTGGAGATATATTGAATCAGCTTGAAATCAGTATTTCTGCATTAACAGAAACATGGTATAAAGTGATGTTGTTTCCTGCATTCTGTTTATGGGAAGAACAATTCTCAATGTATTGGAATCCTGAATGCCTGCCAGAGGTGATACTTCTTTATCATTGTATATTTATTTCATTGCAGTTTAAGAGTGCTCTTGTGCCGAACAGGTTCATTGTTTTCTTTTGCATTTGCTAATTGTTGCCCATTGAGGGCAGCTATTTGCTTGCCAGCCCTCCTCTTCCCCCTTCAAAATAAAAGAGAAAATGATGTTCTCATTCTTTTTTGTTTTTAAGTTTTGATAACTTGTTTCCATTGAAATGAGTTTTGGCGCATCTGATCTCAGAATGAATTGATAGTTTCCTAACATCAAGTATCTACCTTCTTCCTTCTGTAGACATTGCTTTTGACCTTTGTAATAGCTTATCATATCTTAAAGATTTTAGGATATTTCTTTGCAAAAGGAGTTTCCATACATGTGTCCATTGCTTCATTTATTTGCTAATCTACTTTCTCCCTCTCATCATTGCTTCAATGCTGTTGCTTCACAATTAGAAATTTATTGATATTAGAAAACTTTTGGTGATCACCTAGGCCAAATTTGTTTAAATGGTAGTGCTTTAAGAGGTCCTAGACTATGCTGCTCGAGTGGTAATAATAGCTTTCATTTTGTTTGGGCATCATATGGCTCATTCAGAGGTACACAAAATATTTAGAAAGGTTTTTGGATGTATTCATGAGGCGTTGTGATTGTTATTGTGACACATATTCCAGAGATTATTTTATGCTTGCTACTGTTGCTATCATGGATGCAAAAGTCAGGCTTGGTAGCCCTGTACTATTTCTGATTTGGTTTAATTGATTCCAGTTTATTGGAGCCACAATGGGCTCAGCGGAGCTACATATACAAACTGAAAGCGGTCAAATTGCCATGCCAAGTAACATCTGTTGTGTTGTTGTGGAATATCTTCCTGGAGGTGCTCTGAAGAGTTATCTCATAAAAAACAGGAGAAGGAAATTAGCTTTCAAAGTGGTTGTCCAGCTAGCACTTGATCTTGCTAGAGGGTACCTATATCTACCCCTTTTCTATGTGTAATTTGTTTACTTTACGGTACCGTATTTTGGTAATAGAAGGTGGCACGTGACTTGAAATCTCGTTCAACTAAGAAATTAAAAAGTCACACTACTATATTTTGTAGGTTGAGTTATCTTCATTCGCAAAAGATTGTACACAGAGATGTGAAAACAGAGAACATGCTATTGGACAAGACTCGCACTGTAAAAATTGCTGATTTTGGTGTTGCTCGTGTTGAAGCTTCAAATCCTAACGACATGACTGGGGAGACAGGGACACTTGGTTACATGGCTCCTGAGGTATAGCAAATATATTTTTATTTCTTTTGTACTTTAATCATGTATATATATTTGTGGGGACAATACTATAAGTTTTTTAATAGAAAATATTTTGGGGCTGTTTGGTTGTCTTTATCTTAGATGGAACATTATGGATGCAGATCATTTACTATGAAGTTGTTATGCCCTCATATATTGTCTCCCTGTTAGTTTCTATTTGCTTGATGTAATGATTAAAGTGTTGGTTTGGAATGCCTCTGTAAGTAGGATTTTTCTTTGTAGGAAATGTAAGTTCACCTTTAATGTTTTAGCTATTAAGGAAAGAAGGAATAGTGATTCCAGTGAATAATCAATGACTTATCAAATGGGTGGATTGCAGGTTCTCAATGGCAACCCATATAATAGGAAATGTGACGTGTATAGTTTTGGCATCTGTTTGTGGGAGATATATTGTTGTGACATGCCATATCCTGACCTTAGTTTCTCAGAAGTCACCTCAGCAGTAGTTCGCCAGGTATGGCATCTGCTTCCATCCCAAAACATTTTCTTCTGTTTCTTCAAAACAGAATGATACATGAAAATGTGATTCATTGCTTAGTTTTTATTTGTATTCATCTTGAAACAGAATCTGAGACCAGATATACCAAGATGCTGCCCAAGTTCTCTGGCAAATGTGATGAAACGATGCTGGGATGCTAATCCAGACAAGCGGCCTGAGATGGATGAAGTAGTTTCTATGTTGGAGGCCATTGACACATCAAAAGGAGGAGGTATGATTCCTGGTGATCAGCCGCAAGGTTGTCTCTGCTTCCGAAGGTACCGAGGGCCTTGAATAATTGTCACTGTCTGTCGAAGCAGATGAATGAATGATAGAGGTATAATGTTGGCTAAGAGAAGAGAACTTTACTAATGGATAGCCAAAAAGATAGGAAAGCGGTTGGTTAAAAAGCCTGAGGAGCTGGCTGTGATGTGATGATGTATGTTCTATGCTATTTCTAGGTTATTGAAGTTGAATGATGTAAAGCTTTTCTTCTGTTGCTCTATTATCAAATATTTTTTTGGGGTTGCAGAGTTGTGTAATATTCATTTGCATTGCCAGTACCAAGTGGGTTGGCCTTGCCCCTCTTTTCTGTAAGATGAAATAACACCCTTCCATATATAACTATTGATTATTATTATTATTATTATTATGATGGGGATGACTTTAGATGATCTTCTACCTTTCTACAAAACAGTTGGATGGCTGGAGCATGGTGGTCAACACCGTATTTTGTATCTGATTTTTCTCAAGTTGTTCGCATGAAATGCGCTTGTAAGTTAAAGGTTATGCTTGTGATTTACTGTGAATGAAGAAATTGATGTGAAATGTACTCCCTTACTATAACAAAGTTTCCCAATTCTTCTTGTGTGTTTATGTGAAGCAAAGGAAAGGAAAGCAATGACAATGTATGAAACACATTCATTGGAAGTTAGATAACAATGAATGCATATTAGTTCTGCTTTGAATTAGTCAAGAATTGATATCACCAACAATGAATGGCAAATTCAAGAAACAAAACAGTTGACTTCTCCACAAGCATGCATTGTCCTTTTTTATACATTGGTGAGTTGGACCTCTGATTTGCTTGCTTTATTGTTGTCATCATCATCAGTATTACCCCAATCAGTCGTCTTGTAAAACGCCCCATACAGTACCACCTGCAACAGACCCGACAGAGCTCCCAACCCATTTGGAATCTATAAAATTTACAAAGAAAGAAGCACAATTAGAATTTAATTAATTAATCAATCTTTTTACTATTATTTTGTTAAATATAAGTATATATGTACCAGGACGTATGGGTCAAATTTAAGCAACGCGTAAATGACCCAAACGATGCCATTGGCCAAGTTGGCGACTGCCAGAGGGAATGGCATGTACTTGACACTCTTTGTCTGGATCACCATTTTCTGCATTCATCAATAGTTATAACAATAGTTATGATTAGCACTAGCAGCCATTAATGTTAATGTAATGATAGTAAGTTGATAAATGGATGTACAGACTAATTACCATGACTGTTAATGGCGCAAAATACATGATTATGTTGAAGACGACGCACACTATCCCAACAACCATAGACCTGGCCTTGGTGGTATGGAAGAAAACCAAGGTCACGAATACCACCAACGCCACGAATATCGCTTCAAGTATCAGAGCAAGCACCAGATTACGCTGAAACACAATTCAATTAACAATTATTTGTGGAATTAAAGAAACAGTGTACGTGTGTGTGTGTCTGTAGAGAGAGAGAGAGAGAGACGTACGGTCTTTGCCCAGGTGGAAAACACCAAGAAGATGCTGACGTAGATCAACTCTATAGCGAAGCCAGCTCCGTTGATGGTGACGATCAAAGTGCTGTCGGGATGAACAATCGGGAGACCGTAGAACACCCACATCGCGCAATTCATAGCGGTGGCTGCATAGGGATCAGGCTTGAAACTTGCCACTGATTTTTGCTTCACTATTTTCATCATAGTTGGACTGCAATCATTCATTTCTTAATTGTCATTAGTTTCACAAAAATCGCTAAGCAAGCATTGATTAGTAGCATTATCCAATCGATAAGGGTAGAGAAAATTAGAGAGAAACTTTACATGGGGGAGAGAAACAACCCAAGAGAGATGACATTTCCTGCATGCGAAGAAACCAAAACATCAAGTCATTATAAGACGTACGAGGTAGAAAATGTTCGTATTCAATAACAAGATCAAAAACATGCTGCATGCAGTGCATGCATTCATGTCCCAAACTAACCGATAATGCCAACAATGGTTCTAATGGTGCCGGTTTCAAGCATCTTTTCTGATTTTGATTGAAAAGAATAATGATGATGAAGACAAGAGAAAAAAGAGAAGTGATTTGAAAGGATTCCGAGAGAGATATATATATATATAATGCTCCAACTGATAGAATGTATCTCTCTCTTTCTCCCCCAAATCAATTTGTCGGGCACACCAGAATGTCGAACCCGCAAGATTATGTTCAAAACTTGGCTATAAATCATTGACCGTGGTCTCTAAAAAATAACAAGAAATGCCTGCAAATGCTGAAGTTAGCCATGTTGTGTCGTTCTTTCTGTCAGATTAGGGGGCATGCCTGAATGTCATCAACTGAAGATTAACGCGTCAATATTTCCTGGTTGTTATGGAGCATGAAAATAGGATGTAAAACCAAAAAAGAAGGACGTCCATTCTCCCAGCCATGTTTAGGAATTCACCAACCTTAGCCATTTGTCCTCACCTTTTCAAACGGAATCGCTTTCTATTTTTAAATGTAATTGAAGTTTTCACCAAACATCCTTAATGGCTGTCAAGCCTTTAAATAAACAGTGTCACTTGAGAAGGAAAAGTCCTAAAATGCAGGAAGAGCATAAGAAATTTTATACCCTGTGCGTGTCTGCTGACCTATATCAAAGACCGAAGTTAATCTTCATCTGGAAACCCTTTCCGTAAACTAAACAGCAGACAATTCACTAAAGTTAATATAATCAACGAAAGCATTCATGACTATCAAGTAAAACAAAACCAATAGACTTGACATTCGAGAATGATATTGTACCTTATAAGCGCAAGGCCCGCAGAAGCAGTGTTTACATTGTTCACGACAGGATCCACAGAAAGCTAGCTTTCTACAGATTTAACAAGCAATGGGCAATGCATCATCATCATCATCTTCATCACTCTGGTCTGCTACACCTCCTCATCTGCATCGCCCCCTCCCAAGGCCAATTCTCTCTTCCTAGCATTTTCTGCTTCCTCCCACTCTTTCTCCAACTGCCACCCAGACTTGTAACCCCTCTATCATGCATAAATTTACACATACCCGCAGTAACCAGTCTTCCTATAATCTTAACATATTTCTGACTGATAATCAAGCCCTATATACCCTTATATGAGCTGAAGGCCTAAGAGGCCCATGTGCACCACCAGCTTTCTCAGAGAAACTGTTTGCTTTCTTCGGACCACGGTTTTATGATGCCCCTTCAAAGCCTCATCTGATCGCCTAAGGACGCTCTCACGAAGAGCACGAGAGTCCCTTGTGAACTCAGCCTCGGTTTCTAGAGTTGCCGTTGCTTTGCTGTCTAACGTCGTTGGAAGACTCAAACTGAAATACTGGCCCGTCGATCTCTCTGCCTGAATCAGCGGACGTATAGCTTACTGTCGGACTTTTCTTAGTTTCTCTAACACCGAGCTTTCATTAGAATCTTCATCTTCATTTTCATAGATAGTTCTTGTTCGGATGATTTTATTTTTATTGGCTTTCCGAAGAAATTGCAGACCGAAAGTACAGAAAATATAGGATTACCACCGAAATTACAACGGCTGCAGAATCAAACGATGAAAACATGAATAAAAATATTCGCAGAAAGCCAATTGAATAAAGCTAATATTGAGTTATTCTGGCCCAGCCCGACCTACATGCCCGTATGTCTTAGATTTATTCTATCTAGTTCAGTCCGGCCCACATGCTTGCATGACCTGCTATCTTGTCTTGTTGTTTCTAAAAAAATAGCAACAAAAACAGGCGAAACTCTCTTGTTCTGGATTCCGAAAATCCTAGAAAAATTTCGGATATAATCCAACGACAAGTAATCTTGAAGCAATCTTTGACCTACAATGGCATAACACGAGTCATTGTCCGACACATTATGCTATTAGCCACCTTATATTCCATTGAGAATGATGATTTTTGTTACTTAAAGCAACGTCATAGAAAAGTTTAAAGGGACCAACACACAATTATTGGTAACCTTTCTCTAATCAACTATGATTTTCACCTTATCCCCATCAACAAAACACTGGTAATAAATTACACGTCAACTGCTCATCGGTTGTAGGAAGTTGGAAAAGAGAAGCAAGGCTCAGAAATCTTAATCACTAGTTGTGTGCAAGTTTCCCAATCAAGAATGAAAGAACATGACCCCGATCCCTTTGGTTGTTCTAGCTACAGTTCCACCGAATGACATCAACCTCGGGCCAATTGCTCGAAAACCAAATTTTAAATTTCTTAAATCAGTATGTTCTCTAAGAGTATATTTTAATCAACTCCTAATTAGCATTTCGTGTTAGTATTGATACACAAAAACAGGTAGTATAATAACAAGAATATGCAAAAATTAAAAATAAATAAGTCAAACCTACAACTAATGAGAGTAATTCTCTGACACCTTGTAAAACCAGTTATATTTCTCACTTCTTTCGATGGATTCAAGGAATCGGATGCAAGACTTGTGAGGCTCACAAGTGTTAAAAGCTTTTGCGATTATGTTCTGGATGAGAACAGCAATAGAAGAACAAGTATGAGATTTGGACAAGTTAGCGATCATTGCCATGGTTGAAAAGACAGCAAGAAAGTTTCCAGTAAGCAAAACTAGTACTGGGTGAGGTTGGAGTCAGGATGGTAATGGAGATTTTAATCTCTGTGACACTACTGTTTGTGGGTATTGCAGCTTTGGTAGTAATTCATGTTTGTATTGTTGGGAGGGCATTCAGAAGAGGGTATGAAATTAGTGGTTTGGCTCAAGGCAACAGCAGTGGAATCAAAGTGATTTCCAGCGATGACTTGAAAGAACTTCCTAGCTTTGAGTACAAGGCCGCAGCAGATACAGGGAGCAGCCCTGTGGATTGTGTTGTTTGCTTGGAGAACTTCAAGGTGGGAGATAAATGCAGGTTATTGCCAAACTGCAAGCACAGTTTTCATGCTCAATGCATAGACTCATGGTTGCTGAAGACACCCATTTGTCCAATCTGTCGAACTAGGTTTAGTCATCCGACGGCTGGTGTGGTTTTAAAAGACGAAAGCAGTATATCCGGAGACGGTGGAATTGATTTGACATAGGGCGAAGCAGCCATCTTTGGGACTGAAGTGGATCCAGTTTATCAGATATCAGCTTGGAAGAAGCCTTGTCGTTTGGTTTACTCGACGTTTCTTGTTTGTCTTTCCCAGACGAATGCAATAGCAGGTAAAAGTTCGCTTCGCTATCTCCATTTTCCTTTGGTTTTCACAACTTCCCAGTTCTACTCAGTAGCAAAACTCAATTCAAATTGGATTGAGGTTGGTTTTACATAGAATGACAGATTAGATGGTGACAGCTACTTGTGCCTGAAAAATATCTGAAGTTTTTGTTCCGCCATGGGGGGTTGGAGAAACAAAATTTCCTTTTTAACTTGTTCCTCGTATAAATTTACTAGCATATTGTACGTGTTTGTTATTGGAGTCTGAAGTTTGGCCTCACAAATCAACCTGAGAAATCAACCTAAGATTCATCTCATTCGAGGACAAAATTCACCAGGATCTACCATTTCTACTATCGATGAATCTTATGAATTAAGAATCAGATCACGATTTGTATTACATGCATGGAAGAGATGCAGTTCTTGTCGTGACCGTCTTCTTTTTCTAACAACCAAAGCCGATAGCAATTCAGCAATGACTTTGGAGTTAAACTAAAGTACTTAGAAGAACAAAAGTTAATCCAGATTCTAGTGTGCTTTCCTTCTTTGTCTTCCATCAGCCAGACAAATGGTTGATAAAATCACTTGTCCACACCTAAAATGGTGATTTATGAACGAAGACAAGCAGCACACAAGCTAAAACTTAGTTGTCTTACTTCTTCCCTCCAATTTTTTCATGTCTAAGTGCTTCACTTGTGCCTTTCACGGATTTCTCAGGTACACACATAATTCACGTAAAAAAGAAAAAACAAAGTGAATTAGAGTTGAAGCCATTCTTCAACAGTTATTGAACACTGAAAAAGTTTAGGACAGACCACTACTTCACAAAACCTTACCAGGATTCTGTACTTACAAATTGCAGCAAGCTACAAAGCATTGTGTAATAGTAATCCATCCTTTTGCATACAAAATATTCAAAACTTGCCATCTTGAGTTCAAAGGAGAACATAATAGTGCAGGGGAGAATGAAATGCAACAATGACAAATCAGCTCAGTTCTTCTCAGCATTGTTCTCCAGTTCCCTCCTCAGCTGCAGAGAGAAATCATCACTGACACCATCATCATCCCAATCATCTTCCCACTGCTGTGTTAATTCAATCCCTTCCTCCTTATCCTCCCACTCTGTCATATGGAAAAATAATTGAGACTATAAGCACAACTGAAATACCACTCATTACATTAAACAGAAAACAACATGTGGTAATGAGATATTCAATCGACGTAATTAACAAGTGAAAAATTACAATTAGAAATCAGCAACGAAGATGGAAGTGCCATCAGAGCAACAAGCATGAAACAAAACACCAAAACCTGCCATTCTAAGAAATTGTACAAATCACTATCTTTAACATTCTGCCCATGAAAATTTAAAATGTCAGCAATTATATAGGCTACAGATCTTTATGGAGAGAGATGACCCAAGAGACAGGCGACACAGGGAACTAACTGGGCATCCCAAAATTTAGCTCATTTTTAAGCCTAACGATCAAGAACTCGCTTAGGCTCCCAAAAACTCGAGAAAACTTAGGGCCTAAGGAAAATTTTTAAAAATAATTTTATTATTATTATTTTTTATAATTTTTTATAATTTTAATTAATTTTTATTATTTTAATTAATTTTAATTTATTTTTATTAAAATAATTATTTTTAACAATTTTACTCTCAAATACTAATACCCAAACGCTAATATTCTAATTCATTCTTGCTTAAATACATAAAAATTCCTCTGGATCCTTGGGTTCACGGACCCAGGACAAACACGTTTTCTGGGTCCTTAGACCCCTTAGATCCTTGGACTTAGGGCAAACACATTCTGGTCCCTGAACCCAGGGCACCAAAATTCTCCAGGGTGTAAACAGTGCTTTTTTGGGTTACTGGGTTGGCGCACAGTACTGCTCTGGGGGTGTAAACAGTTCCTATTACAATATATATATATATAGGAAAAAAAAGAAAAAAAAAGGATGCTTAACGACGAATAACTAGTGTTGACATCCTGACTTACTGATTGATTTTAACAGCTAGGGTTTGGTTGGGCGATCCTTAAACGTTGGGGTGCGGACGGGAAATTATACGAAGGCTCAAGCGAAAAAGGTCACAGCCTGAAACGACGTCGGTTTCCTTGAAATACATCTGTGATTATGCCCTTGAAAATGACATAATGCCTTTTGCGACGTGGAGTTTTATATTTTATTGTTTTAAACGACATGTCAATCATGTAAAATGCTAAAACACGACTAATCATTCATCTTAAATAAGCTCGCTTTGCTTGCAATTATGGGTGCATGCAAGCCAACCTGCGCCCAGTCTGACTGAAAAAGGAGCTTTTTCCCTTTTTGATTCCTCCTCTATCATGAAAATCAAAGAATGATAGAAGCCAGCGACGTTAAGACAATCCAATATGTTAATACAAGTTTTCCTGAATCATTCTCGGTACCTCTGTTCTAGTTTCTACGCTCTGTTTCCTGTCCTCAACTCCATGTTATTTTCATTTGAAATCTGCTGCATGTATGTTGCGAGCAAATCAATTCCGATATTGTTAAGCATTCTCGTAATTACAAAACCTTGGAGAACTACTAACAGGAACCTTTGACAAATTGGTAACAGTTCTCTTCTCCCACTCTTTATTCATACAAGCTTTCTGTTTTCATGCCGATTGCAGTCCCACACAGAAGGTAGAACTTTTAAGGGTAGTAATCGGATGACCCTTTAAAATTAAACATGCTTAGCTGCATGCAGTAGATAGAACAGAGTCTTGCTTTTTTACTTGGATTCATAATGGAACACAAATATCAGTAAAGTATCTCACATTTTTTTTTAATTTATTAATGCAGAAAAAAAAATTGCAAAATACAACTCTGCATTTGTTATCTAATCTAAGCATGCATGACATGGCAGTAATTAGCTCTTAACTAAAACTTAGATAATAACAAACACAATTGAATGGTGAAAGGAGGTAACAATCAAGTATACATCTATGTTTGTATTTACGTGGAGAACTGAAACCATTTTCTATCACAATTACCAGACTTGAAGTGTTTGCTCATGCGGAAGTGTCGAAACCGGCGATCCAGAGGAGCTTGTTTCGAGGAATTTTTCTAGAGTTTTGATGAGTGAACGTGCCTTTTTCCTTGCATGAGATGTGCCATGCGTTATCAGGGAATATAGAGAAGTTATCAGAGAAGGTTCGTTCGCTAAAATTGCAATTACCTCTTCACCGGCATTGCTGCACAAAGCCTGCAATATCGAGACACAGTACTCCTTCCCAGCACGTGAATTTAATGTCCGTAATAGCCCAACAATTACAGGCAAAGCTGAAGTTGTGAACGTTGCTTCAATATTCTCAGCTAAAGATGCAACGACCGCTAGTGAATCGGTTATAAGTTCGGCTTTATTTGAGGAGGCTAAAATGTCCACTAACAATGGAACAGTTCCAGATGCAAGCACTCTCTGATGATTTCCAGGATATAAAAGCAGCCCAATAATTGCAACCACTGCATTCTTTTTACCACAATCTGTGCCATCCCTGATCAGCTCCACAAGAGCTGGGATTGCGTCAGTTGTTTCGCCTATCAATTTCCGATAGCCCTTGACAGAAGAAAGGTAAAACAATGTTGCAGCTGCTATCTGCCTTGCTTCCAAACTTAGTCCTGACTTGAGCACTCCAGGAATTATTTTTAGTCCCCCACTTTCAACCATCACTTTTTTGCCAGCGGCATGCTTCGAGAGTTTCAGCAAAGCAGCTATTGCATTCTCTTGTGCATAACGATCCGGTGAAGATAAAAGGTTCAAGAGAGGCGGGATAGTGCCTGATTCAATTATAGAAGACCTGTTGAAAATGTTCGACTTTGCAAGCAAACGAATTTCGTAGGCAGCCTTGTTTTTCTCTTCATTTGTTCCAAAAAACAGCCTTCTTGCCAGAAATTTTGACAGAAATTTCATAGCCTCCGCTGCAGCAGGACTAGCCGGAACACTCGTCCTCGTTATGTCAGCACTTTGCCTACCAGATTTGGCAAGCGAAATGCCATTATCAGCACAAAACTGTAGGATAAGTTTTTTGAGAGCTATGTTGGGAACCAATTCTGTGTTTGTCAGCTTCTCCCCTGTTTTGGGACAGATCATCTTCCCTGCTTTCAGCCACTTTAGAATCGATAATCGGTCATAAGTCTGTCCGGTAGATACTGTCACTGGATCAGTCATTAAGTCAAGTGAAATCGGGCATCGGAAGTCCTCCGGATTCAAACAACTAACCGTTTCCAAATTGCACCTAACATCAATTTGATCATTGTTTCGACAATCCAATGTTTCAAAAATTACTACTCTACAGTAGCTCAATAACCCCGCTAGACTACTTAGAAGTCGGACTTCCCTCTCTTCGCAGTCTGAGCATTCTATTGCTATAACTTCTTCGACGAACTTGATTTCCTTATTGCAGTCGCTCCAGCTTTTAATCCCAAGATAATCAAGCACCCACTTCATAAACCCCAAATCAGGCTCAATTCCCTTCTCAAAATGATTGAGTATCGAAAACACTCGTTTCATAGCTCGTTCATCATATTTGTCAAGCTCGAACTTGGCTTTCCTTGCTTGCTTGGTTACCAACTCAACCAATTCCTTCACTTCACCACCAACATCCGCTAACTCAAATGGAAAAACATCAAGAACCGTAGCGATTGATCGAATTAGTAGACGAAACTGATTTGCAACAAATTGAGAGTTCATTAGAATCAAAAGCTTAGCGCCTTCTCGCGTGCAGTCTTCCATCAAGAATTGGACCTTTTGGAAAGCAAGGTGAAGCTCGGAGAAGCAAAGAACATCTGAGTCCGACAGATTCAATTCACGGTCACGAATATCCTCGAACAATAGTAAAAGAATTCCAATTTGGCGAATTGCTTCACGGGCATTTCTTCGTTGAGTTGCAAAGCATTCTGATTGATACTTGCATATATTGTGCGCGAGAGTGATTAAAGAAGTCAGAAGAATCGTCGGGGAAATTGATTCACAAGGGTGAACCGCCGGAAATGAAAAAATCCGGCGATCGGATTGACTTGTTTTTTTAATCATAGAATAAATATTTGAAAAAACAGAGGAAAAGGAAAAAACAAGGCAGATATTTTACAAGCGACTCTGGTTTTGAACACACAGAAGGCGTTCTTCAGTTGGCCCAAATATAAAGGCGACTAACCAGAAAAATCAAAAACGACACGTGGCGGCGATTTTGCTGTCGGCACAGATGAGTTAGACTTGGAAACGTCCCGAGATGGCGCCAGATTTTAACAACCCGTTTTGACGTGACACGTGCACAGACGGCGTTGGCCAGATGTTGGTTCCTGGATCCTGGTAAAATATATTTGGATATTGGTTCGGCGTAGTTGCACGAGGACAGGTGATGGGTCCCACAAACCGACTATCCACGTGGCCGTATCACAGAGTGCCCGGTTACTCCAGCAAGAAGCTGGTCAGAATGTTCAATGTTGGGGAAACTAATTAAATATAATTAATAACTGTTTAATGATTGATGACGGTGGGAGGTTGTTTGTAAATTTCCCCAACCCTAATCTTGTTGTGCTATGGCCATGAACTCTGCCTTGAAGATAATTATGAAGAAGACTAATGGCAGGGTTTGGTCTTAAAACACTTGATGACTAATAGCACGCGTTTGTTAAAAGTATTTTACAATAATATCCTCTTAAATAAAATAATTTTATTATATTAATATAATTAAATAATTATTTTTTAATTTTTATTTATTATTAATAAATATTATTTTATTTTATTAATTAAATAATTTTATTATACTAAATATATTATTAATATTATACTAAACTGTCTTAGTAAGACTTTTTAGCCCGCGGGTTCAAATGGAAACAGAAATGGCAGGCAAGGCCCACTGAATGAGCTGATCATATCAACGAATAATTGATCATAAATCAACGGTTCCTAGCTTGCCAGCATTGTAAATTACGATTTTGACTGCTCTGCCAATAAGCTGTCGTAGCCAATGATACATGGCCTTGTGGTGTTCATGAATGAATTAATTTTCTGACAACGGTGTTTGTACGTTTTATGCAATAAGAATAAGATTGACTGACACGGACTGAATTCTGGCTGCCTTCTTGAAGAATTCAGAATTCTCCTTTCTGTTTTGTAGCAGTTAGTTCGCACATGGGTAAATATGAAATCTGGGCAGCTGTGTGAAAGCATTCAAGTTCGGAAATTGTCACTTGGTCCATAATTACAGACTGATATTTGCATGCTGTCCTTGTTCATAACACACATTAGAGGGAAGCGAAGACATGCAGGAACGTGATGAAACTTGGCAGGAAATTAAATCCATGATGGATTTTTCACAGGTTGAACAACTGCCTTCACTTGCAAGTAACTGTTAAGGCTGTAAACTCCCTTTTCCCTCCCGATGCCACTCATCTTGTACCCACCGAAAGGGATGGCAGCATCAAACACATCGAAGCAGTTGATCCATACGGTACCGGCCCTCAGTGCTCGCATCATAGTGTTGGCCGTGTCAGCGCTTTTGGTGAAAACTCCGGCTGCTAGACCATAGCTTGTTGCATTTGCTCGTTTTATAACTTCCTTTGTATCCCTGGCACACAACAAAAACCATAATTAAGAAAGCATTAAAAAGGAGATAACTTTCTTGATCGTTCCCTCAGGCACGACCAGGTTAGATGTTTTGATGCTGCTGATAGAGAAACTATTGGATTATCTGATCTCCACATGTACAGATATCCGCCAAGAAACAGAAATTAACTACTCAAGAAAACATAAGACACGTGGTTGATCAAGATTTTCACTCACTTGAATTTCAAGATAGATTGCACCGGGCCAAAGATTTCATCCTTTGCTATCAACATGTCATCCTATTTAATGAACATGCAATCAGCAAACAACATACATCGATATGGAAAAAAAGAAAGAAAGGTATGAAAATTTATGGGAGAGAAATGAATGACATCCACCTGAACATTTGAGAAAACAGTTGGCTGAACAAAGTAGCCTCTGGTGCCCAGCCTATCACCACCACATTCAAGTGTTGCATTGCTTTCAATGCCAGACTTTATGTATCTAAGAACCTTCTCAAATTGCTCTGTGTCAATCTGTGATATTCGCAGATCCAAAAATGGTATCAGTTTCCATCTCAAGTACGTGAATACAAATTACTGAAAAGCCAATTAAATTAAGAGGAGAGCATTAGAGAAAAGCTATCTAATTGCCAGTTCAGATTAGTGTGCAGTTATATGGGTAGTGGGGAACAACAATACAGAGAGAGCCGTTTAACCAAAAAACAAGGGCGAATTGAAACAAATCCTAGTGTTCTGCATTCTGTTGAAACTTAGATTTACAGAAATGATGAATGCACCATTTCTGTCCTGCTCTGTTACTGTGTGATAGTTCAGCACGTAGAAAGATCTATTTCGAAGTGTCAAAAAGAGAGAAAAACATAAATATTCCAGAACTACTTTAAATGAGTTGAATTTTTCAAGTATCACCTATCATACTGTGAGTGAGATAGAGAGGAGTGGGAGGAGGGAGGATAGTGGTAGAAGAATACCTGAGGACCTTGTTCAACGCCCTTCTTGAAGGGATCGCCAACAACACGTTTCAGAGCGCGTGCCTTTGCTTTTTCTACAAACTCATCATATACACGCTCTTGTACGTAAGTACGAGATCCAGCACAGCAACACTGTCCCTGCAAACAGCAAACTTTTAAATAGCTGGTATGCTCATGTACAACGGGGCAATTAACAGAAGAACTTATAGAACAAACCTGATTAAAGAACAGAGCAAAGTGTGCAAGCTCCACAGCTTGGTCAACATCAGCATCGTCGAATATCACAAATGGTGATTTCCCTCCAAGTTCTAAGGTTACTGGCTTAAGGTTGCTTTTTGCAGCCAATTGTTGAACAATCTTACCAGTTTCAGTAGATCCTGTGAAAGACAACTGAAAAGTAGAAGGGATGGTATTATTCACTGACTCCTGGTATTTTGTAAACAATAAATGATGAATCATGTGTCAGCTTGTAATATACAGCCACAACATAAGCGGGAAGCAAAAATGTAATAAACAATTACCATTAATGAAACAAGGTTGGTTAAAAATTTAAATTGGGTTCAGAAAGCAGTCAAGCTGCTATCCACATGGTTGATGCTTTAGCCTTCAATTCATCAAGAAATGAAATTCAACATGTGTATAAGAGGAAACAAGCAAAATGATTGTGGCTGCGGTATACTAAAAGCACAGTGCAAACAAAAAAAAGTAAATTGCACAATTTTCCAACTTTATATTTGTTTTCTTGTAAAAGCTTTGATCCCCTAAGCACAGCAAGCTAGAAATGTTAAGGTTGTAAAATCATGCTCATTAGTACTTATATGACCCAAAACCATGTCAACGGGAAATGTGGTTAAATAAGCATGAGGGAACCAGGGCCTCAAGAAATTGTGTTCAGAAGCTATTGGGTAAGGAAGTAATACCTTGTCCACATCCATATGGCTGGCAAGGGCTGCACCAGCTGTTGGACCATAACCAGAAACTACATTCAGAACACCTGGGGGAAGACCAGCCTGTGACATTTTGTAAATGAAGTAAGAAGACAATACCATTGTCTACACCTCAAAATCTAAACAATGGTGTCAACACATAAATAGAAAAATCAAACATGAAATACAAAGTAAGCCGAGGAAATTGCATTAAGATAGTTAATTCAGTATATATTTAAAATCTTATTGCAGACATTACTGGCATTGCATAACTATCATCCACGAAGCAATTTATACGGGCTTATCAGCATGTAAGACCATCCCTCTATTTACACTGATTTGTGCAAGAGGAAAATCCCCTCTTACATAAGGCATGAATTATTGTTAGAGCTATGACCAATTTCCAGATCACAGATATTCAACTCCTGGATTGAGATAACATAAACAAAATTATTTTCAATTCTACCTCGTGGAAGAGCTTTGCCACATACAGAGCAGTCAAAGGCGTTTGCTCAGCACTCTTTAGAACAATAGTATTACCACAAGCTAATGCAGGCCCAACTTTCCAAGCTAGCAAGATAAGAGGAAAGTTCCATGGAATGATCTGGCCAGCAACACCAATTGGTTCATGCAACGTTTGAACGTGATAATTTCCATCAGCAGGGACCGTTAGTCCATGGATTTTATCAGCCCAGCCTGGACATTAAATGAGAGAATTGATAAATATTAAACAACAGACGATGAGTTGAAATGGAAATAACTTTCAGTACTCCCACCAGCATAGTAGTGAAACAGGCGAACCACCATTGGTAATTCGGATTTGAGAGCTTGTTCGTAGGGCTTCCCATTGTTCCACGTCTCTAGAGTTGCCAGCTCCTCACTGTGCTTCTCCAGCAAATCGGCCAAGCGCAACAATATCCTTGACCTCTCCTGAATGCAAAGACATGAAAACAGTTATATCCAAGAAATCAGGAATCGTTCAAATTGCAGTGTAAAAGCTTCATGAGGTGATTAGAACTTTCATACATAAGCGGTCATCTTTGGCCAAGGCCCCTCGTCAAATGCCTTGCGAGCGGAAGCAACTGCAAGATCGATATCATGCGCATCACCTTCAGCTACATGAGCAATCACTTCTCCAGTACGAGGGTCATAGGCTGGAAATGTTTTTCCTAGGGGTAAACAAGTTACCAAAATTAGTCTCGTTACAAGATTCACTGACAACAGAAACAACGAACTCCAAAATTTAAAGAAATAATCATTCCAAAAACAAGAAAGAGTTTATTCAAGCGCGATGAATAGCAGATTACCTGATGCTGCATCTACAAATTTCCCGTTGATTAGATTCTGATTGTAAATTATTTGAACAGGTGGAATAATTGGTTCTTCAACAACTGCAGCAGTGCTAAACCTGCTGATGCCTCTTGCAGTACAACAGTTTTTACCTATTGATCATATTGTGAATAAGGTTAGTCTTTGATAATAACTTTACGGGGAAAACACAACTGACAAAAATAGATATAAACTAATTCTACATAAGAATTAAGCAAAAATAACAAAAAATTATTATTCAATAAGACCAAAGTCAGAGGTTATATGAACTTCCAACTACTGGTCATGAACTGATTCTGACTCTATTAGTTTATTATAAAGAAAACTATTAGAAAGAATATCTTCTTTGAATAAAGAAATACATCAAAACCTTAATTTCTTTTCTTTTTTTTATTATTTTTTTCTGATTTTGTTCCTCTATTAGAGAACACAACCGATATGATCCAGAACTTTTTGATGAAGCTGATTAAAGATTTGATTACTTTGTTTGCCCAGAATGAAAAGGAATAAGTAACAAAAAAATTCGGATACTTGTTCCAGCATTTCTCAGTAAGCAAACAGAGCTATGAATGAATCATCCAAAATAACCTTTTTCTTAATTCGTGAAAAAGAAAAATCAAAGTATCATCTTTCTCATTTATTATCTTAAGTTGATTCGGAAACCAAACAAAAGGGTCCACCGAATTTATCACGCATGAACTAACTATGACTTTAAATCCAAAAACCAAATGATCAAATCATGAAGAAACATCACTACATAGCAGAACAGTAACACTGATAAATTATGAAGTAACAAAATCCAGACAGAGAAAACCCAAAAGAAAAAATATATATATATATCGAAAAAAAAACACAGAAGAATAAAGTTGGATGGACACCGAAAGGACGAAGCAAAGAAGCTGGACTAAAAGAGAATGAACGAGAAAACAAGGAGGAGATTCGGCGAGCTGCCATGGCTACAGAGGAGAACAAACTACTCTGCAAATTTTGCCTGGATAAAATCTTGCAAAAGAACAAATAAACACTCAACACTCAAAACTATTGTGAGCCACTGCTTTGACACCTCCATATCCGAAACGATAGGTCTAGTTTACATAATTAAATTAAAAAAAAACTTTTGGAAGGTGACAAGCCACACACACAGCGAACGAGTCAATCTCAACCCAGCAAGCAAGATTCTTTTATTAAAACAAGAAAGATAAGAAAGAGTAGTGGGTTGTTTGTCGTTTTCCTTGGTTTGATAAAGAAATTAAGCAAATGTATTAGTAGATGACAATGCTGTACGCAGGCCTTAGCTAAGACTGCAAGAAAGAAACGAAGACGTTGGTAGTTGATTTCATCGCTAGAAACGTCGCCCATTCCACGCGCGAGAAAGCGCGTATTCACTTTTTTCATTTATATCTAAAGTCGTTCCTCTCAAATAATTAAAAAAATTAAATTAATTGTTAATACTATTAATTGAATTAATTAAATTTGTGAAATTACATTTTTAGCCTTTGCTTGAGAATCCTAGGACAAGAATCCTTCGAAGAAGATACATAAAATGGGGTAGATCCATAAAATTAGGACCAAGTAATAAGGTCAGAAAAGTCCATTCATATGAATTGTCTTTTCAGATTGAATTTGACATTTGCCAGAGAATCATGCAGACAGACATCAAACGAATACATAGAGAGAATGAATGATAACGCCGTGGAAACTAACAGGTGACAGTATATGTATGTATATATTATCTTGGTTAATGTTCAATAGACAGCCAGCCAACCAACTATGGCGGATGTACTGTTCATAGTCAGAGTCTTGTTGGAGACTATGCAGACTATTCAAACGAAATTATTTCGGCTGGTCTCTTCTCTAGATTGATATTCTGACAAGCCTAGCCTTAGCTTGCAGACAATTTCCAAATCTGACTGTCCAATCCAAACCTCTAGCTTTCCATACCTTTTGGATCAAGTCTTTCGGGCCCAAACATTTTCAAACTGTGCGGGGGTTCTTCTGTTGCTTGCAGAAAATTTAGGAGACAGTGCTGAAGAGATAGGATTCTGGGTATTGTTTGCATTCTCCACTGCTAACCACTCCGCAATAATTATCATCATCGTATCATTCCTCGGGAGTTTCATGAGCGGGGTTAGTTAGTTCTCTTCTTCCATGTCATATCAACCTTCCTCGCCAACGTCATTGCAGTTTTTCTCCTTGGACATAGTCTCCATGCGGCTTGAATAAAACAAGCTCCCCAAGCTCTCCATTGGTGGGAATAATATCTGAAAGCATGCTCGAGTTTCTTACTATGACGGCACTTAAATTGCCTACCAACAAACTTTAGATCCTCAGCTCGAAGAGCTAATGATTCAACTTCAGTAAGGGACTTGACTGTTCTAGTTGATAATGGAAGGTTGACGGTAGACATTGTCATCAAAGCCCCTGTCAACAGTTCTTCACCGCAGAAGTCGCCAGTCTTTAAAGTGATAGAACTGAAGAATTCCGACCTTCCTCCATTTGTTGTCACTTGACCTCTAACGGTGAAGAGCATCTCGTTCACCTCATCACCTTCTCTAATGAGACACGTGACCTCAGTATTCAAGGATCAGCAGGGGCGTTCACATATCGCACCTAAGAGTTGCTGATCCATTCATGCAAAACAAAAAATAAAAAATAAAAACGAACCTGAACAAACACAAGATACACTTAACGCTACATATACATTCAACTTACACCACCGCTGGCAAGCCATTTGCATTGAACAAACTGGCGTGCACGTTCTCTCAGCTCTCCAGGCAACGGACGGTGCCTCATCCACTCCTCCGTATCTCTCCTTCTAATCCTCCACTCTTCTAGTCTAGAATGTCCGGGGATTCTACATAGGTCTTCAAGAAAATTTTGGAATTGCAAAACACCAAAAGTAATATTAAACTTGTTAAATCTTTTTTTTTAAGCAATTATAAAATTTATTATTCGATCAATTAACATCATAATATTTCATAAAATAATTATTTAAATGTACAATATTACACGTGCATTTATCAAAGACTTCCAATATCATCATATCAAATTAAGTCGAAACTAATTTACAACATAATTGCAATCACAAAGGGAATCTAAACAGCGACAATGCGAATGGAATGGTTAAAATTTTAATTATTCAACGCAAATAAAATAAAGATTATTATAAAAAATTGAAACAAAAAGAATAAAATATGAATAATTTAGAAAAAAATAAAAATAAATAAAGAAATATGAACCCATTTTTTGCAATGGCTTTTGTGTCTCTGGGATTGTTCTTTCAATGAAGTTATTCAATCATAATTACTTTTAAATTTAATCAATTGTAAACTAAATATGGAACGAGATTTAATTGAAAAAATATATAAAGTATATTTATCGGGATCTAAAAGTTTTTTTAATTTTAGTAAAAACAATTAAGTATTTTTATAACATCATTATTAGTCAAACACCCTCATAGAAAAGAATTGAGATGTTAACAGTAAATGTTATTAACATCTCAATTTAAGTTGTCTGATGGCTTCAAAAAAGACAAGATAAAGACAAAGTGGATAGATTTGGTGTGTTTATTACAGAATCCAATTTACAGATGCATGCTAGAATTTAACTATAACTGGTTATTGTGGGCAGATGAACGAGTGAAACTCAATGTGAACATCAATTAAATATTTAATTTCATTGATTTGCATCTTCTTCTTCCTTTATTTCGGATATTTTCTTTTCCTTGTGTCTTGTGTTATTTAAACCGACTAGAGCATATGAAGTAGGACAACAAGAGAAGCAAGACAAGGAGAGAAGTATAGTGCACTCATGGCAGAAGCAAATAGCATCATTTCAGCTGTGTTTCCTGAGGTTCTGAATGCTGACATTCTCCAAAAATTTGAAACAGCGAGCAGGAATGGTGTCCCTGCAGAAATTGTGCCTTCATCAGTTCTTGTTGAAAAGAAAGTTGATGAAGAACCTGACGTCGACCCTGACAATCTGAAAATTCCAGGGTGGTTTGCAGAGTACTGCCCCAAATGGCCAGGTCGGTGACATTACTTAATAGTTTTACCGATTATAAAAGACTGAATAACTATGTATATCATCATATCTCTCTCTTAAGAACTATTAGAAACTTCCTTATAATTTATCATCAGTTGTAGAATGAATCCCATTTTCCTTAGAGTAAAAAGAAATCTTATTAATACACACACAGAGAGACACACTTGGACGTGCATCAGTTAGTCAGCCTTTTCAACATGTAGAACAGCGCAAGCTCAAAGTTTTAGAACAAAAAGCTGGGGTAAAAACGAGTATATATTTGGTTTTTATTTGAGAAACGGATCGAGTTGAAGTACATAGGCCTGCACAGCACATCACTGCTCAAGAAAAAGATAAATCAAAGCACAGATTCAACGCTTTCAGAGCCACAAGTATCGTATTTGTGCATATTAATTTGCCGAACAATCAGTCAGAGATGGATGGTATCGGATTCGTGGTGTGTTGTATTCGAAAACTCCAGCTTCTTCTAGTTTAAGCCATTCTAAATAGCTTTCAAAAGCAAAAACAGGGAAACTAAGTGCCAAGTCAATTTCCCATCTCATTCATAGCATGCATGCATTTCAGATGTAGAGCTGGCAAATTTCAGATCTAAGCAAAAGGTGCATGCCCTAATCATATTGATATCTACTAACAATATTCTGTCGAATTTCGAAATGATGATTCTGCCTTGACCTTGAGATAGCAAGCTAGTGTATATCATTGTTGGATACTAATCAACATCTTTGATCGATTGATTGATGTATCTTGCAGGCCAAGCACACCTCTTAAAGGTAGAAAAAATTTTATTTCAAGGAAGGTCGGAATACCAAAGTATGATTGTGTTTCAGGTATGTATATAAATATATGATAATAATTAGGTAAAACACATCGATTTGGCAATTGGCATACTTGTATACTGAGACGACTATGTTCATTGCAACTTATTATATGCTGTCCGTTGTCCGCAGTCATCATCATTCGGCAAGGTTTTTGTCCTAGACGGAGCTCTCCAACTCACAGAAAAAGACGAATGTGCATACCAAGAAATGATTTCTCACCTTCCCCTTTGCTCTATTCCCAATCCCAAAAAGGTTTTTAATTCTTCATCATAACAGATAATACAAGGATCGATCGATGGATCAATTGATCCATGTGTTTCTTAGAAGGAATACGTATGCACGCTCTCTCTACCAACTTCAAAATCATTGGTCTGTTGTTTTACTCAACTCTGTCTGGCTTGTCTTTCAATTAGGTGTTGCTTATTGGGGGAGGAGATGGGGGCATCCTGCGTGAAATTTCTCGTCATTCTTCCGTTGAGCAGATTGATATTTGCGAGCTGGATGCCATGCTCGTCAATGTGAGTACTGTAACCAAGTAAATATGAAAACATTTACAAGAAAATATATACTAAATATTTGAATGATAGCTAGTTGGTGATACTACCATTAATCTTATAAAAATTCTCCTTTTGGACCAGAATTTTGAGCTATATAATTAATCTTCGGTTATTTTCAGATGTACAAGGAATTTTTTCCTGACATTGCCATTGGCTACAAGGACTCTCGAGTAACACTTCATATCAGTGATGGTAAACCCCATGGACTTCCTGTCTTGTCCTTGTAATTTTTACTGATACATATGTCTACCCTGCTGGTTAATTAATTTTATATATATATATATATATATTTCTTATGTTTATGTTGCGACAGGAATTGAGTTTTTGAAGTCTGTTCAGAAGGGCACCTATGATGTGATAATAGTCGACGCTTTCGACCCATTAAGTACGTCTCTCTTATTCTTCCGCGATCAATGTAGTGTGTATCTATTTAAATTGTCGTAAAAGCAATTCCAAAAAAAATTCATGCAGCCGCTGAGCATGAGCTGTTTGAAGGTCCATTCTTTGAGTCGGTGACGGCAGCTCTCCGCCCCGGTGGAGTAATGTGTAGCCAAGCGGAAAGCTTATGGTATCCGTCACTCAACGTTGAAGATCTTGTCAGAAAATGTCAACACATATTCAAAGGCTCAGCTAGCTATGCATGGACGACTGTTCCTACATATTCGAGGCATGCATGCATTGATTTCCTCAATATTAATTTCAGTTATCGGCGATCAATCAGTTTTATGAACGCATGATTGTGGCTTGACTTGAGCGATTAATTGCATGCAGTGGAGTAATCGGCTACATACTTTGCTCCACCGAGGGACCATCTGTGGATTTCACCCATCCTGTTAACTCGATTGACCCAGAAACAAGTTTGGGAGTGGCGAAAGAGCCCTTGAAATTTTACGACTCAGAGGTGATTAATCAACCTCATCCTTCAAAATTAATAGTCTTATCATTAATTAGCTGCAGTAAATGCTCATTTAATGGATTTCAGGTACACAGTGCTGCATTTTGTTTGCCAACTTTTGCGAAGAAAGCAGCAGGTGACTCCAAAGTTCCAAGGACAAACAGCACTGTGAAGGGGGTTGTCGATATACATTACAACTGATATAATATAGGGCATATATATGCGCGCGCGCACACACACATGTTCATCAAGAAGTCTATGGAGAATTTCATGCCAAAATTCTCAATGCAGACATCATCTTCTTTTGTTTATTTGCTTTATATATAAAATTCCAAACATGTGAGATTTACAGAACGTCGATAGCATGGAATTGATTTTTTACTTTCAATGGGTGGCCGATGGCCATATAATCATTAATCATCAAGGCTTTACACTAGTAAATAAGCAGAGACTTCCTCTTATATGAATAATATACCACACACATGCGCTCGTTAATTTTTTGCTCAAAAAATGGATAAATCAATTTCTGATAAGATCAACGACATAAAACTCTTGAGAACAAATTCAATATAGCAAACAATGGGATGCAGTACCATAATTGCTAAACAGTAAAAGAAGTTACACAAGAGGCATTGTTAAATGAATAGTTCTGTGTGGTGAATTCGTGGTCGAGGCTTCGTGAACAGCAGTGTTTCCATGAACGTCCTTTCATTTTCCGGAGTGATTCGGAGCCATATCATGCGAATCTTTCAAGCAGGTCGGGGTTTCCACCGGCAGCTGTTGTGTGAAATGCTATATTTACCAGGCCCAGTCCTTTTTTTGAGTCTTTTTGGTAGGCCTCTCTCCTATCTTCAATGCTATATTTACCCGCAGCAGCTTCTGCCTGGATCTCCAACTCTCTTCCCATATCTCTGTCACTTGTATTCACGGTTCATTAATACAAGTGAGAAAACAGTAAGGGAGGGAGCATTGTTAATAAAATACATCAGTTTTTTGACCTGATGTGAATCCGATCAATAAAATACACGTCATGATCTTTAGGTTCGTGGATATAATACACAGAGAGTGACGGATAGAGAAATAAAACGCCAAAAATACAAGAATTCCAAGATCAGCCTCTTCACTAACCGCAGCTTGACAAGGATTTACCCAATATCTCTGGCTCCATGAGCAATACAGCTTGCTACAATCCGAATAAGTTTCGCTGATTGATATGATTCATTTCCAGCCAACTTTATAGGCCATACTGTGCGCGCCAAAACAGTCAATAAACTAAATTATGTCAACAACCTCGTTTAGAGTCTGAATGAAACCAAATGATTGCAATGTACAAAAACAAAGACCTATTGATACAAGGGAAGCCACCAATCAAACAAGCGCACAAGAATCCCACTACAATGGCAGCATCTGGGTTGACGGGTGCGTGGTTCTTCCACCAACCAGTGCTCAACATCCAAGTATATAGATGAATGCCCATTTTCTTGTGATGAACAACTTTTGATCAATCAATATTACAAAAAGTTCTGCGGCACTCTGAGGAACCAAAGAAGGAAGGGGAAGCATGGTGGTTCACGGTTTCGCCTTCCATGGATGCGGTGGCTACTTTTGTAGTTTTGTTTGTTAATCTAAGCTATTATACAAGCCAGAAAAGCATAAACATGTGTCCCTTATTTGCTTTATCAAATCGAATAGTCTTTTTCTCTTCCAACAACAGAGGCTTATTCTAGAGGGATCCCCACCTATCAAGGTCTTTCTTGAGAAATTAATTATAGCAATGTCTATTACTCTAAAGTTCACCCTCTCATTTTGAGAGCCCAATAAGAGACGGTCAGTATTAGAACTCTCTCTCCTTCCCTTCTCTCCAAACCTTTTCATCAGTCACTCAACAAAGGGAGAAGATTGCTTTAGGTCAATGTCTATTACACTGTTCACAAACTCAAAATACCAATAAAACCAAATAACTACTGCTTAAAAGATAAAATCAGAAAATCACACAGTTCTCACACAACAATTTGCAAACCAACATTTCACTGAACAAACAAAAAGACGGTAGTCAGCAGTCAGCCATACAGCCTATCAATCGATAAAGTTTGCCTCAAACAATTGGTCGAGGAAAAAGTGTGATAATGAATCAGCAGAGAGCAGCAAGAAGCATTGCCTCCTTGTAAGAGCCACCCCCGTGATATAAATACAAAACCCTCCTAGCCTAACATCGTGGTAATTGGAAATTGGTATTGCAGTGCTGCCAAGTGTGCATTAATTACTGAATAAATAGGTGGTTTAACTGATAGTATAACTCAAAACAATAATGACCGGTGCCAAAAAGGACCATATTAACATATACTACCATTATGAGACTCCATTGTTTCCCGAAACATAGACAATGACAAAACTTTAATATAATCAAGCATCATAACCAAATCTTATCAACTTGGATAACCCCGACAAGAGTACTCAACTCAGAGAAAAATCCTTAGTTAAAATTTCATAGTAAAGCTCCTAAATGAACCCAACCAAAAGCTAAAATGACCCAGATGATCCAACTTCAGAGCTGAAATTATAGAACATGAACAGCAACTAATGTTTTGCACCGGCAATTGAGGTTAATGCAACTCAACCTTTCTTCTAGAACAAACAATTTTCAAATGCTGTTACTAAACTCATCCCAGAAACCGAATCAAGAAGTCCTCGATGAAGCAAAACCCTGGACAGCCAAGAGTAAAGAACCCACAGAGGAAAGCCAAGAATAAGAAAATAGTAGAAGAGGTCGTGGATGGCATCGACTAGCACAGAGCCGACTGAACGAGTGAAGAAAGAGCCAAGCCATTCAGAAAAAAAAGGAACCAATATCTGGGCTGAAAAAGGCGTTAATGGTGTAGTTCAAAGTGTGGTGCGGGCTGAACCTTCCATTTGATAGCTTCCTCATAGCCACCCCCAAACCCATAGCGTACATCAGGTGCGACCCTTAGCCTGGCATGGCTGCAGTTCACCGGTGCGGTCAAAACTCCATTTGGTCTGAGATTTCGACAGGTTCATCGAGAAGTAAGAATTTCAGGCTTTTTATCGATTCATTCTCATTGTTCATCTACAAAACGAAATTTAAAAGATCAAACGATTCAATATACCGTAATCTGATCTGTATGTTCCGAATAAAAATGAAAGAAATTGGACTCGAAAATGGTGTTGTATAGCTACAGGGATTGTTGACTGTATCTCCTGCTCTCTCTAGCTGGTGCAAAACAGTGAAGGTATCATAAATACACACTGAGTTAGACGCAGCCCGCATCACTCGAATGTAAAAAGAATAAATAAATATTTCTAAAAGAACAAGAATAATCCTCCATCCTGCTTTTATACATATACATCTTTAATTAAATTTGTTTTTCTATTAATTAAAAATTAATCAAAATAAAAATATAAAAATTAATTAAAAAAATAAGCCTAAAATTTTTATTTTATTTTATCTAACAAATAAAATTTTAAAAAAGATTAATATTTTTTTTTATAAAAAAATTAATTAATATTATATTTATTTATTAATATTTGTATTTAAATTATAATGTATTCACATAGGTTAATTTATAATTTTTATTTAATTTTTCATTAAATATTAATGAACAAGGATAAAAATCCCTAATTCGAGATGAAGACAAGGATGCCCATCCGTTCACGCAGATACATAAACCGGGCTTTGCCATCCCACTTCATGATCGGCGCCGAAGACAACTGGGCTATTGGGCCCCTACCAAGCAATCTCGCAAGATTATCATGAATGGCGGTGCTTTAGAACCAAAACAACTTCTGAAAATTAGTTTTACCAAAACACACCGTGCCAAACAGTACCTAGGTTGAAGTAGGAAACTCTACCGTTACCAAATCCACCTTATTAATTAATTTAACTGAAAGACAAAGACAAAAACCTCCTTTGTATCCGAGAAAACGCCACCTGTTTTTTTAAATTCGTTACGTCGAGCTTCCAAGACCGCCTACGTATCCGCGTTGACGAGTCGTAATAATTTTTTTTTACAAAAAAAAATAATAATAATAATAAGAATAAGACCGGAACATTCTTCTTCGTCCGAAAGCGGGACCCGCCAGCAACACTTATTGTTACTGGTAGGCCCCACCACGGTTCTCTCTCCGTGGAGCACGGCTACCGGATAATGCGGGTCCCATACTAATTTCGTGCAATAAAATACTCTTTATTATATATTAATTATGGCTTTTTTTATTATTATTATTATTAACTCGTAATCGGTTTTAATTAGGTTAAAAAGAGCAACAAAAATGCTTTTTCATTTGCGTTTAACGTGAAGGTTTGCTTGTGAATTGGCAACGACAAACAGAATCGTTTAGATTGATTGAATACAAGCAGTCTTAGCGATGATTCGTTGACGCGGAACCGAACAACCAACTATAACTCAGAACGGGGATGACGTGGGATGTCACTGTAGGCATGGTGGGTCCCCTTTTTGAGACGAAAAGTCCGTACGAGATTGCGGGGGAATGGGATTTTAGTTTTAGGATAAAGATACTATTTTATTTCATTTAAAGCACCAACGGCGAAAATGGAAGGAGTAAAAAGATCCCTTCTTTATTTTATCCTCGTCGTTTTATGAAATTACAAAATTAGCCTTCTAATCCCACCACAACTACCTTTCGACCATTTTTATCATTCTTCTCTTACATTATCTATCCTCTTTGAATTTTATAATCTCGTAATTTGATCCTTGAGGATAAACATTGAACATGCAGAACGTGGATTGTCGTACGGTAGGACCCCAAACAAGATCAGACACACGAGAATATTTACCTCGCTCTCCTTAACCTAAATTTGTCACAGCGAATGTTTAGGGGAAGGTCGTTTTCGTAATTCAGGCATGCCGAACAAGGAGATAAATGGAAAAGAGAAAATAAGTGGGCGTCTTATCGAAAGCCATGGATGCCAGCCAGATTGGACAAAAAAAAATGCCGTGGTCGAGCTGCCGCATGCAATGTCGTCTCCTAATTTTCCTCCCATTTTTATTTATTTATTGGCTTTTCCGTTACATGTTGTTAAAGTGCTGGTCTATTTCGTTTTATTTCTCAGCCGACGTTACATCTCATTAATTACAAAATTTTTTTTTAAAAAGAAAATTAAATTTCTTAAAATTGTATCAGTCAAAAATCTCATACAAATTGAATTCATGGACACTAGTAATGATGGCTGTTAATTCAAATTTTTTTTATTATAAAACATATTAATATATTTTATGATTAGAAGAGACAAATTGATTGATTATCATATGGTTAAGGTCATTGTATATGGTGCCACAGATATCATTTAACAAAAGCAGGCCATGTCTATGGGTTATCAAAATGTGAAAGATTCTTCAAAAGACACAAGTCAACTGTAGTTTTAATACAGAGAGTCAAGATTGATTTGGGGTAAGCAAATAACAGTGGTGGAAAGAGAGGGTAGTATTAATTATTGAAGTGACTTAGGCTTCCTTTTGCTAACCTAAACAATTAGGGTCTAATGTATCATATGCTTGTCTTAATAAAGCATGTGTTACACTAATTACATGATTAGCAGGATATGGTGTTAGTGTAACAGATGTTGAGAAGAAGACAATGCTCTATGATAATGTCTTAAGAAGGGAGGGGAAAGGGATGGTTTACGCAGTTAGGATGAAAGACGGGGGTTATTTTGGGAAGGTACTGTTGAAGTATGGACGAAAGATTACAAAACGTAAGATCGATGAGCGACATGAAATCGAACTGTGCACACAGAGTTTGTGTTACTTCCTTCTTTTTGACTTTTTGTATTCTACGTTTAATCTCTTGACACAGCACAAGCAAGACACATCGGCACAGCTTCCTTTGTTGAATGAGCAAGTACCAAACAGCAAACCCAACACAACGGAACCTTAAAATTTTCAATTGTCTTTCACTTTGGTTTTGTTTTTTTTAAATTTTTCTTTGGTTGGGTTCAGTCGGTTTCAGAACCCCATTAAAACTCTACAATATCTCACCAGTTTTGAACCTACACACCTCTCCTTAATTCCCTTCTTATCTAACACTGTACAATATTCTTTCCTTCATGTTTGATGTCGCACATTTTTCTTGTAAGTTTATCCAAATTGGGTTTCCTTTCTTTTCTATAGTTCTTTTTTGTTTTTGATGAGCTACGTTTGCTTGGTGGGAAAATGTAGGAAGAGTAATGAGCATTTTCAGGGTGTGTGAATACGAGTTTTCTTTGCCTCTTTCTACGGTTTCTAAGCAGCCAAATAGAATTTGCTCGTATTTATGTTTTCTTTCTTTTTTTGTTAATGATTTTGGCAGAGGCATATGTCCTTAGTGTTATCAAACAGCTTGGTACAAGTTCAGCTGCCGGATCATTTTGAATCTTCCTTCGTTTTGACTGATATCAGTGAGAATTCCCTCAGGTAATGTATTTTGATTTTCTCTCTCTTTCCTTTTATGTCTTTCTCTCTTTCTTTCTTTATAATATTATGAATGTCTGCTTACATATGAACATATGTAGGAAATTGAAGATCTGGGTCCGATGTGGCCCAGAGCTCTTTTATATATTCAAGTTGCTTTCTTTATCTGGAATTACGAGTAATTGAGCATCTTTTTCTTTCTACAATAATTAGCATTGCCTTTTAAAACCGAGCTTTTAAGCACTAGTCTCTGCGACACTCGCCATTTATGTTTATTTTGTTTTATATATTTTTTATTATTTTTTTAAATTTACAATTTCATGTTATTGTTTATGCAGTGTTTAATAAGATGTCTGCAATTTTTTTTTGGGTGCTTTGAAGCTAACGAAGTAGTTGATGGATCATAAGAGCCACAATTAACTGTATGAAACCGTGTGTTCTTGAGTGAATAGTTTTAATTGAATTTCATTTGCTTATTTGTTTTGCATAGAAACTTATCGGGAATAGAAGATACGGTTGATTTATCTGTGGACTGACTGATACAAACAAATATTTCTTGAAGAATTAGGAAAATAAAGTAAAGCCAACGGATAAGTAATGGCCATAGGTTGTTATCTCTGCTAGCAATCTCTTATTTGTTATGCAGAGTTTGGAAAACAAGAAATAGCTGCGTGGACCTAATTTTTTTGCATTAAGGAAGTTCTTCCTTTGTGAATGTAATTATTGGTTTACAAATAAGCTGACTCAATAATGGTTATGATTTTTTAAGGAACTGTTTTTGCCGAAACAAATGAAGCCTCCTGGCAAATACTGAAAGAGAATATTCCACTGCATGCTAACTCTTTTATTTTTATGTTCTTTTGGATTGAGGATTTCTTTGAATAATGGGATAAGGATGAAATACGTGTATTCCACATGCGATTCATTAATTGAATAGATGCATCTTGTCTGTAATTTGGAGCCAGATAAGATGATTTAATGGCTTCGTTGGACATGACTTATATGATTCGGTGCATACATAAGGATACGTTGGGTTGACAAAAATGAGTTAGATTACCATATTGGTTAAAAGAAAATTTGTTTTCGTTTTGCCTTCTCTCGAGGATTTTGTGTATAAAAAGGCTATGAATGATTCAAGGCAGAACATACAAGCGTTCTTCTGAGGTGCCAATATTAGGTGTGTATACACATGCTTTGATGCTTGTTTCATCTGTTCTTTTAGCTTTTTAGTTTAAATATATTCTATCTTTTTATATTTTTTTTTCTCTACTCATCAATATATCAGTTTTGTTGGCAATTTTCTTCTTTTTACGCTGTTCATATAAACTTGAATGTCAAAATATTGAGTTAAAAATAGGTGCTAGACGTTATCTTTCTCACTTTTTTTTAGGTTAATTGTAGTTCAGTTGTTCTTGAAGAAATATACAATTTATTTTTTGGCTCCCCTTTGTCAGCAGCATCCGAAATCAGAATAAACAAACATTTAAGTCATGACAATTTGGTGCTGTTGAATGTATTATGATTATCCTGGTTATTCTGTAGTTTATTCTATACTTGTGCATTTTACTCTCTGCCCACTGTTCATGATGAACTACTCTCTTCTTCACTTATTTGTTTGATTTTAACATGCATTTTATGTGCTTCCTAGTGTCTACTTGATGATTATCTTTTCCAAATTTCGGTAACTTTGAGTTATAGGTTACTAGGTTACTGAAAATAAAATCTCAAAGGTCTGCTTCTCAGTATTTACAGCACATATCGAATCTTATCTCTTTCTTTTGTATTTTTCAACTCCCTTTTAAACTAATTTCACCTGGGGTCTATTCAATATTAATGGCAGTCAGGCATGTCATGTTTGTTGCTGTGTTTTTGACCCTTGTTTGTTCCTTTAACTGCTTCTGATTGTGCATTTATTTCCCTTTAATCTTTGAATATAACCGAAATATAAATTAAACCACTTCCCTACCCTTAAAGTGTGACTTGAGGCCTAGGTCTCTTGTATTACTCCAAGAGCTCTGACCAATTGAACCAATCAGCAGCAACTACTGCTTAGAATGCACCAATTGCAGGCTTCCTTACCTTTAGGTACCTGCATTCATGATATGAAGGTACTTAAATTATGAGAGCACTTTGCTTCTAATAAGTTGTCTGGTGCACAGCTTTACGAAAATAGTTCCGGACAATTGTGGGGTTAGGGAAAGATTTGGTAAATTTGTTAATCATCTAATAGTTAGATGATCAGCTTAATATTTACCAACAGTAGAAATTAGCATCACTTCTATTTTGTAACTTAATTACAGGGTAGAATAGGATTTAGATCTATAACTATACATATATGCATCTATATATGCATACATCCGCCAAAAATGAAAATTTCTTGTGGTCTGCAGTGATTAACTATACATATATGCATCTGTATCATTGTCTGATTTCCATGATATGAGGGTCAGCGTTGGCCTGGACATGGTATAATAGTCCATGTGCTCACCAGCATTTAACTTTTTAAATTCAAGAGTCAGCATTATCCCATACTTGGTTATTACTGTCATGGTTCCACAGGTACTGGGTTTTCTAAGCTTGGGTAGCTCCTGGAAGGTGTTTTTGGCAGGAACAAGTATTGTTCCTTCCTTGTGTCTAAACCTGAAATAAGAACAGTTAGCACTCAAAAACATGCTGTCAACATCTAGCATAAACTTGGTGGACTTTTCATCTAGTGACATGTTCAATTTCCCTCAAACTCCCAGAGAACTTCCAAGGATGATGACTCTCCCGGGAATTATTACTGATGTAGATGGGAATGAGAGCAATGATGGAAATTCAGAGACTTCATCCTCTAGCCAGAGAAAGCTGATTATAGTGGCAAATTTTCTTCCTGTGCATGCTCAAAAGAATTCAGAAACTGGAAAATGGTCCTTCAGTTTTGATGAGGATTCACTTTTACTTCAAATGAAGGATGGGTTCTCAGTTGATACCGATGTTTTCTATGTCGGGACTCTGAAGGGTGATGTGGAGTCAAGTGAGCAAGAAGAAGTTGCCCAGAAACTACTGGATGAATTTAAATGTGTGCCTACGTTTCTTCCAGATGACCTTCAGAATAAGTTCTATCATGGATTCTGTAAGCAACATTTGTGGCCTCTTTTCCATTACATGATACCTATTTGCCCAGACTATGGCTCTCGCTTTGACAGAGTGCTGTGGCAGGCATATGTTTCTGCTAATAAGATATTTGCAGATAAGGTAATGGAGGTAATAAATCCTGAAGAGGATTATGTATGGGTTCATGACTATCACCTTATGGTTCTCCCTACATTCTTGAGGAAGCGCTTTTATCGAGTGAAGTTGGGATTCTTCCTCCACAGCCCATTCCCTGCGTCAGAGATCTACCGTACTCTGCCTGTTAGAAATGAAATTCTGAAAGCATTTCTAAATGTAGATTTAATTGGTTTTCATACATTTGATTATGCTCGCCACTTTCTGTCTTGTTGCAGTAGGCTGCTGGGCCTGAACTATGAATCCAAGCGAGGTTATATTGGACTAGAGTATTTTGGTCGCACAATATATATCAAAATCTTGCAAGTAGGGATTCATATTGGCAGACTTGAGTCTGCTTTAAATCATCCCTCCTCTTCTATCAAGGTTAAAGAAGTTCAAGAACAATTCAAGGGAAAAAAGATTATTGTTGGGGTTGATGATATGGACATATTTAAAGGTATCAGTTTAAAATTACAAGCCATTGAACAGCTTCTGCTGCTGCATCCTGAGTTGCTTGGCACACTGGTGCTGGTTCAAATTGTAAATCCTGCAAGGAGTATGGGAAAAGATGTCCAGGAAGCCAAGAGGGAGACATATATGATTACTAACAGGATCAATGAAAAATATGGTTTTCCAGGCTATGAACCTGTGGTCCTGATTGACAGACCTGTACCTCTTTACGAGAAGACTGCATATTATGCTTTGTCAGAGTGTTGCATTATCAATGCAGTGAGGGATGGGATGAACCTAATGCCATACAAGTACACTGTCTGTAGACAGGGGACTCCAAAAATGGATGAAGCTTTGGAAATAGACTCTGGGTGCCCACGGACAAGTATGCTTGTTGTTTCAGAGTTTATTGGTTGCTCTCCATCACTAAGTGGCGCAATTAGGGTCAATCCTTGGAACATTGATGCTGTAGCCGATGCATTATACGATGCCATAACCATGTCCGATGTAGAGAAGCAGATGCGGCATGAGAAGCACTATCGATATATTAGCTCTCATGATGTGGGTTATTGGGCCTGCAGTTTTACGCAGGATTTGGAGCAGGCATGCAGAGATCACTATAGTAAACGATGTTGGGGCATTGGCTTAGGTTTGGGTTTCAGAATATTGTCCCTTTCTCCAAGTTTTAAGAAGCTCTCCTTTGATCATATTGTTGCTGCATATAAGAGGACATCTAGAAGGGCTATATTTTTAGATTATGATGGCACAGTTGTACCCAATTCTTCCATTGTCAATAATCCAAGTCATGATGTCATCTGTGTTCTGAGGAAGCTTTGCAATGACCCTAAGAACACTGTGTTTATTGTTAGTGGAAGGGGGAAATACTCTCTGGGCGATTGGCTGGATCCATGTGAGAATTTAGGAATAGCAGCAGAGCACGGATACCACCTAAGGTATATTATTGTTGTATACTGATATCTAGCTTCAGGATTTAACTCCTACTATGAAAAACCATTTTTATGCTTTTGTAAATGACACACCTGCTTGCTTCAAAGTCGAATACTATCTTTTTATGGATTTCTTTATTTTCATTCAAATCTTTTCAAAATGGGTGTCTGTTTTCTGAAGATATGGATGTCAAACGACTTACCCACAGTTACAAGTAATTTATTATACAATATGGGTTTATTTGATTCCTTCCTGCAGATGGACTAGGGTATCTGAATGGGAAACCAGTAATGTACCTGCAGATTTTGAGTGGAAAAAAACTGCAGAACCCGTGATGAAACTATATACTGAGGCAACTGATGGCTCGTATATTGAAATGAAGGAGAGTGCCTTGGTGTGGCACCATCAAGATGCTGACCCTGATTTCGGATCATGGCAGGCCAAGGAGCTGTTGGATCATCTCGAAAATGTTCTTGCCAACGAGCCTGTTGTTGTTAAGAGGGGCCATAATATAGTTGAAGTGAAGCCACAGGTATATATGTGTTCCTTGTTTTTTATTTTTCTGATTCAGCCCAGTATCTTTTTTAATGTTGGCTTTGCTAATTTTCAGGGAGTTAGTAAGGGCTTGGTTGTGGAGAAAGTTCTTTCCACAATGATCAGTAATGGGAAACTACCTGATTTTGTCATGTGCATTGGCGATGATAGATCCGACGAGGTCATGTTTGAAAGCATATTAAGCACAGCCTATAGTTCATCACTTTCCGTCGCTCCAGAGACCTTTGCCTGCACAGTTGGCCAAAAGCCAAGCAAAGCTAGGTATTACCTAGATGATCCTGATGAAGTTAGGTCTCTACTTGGACGTTTGGCGGATGTTCCACCCTCCCCAATATAGCTAGTTGTAGGACAAAAAACAATATTTCTTTTCAAAATGTTGTTTAAATAACGAAATACAAGGTTGCCTCCTGCTTCACATACACAGGGTTTAGAAGAACAATGGCACTGGCATTGTCAGGTGGAAATAGGATGCTGACTACAATGATTCTTTGCTGTCAAGACACAAGGGGCCTCTTCGGAAACTGGTTCTTGATGCTGATATGTTCGCTGCATGGTTGGATCTGGCTGATGCAGCTCTGGAATGTTTCTTTTTTCCATAAATTTAGATTTGGTGGATTAGAGTATGTGGTTGCAGTGCGTAGGTGATATATTAATCTAGTTTACAGTTTTAGATGTTCATGAATCATGATAGGCTTGTACACATTGCTGGTTTTATCATACATGAAAAGCTCTTGGAAAGGTATCTTTGTGGCCATGCTTAATGTTTCAGTGCATTTCATTCAAGGATTCTCCCATTATTTCCAATCTAAGAGCTTGTTCCCAGGTGACAATTCAGTCATGTTGAGAGTCCAAATGAAGTGTGGCGAGAAAATTGTCATCCATTCTAAGGGTGTAACTGTCATTTACCTTCGAAAAAATGGTCGGACCAATGGGCCAAAGCCCATTAAAAAATCTCTGCTTTCAGCCACAAATTGAACGTCAAACTTTTTAGTTAATTAATAAACGACAAAAGACACTGTGACTAAGCCAATTCCTTTGAAAAAGGCATTTCTTATTTCCTGCCAGTGGGTTGTTTTTGCAGCGAAGGCGGAGACTCCGTTGACGAGAAAGCAACAGAGTTTGACGATCAGAAGCCACCTGAAAAGAAAATGTCTCTTCGTCGTTTTACTCTCTTCATTGCTCTTGTTTTCGCCACCTCCCTCTTGGCCTCTGAGGTACCTGTTTTCTTCTTGAACCCTGAATTAAGGAGAAGAATTGTTCAATGAGTGCGATTGTAATTTCCTGTTTTGCAGATTCACGCAGCAAATGAACGTAGTGATCAGAGCTTTAAGCCCTCATCGCCATTTGCTACAGCTCTCGAAACGCTACAGAAGCAAATCGGGCAAGTTTTAATGTTTCGATTAGCCTTCGTTTTACCAACCCTTTTAACTTTTTCTGTGAACTGGAAGAAAAAAAAATGAAATTTTACAAATTGATATAGAAGATGTGCCTTTTCCTTTATTGCTGTGTTACACATTTTCTTTAATTTTCTCGTCAAAACAATAGCGGCATGAACTTAGCATCTTGCAAATTGTAGTAGTTAGAGGCATTGATAACTTGAACCAATTTGAAACATGGCAGCTTTTACACCAACCAAAGAGAGTCTCATTGGTTTCTATTTCTACCTATTCAGCTACAATTTCAAGAGCATTGGTCTTCTTCGCCGTGCAATGACCCACCCTTCATTTTCCGAAGAGAACAACAAGGCATTAAGCATTTTGGGTGCCAAACTCATAGAAACATCGGTGTCATTCCGTTTCCTCTGTAAAGACATTGACATTTCATCGAAAGATCTGAACAGCCGTATTTTAGAGATTTCAAATGTGGATTCTTCATGTGCCGTTGACGCAATGAGGTTGGGGTTACAGAAAGTGATCAGAGTTTCTCCCAGGACCAATTCTTCGGCTCCTGCTATTGTATGTGGTGGTTTCAGAGCAATCTTTGGTGCTGTTGCTATAGATACACAGAAATCTGATGATGCAGGAGATGTGTTCTGGCGCATTCATGGTGGTGAGTTTGGAAAAGCTATGGCATTCTAAGTTGAGACTTCTGCTATGTGTGGCTAAAAGAAGTTGGATACTAGTAGTCTTATGTATCATGGGGCCTTCATTTAGTGGCAAGAATTGTTGATCTCTTACACATGGTTTTCTAGAATAGTATGACTGATGATGTGTATGAATAAAACTGGATTGCCCTGGCTTGTAGTGTGTTTGTTTTGGTGCATATTAGAAATAAAATCTATCGATACTGACTGCACTTTCATGGTTTTTCTTGGTCTCTCTATGATTTGGTTTGTCTTGGTCTCTCTATGATTTATTCTATGCTTTCTTTATGATGATTTGGAATCTTTTTTTGGTTTGGTGGGTTAGGAAGAAAACATTGTGTCTCTTGTGAAAGTTTTAATGTTGTATTATCTGTGCATTTTTATATTTATTTCCATAAAGGTTGCTTTGCCTACTCATCCATCTGGCAATCTTTTAGTTTTCTTAGCCTGATCATTGGAAGCATTGATAAATCAGGCATCTGTCAGAAAATATGGCAAAGAACTGCATCAAGTCTAGTAATGAGGGCCAAGGAGCTAGGACCAATCAGTTTAGACAATAACTGCATTTGAAATCACGGCACTTACACAGCTTTAACTTCCATGCTTAGTTTGCTTCTCTTTGTGAGGAAGATTTATTGAGTCCAGTAACGAGGGCCAAGGAGACAGGACCAGTCAGTTTACACTGTAACTGCATTTGAAATCAATGCACTCGCAGAGCTTTAGCTTCATGCTCAGTTTGCTTCCCTTTGTGAGGAAGGTTTATGTCCTAATATCTGGTATAACATTAGTAATATTGTATTACTCTTTTATAAATTTGACCAATTGCAACTCTCTTCTATTTGTTTTTTCATCATTCTGTGCTGAAATAAGTTTCCTTGAAAGATTGAAAGGATTTTCATCTGCTTCTAGAACTCTGTTTAACAATCCTTGAGATCTCAGTACGAGCTGATTTATTTTGTCTGGATTGCTTGCTTTACATTATGAGTTCCACTATACATTAAGAACCTGATGACCTGAACAAATTCTCAAATAGTCCAGTTCTTTTTGGCCACTCTAGGTCACTGGGGAAAGAAATTAGATTGGATGGCAATTATTCTGCCTGAAAATGTATGCAATGCAATATTCATTTTAAAAAAAATGGCAGGTATTGATGGGCAGCTTGAAACTAATCCTATTGAATGATGAAGTTTTTTTTTCTCATTTTCTGGGTGCATGATGCAGTGGTAACCTAACTGATTTTGTTCATTTTGGTGCCTCGTACGTTGAAACTTGAACCGGGTTTTATTTTTCTGACCTAATATTTGGTTTCTTCAACCATTGTACTTTCAAATCTCAATTCTAATATTCAACAGTAGTCTTTAATTGCAAGGTTGGACAGGCAGTTTTGAGTTACACACTGGTTTCTAAGATGTTGGATTAGTCTTCAACATACCCAATAATCTCAATTGCCCAGTCAAGCAGTCAGGTTACATCATCTCAATTATAAAGACAAGCATATACTCTTTTTCATTTCCATATTCCATTGCCAACAACATGAAAATAACAGTACTCTTCCAGTCCCCATCCCTGCCATTCGAATAATTGAGTGAGTAGTCCTGAATTGGCTTTTCTCTTTGATTCTATTGATTTTTATTTTCCTTGCCAACGTCACCCAAAAGGAAACGTCACCCAGTTGCTTGACTGCTAACAAAGATAACTACGTTGTCATTTCCTGTGCATGGTTGGTCGTCTAATCACATGATTAGTGGGTGGTCACACCTGGCATAATCTCCGATCTGTGGAGTTCTATCCCAGCAACCTTCTCAAAACATCTGGTCCCTTCATCGTAGTGGACCCCACCAGAAATTTCTACTCATCACTGTTGACTCAGTATCCTCAAAACCAACGGCACAAACCCTCGTACTCAATTACCAAAATACCCTCCCCGGTCATGTATAATACAACTCGTCCCGATTCTTACTCTTTGGTTCTTCTAAATTCTAATGGCCACAGAGAGTGCAGTCATGGCACAACCAGATCTCGAATCAGTCGACGGAACATCCAACTCTCTCCTCCGCAACACCCGATGCTGCTTCTGTTTCCCATGTTTCGGCTCCCGTCATCAATCCTCCACCGTCGAGATAGCCTGGTGGCAGCAGATACGCACGGCCCATATTCAATCAAACAACCGCTGGTGGGCTCCCGCAGTAACTGCCTTTCAGAAAGTCCGTGGGTGGTCGGAGATCATTGCCGGACCCAAGTGGAAGACTTTCATCAGAAGATTTAACAGAAACAGAAGTAACAACAGTAACGTTCATCATCATGGGAAATTCCAATACGATCCTTTGAGTTATTCGCTCAATTTCGAAGAAGAAACCAACTTGGACGACGACGACGACGATTTCTCTAGGTTTCGCAATTTTTCATCCCGTTATGCTTCTAGCAAGTCGTCTGCGACGGCGCTGACGCCTGTGGATGATGTGGATGCCCGAGGCAAGGCCGTGGTGGGGTTCGCATGAATAACTCGTCCGCGTAGGAAATGAGCCGGAGTGTTTGTCGATTATGTGAAGCGAGCTGGCGGCGCTAGCTGTATCATTTTTATTTGTTATTTTATTTATTTGTTAATATTACCTTCTTCTTTTTTTAAGATAATTTTAATTTTGTTTGGATAATAATATCTTACTCCCTACATTTCTTTTATTTCCCAATTGAGGACAAAAGTTTTTCATTTGTATCATCTAGGTCCCCAATCCTCTATCATTCTGATCATTGTACTTGTATTGCGTACCCTTTTATAAATAAGGATGATTTTGGTCAGCACCTATTTAATACAAGCGGACAAATTGTGCGTTGATCTGAGAAAACATAAGAACATAGGTATTAAGATGTTATGTTATATCGATTCTTTGTTTTATTGATGGTGGGGTCAAGATAAAGATGGTGGACTGGTGGCGTGTAGGCTTAGCAATTACGCTGTATGTTGTGTTTTGAATAATTAAATTTGGTCTTTTGTCTAATGGACAATAATGAAGCTTTGATTTTCCTACATGGTGGCCAAGCCAGTCAGTGCAAATCGTGACTCATGAATATACAGTCATTAGCAATTGCAGGAAAAGGTGTTGGAAAGAACCTCTGCGTATTCGGTAATCGATTATACATAAAATGGTAATCATCTTTACAGATGATGTTCATCTCCGAGCTTTTCTGCTATTTACAGACTTAAATGTCCAGCAACATCTCGCCCGCAATCAACGGAAAGCTTAAGAAGTTCATGCCTTCCTGATAACAACTATGGTGGTCAGTTACTTGGCACCGAGCTTGCAGGTGGGCGATGATTGATAAAACAAGGTAACGAAAACACATACTGGGAAATGATTAGAAAAATGACAGAAAAGTCTACGAAGAAATACGAACAGAGAGGACTACAGATCTTCGTCTTCCTATGATGTTTCATCTCTACGTTACATACTTGGGATTCAGATTTCGGCAGGAGAAAAAAGAAAACAGGAAATTACATAAATACGCATTTCAAAAGGATTTGGAAAGTGAGCTATATTGATTGATATATCAGGGGACTATTAATCAGTAGCTAGATTTGTTGTTCAGACCATCTGTATTCTATATTTCATTGGCGAACTTATGGTAGGAGAGAGACGATACTAGCTCGCCCATATCATTGTTCGAAGAACAGGGGAATCTGCTCTTCTTAGACCAAAAGCCATATCTTGGAAACAGAGAAGCTCTCACCTCTATTTCTACCACTTATTTTCTTCTCCTCTAATTCTCCATCAACCTGAGAATTTCCATGGTCTCTTCTCTCTTTGATACGCTTCGCATCAGAACTGACATCATCTTCACAGCTACTATGCTGGGACAGTGCGACTTGCAAAGCTGAATCAATGACCACGTATTGAAATGCACCCATTGAATAACATCTTCTTGCATCCAAATTACAGCTGCTTATCTCTCCTCTTCCTTTCTCTCTACTGTATTCTCCATTCGTGCTTCTGAATTTACTATGTCTCACAGAAAAAACTCTGTTTGGAGTAGCATTTTCTTGCAGTATCTCGGGATTATGATGACCAGATAATCCATTTTCTTCCTCCCTTGTAAACCCATTTGATATCTCCTTCAAAACCTCAAAATTAGACACTGGATTTTCCATGGAATACTGACCAGGGTTCAAAATCGTTCCTCTACAAAGAGGCCATGTAGAATTTGAAAGAAGCCATGTATATATCAGGCGATATGGAAAGGATGGTGGCAAGTTGCAAGCAACCTCAACTCATCCTGTTCTGAGAATTCACGTAGACAAACAGCGCAATCATATGGCTCCTTTAAGCCTACTACGTCTTTGTAGTAGAATACAGGCAGAGCGTCTATCAGAGCTTGATCTAGACCGGAGTAATGCAGCCTGAAAAGTTGTTGAAGCTGTCTTTGCAGAGCAGGAGATCCAGGGGTTTCTGGTTCTCTACTGGCATTATGATTTGGTAAGGAAGGTGGTCTTTTTATGAGATATCTAAAAGCAAATGGAGTAGACCAGGAATGAAGAACGTAACAGCTACAATTACTATAATCAAAAGAATCACTGTACTGACTCTTCCTGATGGTGAAGACGAGGTTGATTCAATTTCATAGTTGAAACTGTTAAGACTTGATAATGAAGGGGGAGGTGAATTCACAATAAAACCATCTCTATGCTTCATATCAAGTAGAATTCTAGACGTTTTGGCTAATGTTAATGCTCTGAAACAATCTTTGTTATTTGTTAGCCAATATTCTCCGAAATACATTCCACTAACCTTGAATTTGTGAAGATATAAGAGCGGGCTAGCATAGAATATATTCTCCGAGTGGAACTTAGGATTGTATAATTAGAAGAAAAAGATCCAATTCTTCTAAAATATATGATGGAATAAAGCTCAGTATCAAAACGATACTTGGTTATGAACTTCTTTGAGCCACCAAATGAGAAAGTAGACGGTTCTAGTGAAGTTTAACTTAAGGGTACCAACCTTTGTTGCAGAGAGTTCGCTTGAAACAACTGATGGAAGTTCCAAGGATATCTTTGCTTGGTGATGTCTATTTACTACACAAGGCCTAAGAGACAAAAGAGATTTTTTGTTTGTTTGTCTTGTACAAATACTACACAAAAGAAAATGGTAAGAAAGCCGGGGAGTTAGTACCCGAGTCCTCATATTCCACTTTGTATTTCCACAATTGACGCAGGGGAGAGATGCCCTTCAATCCAAACAAGACCTAGTGGACTTTTTTAGTGCTTTTCTTGCATCTACCATCAAATTAAAAAGTTGAGCTAGGACGAGGGGACCACAAGGAAGAATAGAATCGATTAAGAGGTCCACCTCCTTAGATTATCCACTATGTTCTGCAATCCTTCTTTATTCATCAGAAATTGTCAAAGTAAGTAACCTTCAATGAGGATCTTGTGTGTAGCTGCCTGCTCATCACGGCAATTTTTCCATCAATCTTGGCGTGAAAGCTGCTTATTCACTGTTTGTGATTCTTCGTTTATAATAAAGGCCAGAAGGATGATAACTTGGCGCATTGTCAGCATGCCATCTAAATTCACGAGGATTGTGCTAAGAAAAAGGGCTTGTTATACCAAACCAATGTTTTGTATGTTGCCGTTGCTGATTCAGCTTGATGTTGGTTGGTGTCCCTTCAACAAAGTGATTGATAAATCTGGGTTTTTTCTTGGCTTTTTGAAAAAACAGTTCTTTGAAATCACATAATCTATCCTTACACGTCAAACCTTGTGAATCAATTACTATAGTCAATATGTACCACTAAAGATTTTTGCCATGCCCCGCTTCGGCACAGCAGAATCAAAAACTCTGCAAGTAACGCTGACAATGAATTGATCAAAGTTATTGTTTTGAAGCGAAGAATTGTTTTCTGAACAAATAAACACTAAAACGTCCGGAACAAGTAATCTTTTAACATATTTATAAATGAAATGACATTCTAAAGAAAATTCTGTCACATCTCAATATGTTCCTCCAAATGAGAACGCTTGGCAAGGCAGTTGGTTATACATCCAAGCTAATGGATCTCTCTTCTTCTTCCTTGATTGTATAGATCATAACAACAACTTGATTTATGCTTGGCCTTTCATTTGGAGAAGGATTTATGCACTTTAATGCTACCTGTAGCAAATTCACCATCCTTTCTTCACTGGCACCTTCTGCAATCAAGGCCTGGTCAAAAACTTCGACAGTCCATTCCTCTCTAACTACTGAATTTACCCATTGAGCCAAATTGAATCCATTGTTCTGTACTAGCTTCCCTGTTAAGAGCTCAAGAAGAATCACACCAAAGCCATAAACATCGACCTTGAAGGTGCTAAAAATCTGGTTGCTCATATCATTGATTTTGGAGCTATTGGATTGCATAACGATTGATTGGTCTTGACTCTCAGTTGTCATTAACCCATATTCACTGATACATGGCTGCATGTTCTTATTGAACAAAATGTTTGTGGATTTCAGGTTACCATGAGCAATCCCATCTTCGCAAAGCTCCTCATGCATCAGTGCAAGAGCTCTAGCGACGCCAGCTGCAACTCCTAGTCTGCTACCCCAGTCAAATGGTTGCCCATTTTGGGTCCCTGAACACAACATGAGACAGGTTTAGGGCTACATTACTACTAGTTGATTCCAGAATCTAGATGCATAAAGCATGAGTTCAACAGAAGCTAAAATGATTTGGGCTTAATTGATACCAGCTGCATTCAAATTATCCTATAAACTAAACCAAGTTTCTTAACCTATCATGCGTTATTTTAATTATTCATTTACAATTAGAGAATTTCAATGGAAATAAAATATGTAAAGCCAATGAAGTTACCATGAAGAAGCTTGAATAGACTTCCATTCGGCTGAAATTCATAAACCAGGAGCTTCTCTTGCTTGGAACAATAATATGCAACTGGGGGCAATACATTTGGATGTTTCACTTGGTCAATCTTCTGTATCCTCTTCTGGAAGTCTTCGCTTGAGATGCCCCAATCTCTTAACCTTTTCACTGCCAAGATCATCCCGTCATCAAGCATGACCTTGTAGAGGCTTCCGTGTTTCCCCCTTCTAATCATTTCTGCTGGTGCTCGAAGCAAATCTTCAAATTTCAGCCTCTGCACCGGTGGACTTGTGAGAACTACGAGCGGCGATGAACCCATTCCACTCTCAACAGATGCTATCGAATACTCTGATCTATTCCCACCGATCTTTAATCCACTTGAAGTGCTACTAGGCCTGTTGCTAGTAGTATTCGCTGCCACTCCCTTCTTCGCAACATCAGTTTTTTCTTCTTTTGGCTTCCTTTTACAAGCAAATTTCACGCTAACTAAGAGAAGAACAAACAGACCGAGAAGAATATAGCCCGAGAATAACAGAACCTGATTAGTTGAGCCTTTGGATTTCTTTGTTGCTGGGGCAGATGGAGGGCAAGCATTCGGCAGTGGCTTTCCACATAATCCAGGATTACCTAAAAAGCTGTCAGCTCCAAACTGGACTTTGACATCAGGAATTGGACCAATGAGGTTGTTGTTGGATACATTGAACTGCTCAAAATTGGAGAAATTGAATTTTGGTATACCTCCGCTAATCTGATTGTTTTCAGCCAAAAAACTTAATAAACCCGAAATTCGAGACAAATCCGGCAGCTCGCCGGAGAAATTATTGTTGGATATATCAAGTCTTTTCAAATCATTAAACTGTGACAGAGTATCAGGAAGGCTGCCGGAGAGTTTGTTCCCACCTACGTATAAGTGAGTCAAATGTTTGCAATTTGATATTTCTTCTGGTACATTTCCAACAATATTATTATTATCCAGGCTCAAGACAAAAAGAGACGTTGTCTTGCAGACAGAACCGGCATCAAGAATGCCACTGAGATTAAACCCATCAAGCACAATTTTTCTAACAGATTGCTGACTCGTATCACAAGTTACACCCACCCATTTGTCATTGCAGGGGTCTGAACTTGTATTCCAACCCCAATTCTGTTCTCTTAGTGCATTTCCTGCCAAAAGTTTTTCCATGAATTGAACAAGTGCCTGCGTCACATCTTCCACTTCAGAATTTGCAGCGGGGAAGAGGAAAAAGATCATAACGAGCGGTGCCCAGATGGAATTTCGATCCATTTGTTTTAACAAAAATGGCAATATAGCTTTGCTTTCTCCCTTATAAAGTGATTGATTGTGGGCTGCAGACAATGAGATAGTAACAAAGCTGATGTGTTTAGAAATTGACAAATGGCTAAATTTACATAGATGTTTGTAATTAGCATTTGTGATTGCCAATAAGGGCTTACAAAATGATCCAGATGGCATCAATTAGCATATTGTTATTTACCAGCCTGCAGATTGAAAGAATCAAAAAATTTAGAATGTCAACTCCCTCTCCATTGCCTTCTATCCGTTCAACAGGGTCTGACAGCTCAAGAGACAGTGTACATGTACTCATTATTAATAACTCAAGTACTCGTATGTTGCTTATGTTTGAATTATGATGCAAATGGAGCTTTGTCATTCATCCATAATAATACAAGACAAAATACTCAAGATAACTTTTAATATTCTCTGCTATGTTTAAGTTTGGACTCCAACCAAAGGCCAGATTTATCAATTAACTTGTCTTTTTTTTTCCAACAAAAACTCTCTCAGCCTGCTATTGTTCTTTGACCTTTTGTCTTTTTGGAGTGGAGTTTAATAGGACCAAGTTCTCGCCGCCAACCCATTACTACAATTTTACATAATGAAGCTTCATCATGAGAAGGTTATTATTCTGTAAGCATCTACTAATCTAGAGCTGCTTTCGGCTTCTGGGTTTTTACCAGCTACAATTGTATTGTATTTGAAATTCTTACAAAGCACTCTGCGCACTGTTGGGGCGATCCTGCTTTACAAGAAATCGACCATAGGATTTTATTTTATTTTTTTCAATTTTGGTAAGAAAAAAAGTACAGAACTTGATGGCACAGACCACGTCCAAATAATCGAAATGGACGGATGGACGACAAGAGAAGCTAACCAACTAACAAGAAAGCAAGCGAGAGAAGAGATGGAATGTTTCATAGAAACATTTCAATTATCTTGTCATTCATCTTCAATATCTGGCCTCATATCCTCGCTCGGTAAAATTCACTTCAACTTCTTTTGTATGGTGTGCAAGGATTTTTTTTGTGTCATGGTATTACAAAGCTAAAACTATAATATAACTGAACTACTGAACATGTTGATTATAGGGATTCATTGCTGCTCTCACCAAGTAATTTAATTCAATGATGGCAAAGCCACAAAGCTTATCATGGATCTGCATGTCCAGCAATCTCATCATCGCTTGATACATTTTCTTCTTCACTGATTTCATCATCCCCACTATCCTCCTCACCTGTGGAGTTCGCAATATGCTCCTTCTTTGCATATCTCTCACAGTACTCTGTTCCACAAATAGAGTTAAGATAATGACATGTCAATTACCCAAAACTGCATAATTACAAACAAGCAGTCTCAGGAAGTGTGAATTCTAATTCAGAGATCCCCCCAGTTGTTATGAGAAAATGCCTCAATGTTGAATTGATATTACAACACAGAAGAACATCAGTCGATAAATCACTCAATTTTAAAAATCATAAATGTTACTTGTTGTTTGACTAAAAGATCCAAAAATGGAGAGAAAAATGGATCTATTTTAAGCAAAACATGTACCTTTCACTTTTTGATCATACTGTTTTCGGTCCTTCATCATCAGTGAAGCTGCATCACCATTGAGTGGGTCTGAAGGATTTGGATAAAGCAGGAGTTGTGGAAGAAAAACTTCAAAAATGTTTAAAAGATCTGCAGCAACAAGAATAATGGCATAAGAAGTGTTTTCAGATTGCATAAGAGAGTGTACAACCATAATACAAAATATAGGTATGAACAAGGGCAATGTAAACCACACAATATAGGTAGGATGTTTAAGAATAGACGGTTACCAAACATCGGGCTCCATGATTGGTTAATAACATCCAAGCATACAGAACCAGACCTGTAATTAATGAAAAATACTTGTTCATAGCAATTCAAAGTATCTGTAGAAGAAGATTCACTTTAAAAAAATAACGGCGATAAATCTGCTTTTCAATGCAGTTGCTCACATCTCATCAACATTAGGGTGATATATCTTGTTCGCAAACCCAATGGAAGGAGATTTGTATGGATAAGCATCAGGAAGCTCAACACGAATCTTCCAAACCCCACCCTCATAAAGGCCTGCAAGCATCACATCCACAGGACATAAACAATGCTAAGCAAATGGATAAAATTTAGACTGATCCATAGAGTCTTAAGAGAAGAAAAATGATGTCAGAAGATTGCACAGGGAAAGAAGAAAATCCAGAAAAATCCCCAGCATCAGTAAGTTTTGAAACTAACAAACAATAATTGCACTAAATCCTTCTAGACATCCAAAAGAATCATCTGAAAACATACTATCTCAGAACCATGTAAGCACCGAATAAGGCCGTATCTTGAGTGTTTAAATAAACATTAAAATTTCAAAAGTTATTGTCATGCTTCAGAATACAGCTTTCATACAAATTGTGGGATTGAAAGACATAAAGAGACTTTAGGCTCCTTGCAAGTTACATGGAAAGGTAACTGAGAAAACCTGGGTTCCCTTTTGTAATATTAGGAATAACTTTATACCTTTTAAGTGGCTAAGCCAAACGCAATTCTTTTCAGGTAAATGGCAAATAATGCTCCCAATTCAGCCACAGAATCAAACTCAATGCAGAAATGTGTGAGTGCATGCACAACATATAAACACACGCATGCAGATCATATGGAAAGAAGCATTGCATTTAAAGTAAAAGCAGAGGTGAGAAGAGACGGTACTTTCTTTTGGACCATGGAATTCCACGTTAAATTCATTCAGTCCATCATTTATTGTCTCCACATTGTAATCACTCATCATCCTGCAAAACATGAAGTCAATTAGTCACAAATGCCCCAAAGAATACCAACATTGAGTACTTGAACATGTAAAATTGAGGTTGCAAATTAAACAAGAGCATTGTCAATCATGCCTGCAGTAACATGATTTGATTAATACTAAGAATGAGAAATTACCACTTGATATCGAGGAAAAGTAACAATGAGAAACTTACAATTTCATGACATCCATATCTCTCCTCTTGCTTGGAGAAGACATTTTGACCTTTATGCAATTAAAGACCACAACCTGTTATATATCCATCACAGAGGTCAGCATTTTTCTTTATTCCTAGAGATAAATTTGAAAAAGTAATAATAGCATCAATCATACTTCCATTTATTTATGGGGAACAATAGCAGCGATACAAAATGCAAGAATAAGCACATACCAAACAGAGATGTACAGGCTCCAAGTAAATCGAGATGGTAAATCAAATATCTCAGAATCAGAAACCCCTCAAACTTTGTCCAATGCTCAAACAAGGAACACAAAATGAATCTGATGATGAGGAGAAGGAAATCAGCGTATCAAGACATTTGATAACACAACCAAACACGTTACCGCTAATTAATTAAGACATTAGCTGAGGTTCTAATTTAAACCATAACCATGTTAAACACATAATAAATTAAAAATTCACCCCATGTATACTCCTATGCTCACAATTACAAACAAAGCTTTCAACTTGCAAATTCAAATGGCCAAATTCTAGTAAAAGTGGAACCAACAATTATGAAACTCAGAAATGTAATTAAAAAGTAATTGCCCTCACACCGCAACACTTAAAAATTCTCTTCGGCCATGATAATGCGATCAAATGAGGCAATGCATGGTGCCTGATCCACAGTGCAACCCGTAGCAATCAAATTGGTCAATGTAACAGCCAAAGAAACTGAGAGCACATAAACAAAACAACAAATTTTAGATTCAAAATCTCCCAACCAACAACAGTCTAACAACTAGTAAGCTTTAAACCCCAAATTTCGTCTCCCTTCGCGCATCTCCATTTTTTGTCTAATCAATCACAGGCACAAAGCAGCTAATCCATAATCAAACGTTCCATATTGAAAAAGTTTCCACAAAAGCTCCAAACTTTTACACGAACCATAGTTAAATTAAGATCTACGACCTCCAAACGAACCGACACAATTAAAAATAAAAGCGAACAACAAAAAGCTTGATGTCTCACCGTAGCTAATCCAAATTCCGAGGATATCGAAATGACCTCTTATTGTTGGAGTGAAATTAGGGTTTCCGATCGAAGAATCGCGACAAACAAACAGAAAAATCGGTGGTAGAACGTCGAGGATAGAGAAAAGAAACGCAGAGGCAGAGAAAGAGTTGTATATATATATATATATATATATATATATATATATATATATAGTAGAAAGAGAGAAGTGAATATCAACACTTGGTTGAAACGAAGATATGCCAGGCATCTTATTTTAGGTCCATGAATGTGGAAAAAATTATAATTAAGTCCATAGTTTGAGTTAATTTTTCACATGGGTCCCTATTATTGTAACCAATGACAAAATCCGGGTTTAATTGATCAATGAATACATATATTAATATGTAATATAATTAATACTAAATAATTGAAACCATTATTTTCTATGCAATCAAGGATTTACTTGCCCACTGAAAATAATTTGAATATGGGCAAGCTTTGATAATGGAAAGACTGTATAGTGGTAGACATTCTGATGATTTTGATTCCAAAAGATCAAAAATGAAAATTATCCAGCTGATACATTGCTAATAGTGGTAGAGAGCCTTCAAGCTCCATCTTCATCGGTGCTGCAAGAAATTAACAGAGGATTTATAATTGATCTAAAAGAAAGAAGGAAAGAAAAGAAATGGTCATGGCTCATGCAACTTGAGAATAGCTTCCAGGAGAGAAACTTGCTTCAGCAAATAAAAGGTGTAATGAGTGGTATGAAGCAAGAGCTGATGGTGAGATTGAGGATGCAGCCCATGCGCACCGAAGGTTTTCAATCTTCATCTGAACAGCTCCCCGATTTCCCTCTCTTCCTGATCTTCTCCTCCTTCTCACTCCCAGCAAATTTTTATTCTTCTTGTTTCTGCATGGACGACGACCCAAACCCATTAAAAATTTACTACTAACAAACAAGCCTACTGTCTCACAATAAAAAACAATCACGATAACTCTATGCGAAAAGGTTTATAGCATTGAAGGGACACACACACACACACAAAGAGAGTTGCTGTAAGAGGAAAATGGATGTGGGGTTTTATGTTTTTGTTATGGGTTTGCGGATAGAAAACTGGCCAATGAAATTAATTGCCGAAGGGATGGGGGTGGGCAAGGTTTTATGTTGCTTATAGAGTTTGTGGTATGAGTTTTCAAACGACTCTGCTCAAATCTATGGCAGCTTGTTGCATCCGAGTCTCAGCCACTAGTTTTCAGTTCTTTCCGACCTCGTAATCATCAAATCCTGGGACTTTTTGTCCGCGTGATCTGATCTGATATAGTTTTTATTTCCCCTCGTTATTGATACAAGTTCTATTGGTGCGTGCCGATGTAAAGTGCAAGTGCAAACCTGATAAGTGATCAAATCATTCGAAAATGGATTGGCTACCGTACATTGCTATCATTTTTTTCTTAAAAAAATATTTTAGATTATATATATATATATATATTAATAATTTTTTATTTTAAATTTTATGCATGTAAAATAAATAAAGAGCATTGGTATTTCAAAATATAGACGACTTACCCTTCAAAAATAAATTTTATTTTAAAAATTTTGATCGATTAATAATTTTGACCCTCGATATATTTACGATTTATGAACTATGCATATCTTAATTTAAAAAATATTTAATTGATATAATTTTATTATTATGTTAATTAATTAATAATATAAAATTATTTAATTAATAAAAATATTTATTTATTAATAAAAAAAATTTCATTCATATGAAAAACGTCCCATCACATCAATTATAATAATATAATATAATTATTTAATTAATAAAAAAATTATTATTATTAATAAATATTTAAAAAAAATTAAGATAAATTACACTTAACTGAAAAAAAATACAAAAATTAAATAGTATGACTCACTTTATTTTTTTAAAAAAATTACTAATAAAAAGTTATTCTATTTTTTTTATTAATTAAATAATTCTATTATATTATCATATTGACGTGATAGACAGTCTTAATTAAGATTTTTTATTATTTAATTATTATGATAAAAAAAATTATAAAATTATTTTTTAATTTTTTTAATTTATTATTAATAATTAAATTTTTATTATTTTATCGATTGGATAATATTAGCACATTAGCTATCTGATAGGACCTTTTTATCTAAGACTTTCTCCTTAATTTTAATTGGAGGAAGCTAAGATTAATGAACATATTCCACTTTCATTAGGCTTTATTCTTAATTTCCCTGCAAAAACAGTACTACAGATTGAGAGATTTAATTTGCATGAAAATTCTGTCTAATCCAACAGTACCTGGCCTTAATTGTCTTCAAGCGTTTGTCGTTTCAACGTTTGCATGCTATGATCTTCTTCGCCAATATTCCCAAGATTACTGCTGGGCTTTTGAGAGTCGAATGAAAGCCAGTTAGGTGGTGATTCATGGAAATATGGTGGAGCTGCTGGCTCTACCGAGGGAAGCTTACAGAGGAGTTTATCGAGGCTGCTCATTGACGGAATGATAGTTGCCGACGGCTCGTGATTGCAGATGTGATCCATTGTTGTCAGGGGAGTAATAATATTGTAGCCTGAGTATTGGAACTTTTCCTGAGGGCAGCAGGTGTTGCTGCAACATTGTGTCTGATGCTCATCGTTAAACCCTTTAGTGTTGTGTGAGTTTTGGATGAAATTAATGGACGTGGTTAGTGGAAACCAGAAGCTGGAATGAATTTTGCACGATGAAATTGATGGCCGTGGTAAGAGGAAACCAGGAATATTCAGGAGATGACTGAATTCCTTTTGTACTTCAGCAACGAAGCTCAAATCCTCCGGAACCTGAATGAATGATCAATTCAATTAATTATTCATTGTGACAACTACAAAATTACAGCATCTGGTATAAGAGAGAAACCTTCCTAACAGCTCCTAGTTGAAGAACACCTTCCTCGACAGTGATTAAAGCAATTGTCTGCAATGTCCATGAAGAACACCTGGTGAGGCTGGATACTGTGCATGGTATCTGAATCATGTCAATTAGTTTAGATGTTGTGGGGAGGGCACTGGCAAACCTTCCCAAGTTTGATATCACATACATTATTATTCTTAATAAACTTCCAATATTCAAAGTTTATATTTAAAATTATTAATACGTAAAACTTATTTAAAATTTTTTTAAATAAATTATATTCACAAAATTTAATGTAATAATAATAATAATAAACCATATTTCATAAAAGAGCATAGAGTGATCAGTATCCTTCAAAATGCATGTATGAGCAATTTTAACATCAAGCTTAGTTAGTAAAAACCAAACATGGAATTGTATATGTGGGTAGTCAACAACCTTTATACCGGATCGGAACTGAGCTCCCCATGTCTTTGGATGCTGCAAATAATAATGCAATTAGAAATCTTAATTGCAGGTGTAGATGAATGCAAAAGATGATAAACAGAAGCTAGTTCATATCGGCATGCCCTAACCAGATGGTCTGCTGATGTTTGCCATGCTGCCAAATGGATTTGCTCACTGTCATGAACGTATTTATGACCACGATGAGCAGCTACTTTCCCAACCAAACTGCCAGGAACCCATTTCGTTAGGAAATTCTTGCTGTAGAGATTTATGATAACGTGTGACTTACCAAGCACGAAATGGTAGTTAATTAGTTATCCTTATTTACCCTTCTCCATAGTTGTGGATTTCATGCGACATCTTGAAAAAGAGCTGAGGTTGCAGTCCATTCAAGGGTTGAATGTCACTGTTTTTGCTGGCTGATGACGATGAACTTCCCTGAGGATTTCTATCAACTGTTGAAGCGAAAAAGTTGCAGAAACCATCTTCCCAAGCAAGCATCCTGCAGGGTTAGCCATAACTGACCAAAGAGTGAGCTTAATTTAATTACTTCAGTGCTCTAAATAACAAAAATAAAAATAAAAAAAGAACATTCAGTCGTACCAGTTCCTCCTGTTTTCTCTGACTGGCTTGTTATCAGCTCCCCTTTGAAAATCACAACTGCTAAAATCACTGAAAACATTTACACACACCATCAAATTAATTAAGCAAAGAAAAAGACTAGTAATTAGAATTATAGTTTTCAATGATCTGGGTGCAATGAATTAATATTTACATTGGTGGTGGATGATTTCTGGGTAACAATCTCCAGAAAACTGCGTAAATCCACTGGGAGTTTTCATCACACAAGCTTCTCAATGTATGCTGAAGGAGATGAAAGCCATCTACTGGAATATTGGTGTACTCCTCCATGCATCAAAACTTTGAGAATAAAACTCCTTCCCTACTCTCTCATGTAAATTTTAGTTTGCAATGAAGAGAGAGAGAGAGAGAGAGAGGCAAGAAGAAAGGATATTCCGCATTTGAACATCTCTTCCTCCATTATTTCCTGCCCCATATTCTGACACTTATCCCTATTGAATTACTTGCAGGGTAAACTTTTCTCCAATATTTTCATATGCAAAGCATGGTCATACGACAATAATGTGACGCATGTGACTGTGTTTTCTTCCACAACCAGATATACAAATTAACATATACGCGGGTATGCTAAGCATGAAATTAATATGAGAGTTGGCGAGTTTGTTGCCTTCAGCGATCCCCGACCGAGAAAACAAAAGCTGGACTGAGTCTGAGTATAGAGCTCCCTGTTGACCGTTCATCGATTAAAATAGAGTACGTACACTGACCGGCACCTTGCATTATTTGTTGAACTTGTCTCGGCCATCGATATTTTGAGACATGACAGACGGACACTGTTATCCTGCCCGCAGTACTGTTTTGGTTTTCTCTTTGGCTTCTTCTGGCATATAACGGACTTTCATGGAGATGCCAATTCCTGTAGTTTTCACCTAAATTCTTCACTTGAAGTAGAGCAGCCGGGGTTACGATTACTCTGCCACGGGAGATTTTGATGCTGAAATCGACTCATTTATTGCATGTCAAGCAAGAAAATGCAAGAAATGGGTAGGCTAAAAGATTATAATCGTGCTCATGAATGGAACAGTAACACCCAATTTGCAGTCCTTAAACTCTACCGTACCAGCTTGTCTTACAATCTGAACCGTTTGATTTGAAACATGACCCACATTGATTTTCAGTCGATTGTGCAGAGCCGTGCAATTATCACGACCTGTGCCATAGATAATGATGCCAGGGTGACTCAGACACCGTCCAGTGCTACAGACGGTGGGGCCAAATTTTGGACTTACCCCGATCATGACAGCTAGCTTCATTAGAAGTTTGGAAAATAGGGTTTGGTTTCGATGCTATTTAGAATCGAAATCTGCTCATTTTCCAAATTTAGAATCAAAATATATATACTGTTTAACAACATACTTTTATCCTTCAATTTCAATTTTAAAACAGGAAACATGTAATTCCATACTCATAATCGACAATGATGCCATATTATTATACACATTTAATGTCATAATTTCCTAGAGCCATTACTACCAATAATTATCAAACAAATGCTCGATCATGCAACCATTCTTTATGAAAAGTAAAAATATGTAATGTTAAGACAAAAATGCAAGTATCAACTTCATGTTTGGCTTTGGTAATCGTAACAAAAACAAAAAAAAGAATACATACCTAATTAACATCATAACGCTGGCACCTAGCATCCACCCATCTATCCACCCAAAAGCGGCAGCAAGTCCAGCAATGTCAACAGCAAAACTAACACAATGCAGCATCACTCTTTTGTGCCTTTGGCTGACTGAAAGTCCATGCAAATCACCCGTCCTTTCCATTCCTCCATATAAATCCCAATCTAAATTCTTTCTTATCAACTAAATTTACATTATGAAAGAACACAAAAGGCAAATACCTATCTAGTTGTGTCAAGCTCATCAATATAATGCAAAAGTAATATTTATCAAATGACAAAACATCGAAATGGAAATAGCACGCACAAAATTTACTGTCTTGCACTGTAATTGTTTAGGACAGTAGCGTGAATAACAAACCATTTTGTTTACGGTTATTTATGTTTTATGTAATAACACGAGGTCCTACAACTTCTACTTAATGTGTATTATGAGTATCAATCAATTTAGTGTTAAATCCATTACTTCGAAAGCCAAATTCCTCAAGATCAACAGTTCGAAGTTACTTGAACTCGAGAAGAGAGGGAAGGCTGAATATGTGGAAAGAAAATTTAAAAAAGTTGGACTTATAAACAGAACCAACGGATTCTGCTTGTTGTAGTCATGGCGACATAATAGACAATACCTTTGCAATTGAAAGTATTCTGGCTTTGAAATCATAGAATCGCTGGTATTAAGGAGGAAGCAGAGAAGGAGAGTAAAGACAATCTTCCAAGTAATGATTGGTATTCATCAACGAAGTATTGAGTGAGAACCCAACAAGCTCAAACATACTCTTGATACGAGGTCAAAATCAAATCTAATGATATCCTGTGATCTAATCTCGCCGGTGTATAACAAATGGTATCTGGGTGAAAAATCTATGGTCGTCTCTGGCCATAAGAAAGGGTCAAGAAAGAAAATGTCTGCGATTCCTTGATTCTTAATGGTAAAAAATTTAACACATGCGTTGAATGGAAGCTACAGAACATCCTATTTAGCTGCCAAATATATTGAAGTATAGCACTGAATTTTTTTTTCATTTATATGGCATAACTGTGAAGTTTTCATGTGGAAACTCAATAACATCGATTTATAACATAAAAATATTCCTGACATGAAACAAGAAGTTCACTAATTAATGTAAGCCATTGTAAGAATGTAAGAGTAAATCACAAGAAGCAAAAAGTAATTTGGTCTATTTTGATTTCCAAGGATTTTCTCCATAGTAGTAAGCAGTGCCGACCATTAGTGCCACTGTAGCACCTTGGACAACGACCCTAGCTCTCATTAACATCTGACCCAGGTGAGAATTGCCTTGCCTGAAACTAATCAAGCCTGCTGTAAGCACTCCTGCTGTCATAAGTGCACCTGCGATGCATACATCAAACAAAACTGAGACTGGATTCAAAGCACTATTGCACAAGAGCAAAGTCAGCTGTTTGGATAAATGGAAGGAAAGTAAAAGAAGAATTCTTCAGTTTAAAAAGCTTGACCATCAAAAATCAGTTGTACCTCAAATGCTTACACTTGCAAGTTGTGAATTGTAATTGAAATATAACCTACCAATCTAACAAAGTCTACCCTCTGGGGTTTAATTCACATATAATATAATGGGGTGGTGATCAGGCCAGGGTAGATTATCAGCTCAAATGTTACTACTTATTTATCAAAAGACATAAAATAACAATTGTAAAAATCTGAAATACAATAAAAACCAGGCAATATCTCTAGAAGCAATCTAAATGACCAACTAAAAGGCCAACATATCACTAGTAGATAAAGAAATACAACCAACAATCTAAAGTGCATGTATAAAACATTTGTTACAAAGCAAAAACTCCATTGAACGGTACAGTTGTGAAGAAAGAAAAAAATTTAAGGCTGAATAAAATGTTCAGGTTCCGATAGACTCCTCTTAAATTTTAGTAGGAATATGTAAATGGAATAAATCCTTCAATGTACCAAAAGAATAACCATGACCACTTGCATGCTCATCTCGCTGAAACCTTCCAACTTGTAAGCAACCACAGTACAAATGGCACTATACAGGGACTACATGCAGCCATTCATGTATGATGTATCCAGCCATCAAATTATGTGCCAGTTGGGGAGTCCAAACTACTTGCGACAATCCTTGTCACCTTAGACTTAAAAAGAATCCAGTCTAGCTAAAATTATTCGATTATGCATTCTGACTAAAGTTTCAAGCTTCCCCTAAACATGGAAATAATGAAAGTCGAACTCCTTGATTCTTTTCTTGAAAAATAAAGAATTAAAAAATAAAAATTGAATGCCCCCAACATTTATAGAATTAGAGGTTTATAAGCTGAGACTAATTGATTTTGAATCTAAAGAACAATCAAAATTTAGAATGCACGTGATCTAACTTATGCAATCTGCACTTAGGCTATTTCTAATACAGACACTAGAACAATGGACACAAAAAACAAATTTTATATATCAAAAACTTCTCTTATTATTTATTAATGGTGCTCCGTGAGCGAATTTATCAAATGAACTTGCAAATGGATTTCTGCATTCTCTCATTAGCCAACTATTTCACTTGACACCAAAATTGTTCAGTCTAATCTCCAATATGAACTTGTATTTAAAGCTCATGCCAAAACACTCGACAATTAATTATCAATTCTAATTCATCTGCATTTCCAATTCCCTTCAAAGCAAATCACAAATCATCTAGTTCTTTTTTCGTCAAAGCTACCAAAGGTATACATAGCAGGTTTTCACTACCAGAAACCAAATAGAAGATAACCCATATAACAAATCTCCAAATTCGTCAAATTCATTTACATAATACGCGCCATCAAATAATCAATCCTTTAGCGCTGCATATATAAACATACAAGCAGATAGCAAACTACGATATAAAATAAAATTACACTAACAATTAAGATTAAAAACAAACGAATTCAACAAGCAAAACATAACGGGGAAAATTAAAACCTTTTAATACATACCGACAGGAACAAGAGGGTTCCTGACTCGCTTCTTCTCCTCCATCAATTCTTCGAAAGAGGGTTCTACAGCACCCATCTTCTCCATTTACCTAGACTGGTGTTGTGATGGAATAAAATGGAGACGCATATAAAGCTGGGAAGGAAAACAATCTGTGCGCAGTTGATGTTTGGGGCTGCGTATTTTTCACGGGTCATAGGTGTCCACGTAATGTGGGCTTTTTGATCTCTTATTTGGGCTTGAATTTGCTCAACTCGTTAATAATTTTAGTTTTTCAGAATTAATTAGCTTTTTAAAATTCTGTTAATTATATTAAAATGTTTTAATTAAAAAAAATTATCAAAACAATCATATGATTGCTCGCAAGGACACGGCAGTCATAGGCTAATTGACATGTTTATAATTTATTAATAGAGAATTTAGATGAAAGTGTTGTGTAAGCTTAGTTCCTTGATACTGTATTGGTTTGTCAGTTTCAATGTGGTCTTTTTGGGTGGGTGAAATTCAACGGTGAGGATGGAATATTGTTTGTGATCGAGGAAGATAAGAAAATCCAGCCAATACATCCTTTTCAGCTTCTTGCTTGTGCCAGCAATTGGGGCAGAATATTATTAGTTGAAATGGCAGTTGATTTATTCGACCATTAACCAATTATCTAGCGAGCAGAGAGGGAAGAGAACAGAGTGGTAGCGTAGCCATGGGATTGAAGTCATTCTTGGTGGGAGTAGTTCCATTCGCAGCGATGATGGCGGTGGAGATTGCTGATGTTGGCTTAACAACACTCAGTAAAGCAGCCATGTCCAAGGGAGCCAGTCACTTTATCTTGGTTTTCTACGCAAATGCGGTTGGCTCGTTCATTCTCCTCCCTTTTTCTTTCTTCATAAACAGGTGCGTAATCTCGTTTATTTTTCAATCAATCAAGCCCTTTTCTTTCTTTTTTTCAAGGAATTATGGTTTGTTTTCTCTTTATTTATGTAGGGCAAAGAGACCTTCGCTGACCTTTGCTTTCCTCTGTAAAGTCTTTGTGCTTGGCCTCGTAGGGTATGTATTTTCATCAAAGAGACTTTATTGATTTTAGATAGTGGGTTTCTGCTTGCTTTTATGGAGGAATTTGATTTGTCACCAGTGTTTGATACTGGCAGGATTACTTTGATGCAGAACTGTGTAATCACTGGTGTTGGCTACAGCTCTCCTACCCTTGGTTCTGCTATGAGCAACTTAATCCCAGCTTTCACTTTCTTGCTAGCTGTTATCTTCAGGTTCTTCTTCTTCTTCTTCTTCTTGTTTTTATCATTCTTTCAACAAATTGAAGAGACAAAGAAGAGCAATTAACTTAATATTCATAGACTGTGTACCTGAAGAAGAACTGACATGAGTGATGAATCCGTATTTATCTGTGTTAAATGGTGAGCATCTCATGCTTAATTTAAGACGAAATATGTATGATAACCCTATAAGAGCTGATGGGTATTTGCATTTTGCCATTTGCAGGATGGAAAAAGTGGATTTGAGAAGTTTAAGAAGCCAGATAAAAATCGTGGGAACTCTGATATCCATATTAGGAGCATTTACGATTATCTTTTACAAGGGTCCATCAATGGCCGCCTTGTTAAGTCAGCATCAACAACCAACAACTTCATTTTCTCTGTTGGCAACAACTAATAATTGGGTTACAGGAGGCTCTTTCCTCGCGACTGCTTCTTTATCTGTTGCTGTATTGAACATTTCTCAGGTGAATATCTTTTGATAAACAACCAAATATGGATATGTACTTGCCCTCTATATGGTTAAAATCTCAGTTTACAGTTGAACTAATATTGGTTCATTCTACATTTGAAGGCAGCAATTCTCAAAGACTATCCTTCAGAGATTACTTTTGTCGCCTTCTACAGCTTATTTGGCACCATGCAATGTGCAATAGTTGCATTCATTGCAGAGAGAGAGCCAAACGCTTGGATAATAAGGCCGGATATTGAGCTAATCTCTATCATTTACTCAGTAAGCATACAATTATTTTCCTTTATGTGCTTTTCTCAACTAGTTCAGAAGAAAGTCTCACAATGTTGTTTTTCCCAATTTGTTATCAAGGCAGTGTTTGGGAATGTGATGACATTTGGTGTGGTAGCATGGTGTATAAGTAGAAAAGGGCCGTTGTTTGTGGCCATGTTCAAGCCAGTGGGGATTGCTGTTGCAGCCTTCATGAGTGTCATCTTCCTCGGTGAAACACTGCATATTGGAAGGTAATAATCTCTCTATTCTAATTCAATTGGCTACCTAATTATCTCAACACTACTCTGTAAATTCTACTTGAGCTTTTGAACAAACCAGCTCATTCGGTGCAGTGTTATTGGAGCAATCATAATTGCTGCGGGCTTTTATGGGGTGATGTGGGCGCAATACAAGGAAGAAAAAGGGAACAACGATGACAGACCACAGCAATTATCTTCTCAAAAGACTCCTCTCTTGGACTCGGAGAGCCACTTTCATGTGTAAGCCGTTGTAGATAATTGTTTTTATGTTTTTTCTTCCTTTGAACTTTTTGTTTGGTAAAGCTTAGAGATGCTGTGTAGGGTAACGGATTGATTTCTTAGAAACATACTTTTCAAACTGTTGAATTCTACAAACAAGATGCAATGAGATGGTGTTTGATATGATTACTCTCCGTACAAGCATGTCATGCCATAATTGAGATAGTTTTGCTTCGTTCCCGAAGCTCCTATGCAAGAAAACCGACAATTAATGATAAAAAAAGTAACCCAGATTAGTGATTTTTCAGATTTAGCAAAATTCAATTCCAACTAGTTCTCTCTTTGGACAGTTTGCTCTCCGCTGACTTGAAAAAGCAGAGAATACTTGGATATGAACAGCCACTTGCTATTTAAGGATCTATCCCCATAATGAGTAAATAAACACCCAATCGGATGCAAAGAGTTGATGCCAGATTTCAGTTGCATTCATTTTACAACAATCATTGGAAAAGTTGAAAATAGTATAAATGCCTGTACTATCTCCAAAATTTATCTTTGAATGGGAGAAACAAATGATGAGGACACCACTCAATCTTACGCCTAATTGTTCTCCACTAATACTAGATAGCAACAAACTATCAATGCCCACAGAAGTGGACCTCACTCTATTGTTGTCCAAAAACCCCCATAATTTCTTTCAAGATGTTGCACAAAACAAAAACAGGAGTCCTGAGTAATGCAATGCACCTGAACAATGACGAAATTCATTTCTTAAGATCATCAGACATTGCTGATGGTATGCAATGAGTTGCAAGAATATCCAGTGTAGCTGCTTTTGCAGTCTTCGTGCGTAGGACAACTATCTGCACATAAGAATATTCCTACGAATATAAGAGACAAGCAAGAAGTATATATATCACGGAGTGAGGAAGGCAGGAGATAGGGAAAGAGAGGACCTGATCATACTCTAGATTAAATTTCAAAAATTCATCAGCACAGTTCTCCACCATGTTAGCCAAACTTTTCAGATTCTTCACAGGCTTACCGTTGAAAGCAAGAACCTACATGGGTGCTCACAATAGAAACTATTCAACTGACATATTAAAGCTACTCAACTGCTGAAATCAAAGCACTTAGCAACAGCTAGTCAGTTTTAACCTGAGTGTTAACAATGTCCTCATATCCAATATTAATATCAGCCACCAGAACCTATAAAAATTTTCCAAGAAAAACATAAAGGTAAGAAAGAGAGGATCATCACAAAACGTCATCAAAGTACCTCACTGAGATGGAAAACCTGAGAAACCACAACAAGCTGTTCATCTGTTGATTGTGGCATTGAATACAAGAGCTTGTCCAAAAGCTTAACTGGAGCTTCATATTCATAATCCTTTCCATACTGCAAAAATACACAAAGGGCTGTTATTAAAACAAAGGCTTAGGAAGAAACATTGTTCATCTTCAGATCCATGTAACTAACACTAACTGAAGATAAATAATATACAGGCGCCAAACAGAAGGAAAAGCGAGAGTGAATGAAAAGTTGCACATACTATTGCCAAACATTTCCATCATATAGTTAGGCATTAAATTCCCTATTTTATCTTCAATGCAGATATTATATATTACAATCGTGCCCTTTTCTGAGTGGATCAATAAAAGAACATACGATGTTGGTAAAAAATCAGCATTCTAAGGAGACACCAAGATAGCAGTAAGGACCGCATGTTTAGTTTGCATGCAGGCTTTGAACATGGTACACAATACTCTTGCACAGAATTTCATACCTTATTGGAGCAGCCGGAACTCATTTTGTTACTCATCTATGCTTATGCAGTTGCAGACTAACAACCATGCAATACGTCATGCAAGAATGCAAAAGTTTCACAGCACATAACCAATATCATTAGTAAAAAATTTACTGCATACATAAAAAAGTAATTTACCACATCACAGAATCTCAACTAATAATTCAAGCACATTAGCTTTGAACTACTAAAAGAATATATGGTTGCAGCAAAGCAACAGGATACACAAGAAAGGAGAAACAACTTTGAAGTCATTGTTCTAGACCACACACGAATATACTAAAAAACAAGGGAATTTCAGCGTATATTGCACACCTCAGAACGAAGATATGGAACAGACACTGTGGAAAACACAAATCCTGCAATAATGTAATATGATGGAGGTCTCCCCTTGTTGTGAGATGGAATAAGCCTTCTATGAGTGGCAAGTTTCATGTTGAAATTGAGAATCTTTGAATCACGGAGAACTTTAACTGTTGCGTTATCCCCAGTATACTTTTGAGAGACGAGGTAACTATAACCTATGCGCTCTCCATGCCGAAAGGGAACTGAAATTCAACAAGAAAGAGAGGATCCCAGTCACAAATGCACGACAAGAATTGAAAGGAACAAAGAAAACCAAGACTTGAACTAGTCACCTTCCATTTCCATCTAAGATGTCATAAATGCAAAAATTGCATAGCTAGTCGAGTTAGAAATGCATAAATAAATGTTGCTGTCATGATTATATCAAACTACTCCAGTTAATATCTTAAATACACTATATAATGCTACTTATAATATGTCAAAAACTGAGGGGTTCATGTAACTCAATGCAACTCTCATCATGTTTCCAGTCTTCCATCTGTTAAGGGCAAAAAATTATCTCTAAACAAAATACAAGAAGTCCAAAGAACAGTTTTCCAGGTTGTTTCTTTGTGAAGGAATGTGAACAAAATGGTCATTCTCCAAAAATACATTTGGAGTTTTCACATGTCACATAACAAAAACATAAGAACGTGCATGTTAAAAAATTTGTAAGTATCCACATAATCATAACTTAACTGTGAATAAGAAATATACACTTACCAGTTCCATCATTGGCAATATCAACCCCATCAAAGCTCAGAATAATATCTGATGGCTTTAAAACCTCAGATTCTGGAGCAGTGGGATCAATTCTTCGGATACGAACACCCTTCTGATCAGCTTTCATACCCATTGCCATACGCAAATCAGGATTTTCCATTTTCTGCCACTCAACACCAAGAATTGGAAACCCTAAAACATGTAACAAAAGACTATTAATTATATGCAAGAAATGCTAAAGTACCGTATATCATAACCATTTCAGGGTTGAAGTTAATTACACAAATTGAACAAAACATTGATCATAACTAGCAAAAGGTGAGTCGTAAAAGGTAACCTGTATATGCTCCATTCTTCTCGTAATCCTGGATGAAATGCGTGATGACTGGTGTTGGTATGACATAACCTATATTCTCCACATCTTCATGCTTAAGTGACTGAAATGCAATGCCCACACAGTTGCCTTTATCACTGAAGGCAGGCCCACCAGAATTTCCAGAGTTTATAGCAGCATCTATCTGCAAAAGCAAGCAAAAAATAACAATTATACAAGGACAGCAGCTTATATGGAAAAAGATATATCGGTATTCTTGAACCAAAACCCAAAAACCTGTAAACCCAAGAGCTCAGTAGACCCATGAACATAAGATAAGATCTCTATTCGTGACACAACGCCACTTGTCACGGAAATTGTATCTCCTCCAATTGGGTAACCCACGACAGTTACTGCATCTTGTAGGGCAGGCAATTCCCCAAACTCGACTGGTGATACTCCTTCCCAAAACTCATCATCATCGACTGTAAGCATGGCTGCAACATCACCCAAAACAAAACTCGCATTCAACAAAAGAAAACATTACTCAAGCCTGCATAACCATACATAGTTACCAATATTGTGCAATAATAAAAGGAAGACCTCAGATATCCAACACAATCACCTGTCCAATTCCTATGCAATTGTTCTTTTTCATTATGCACACCTTGCCCATATCCACATGTAGAATTTTCTCACACTCAATGAAAACTGACAAATGCCATTCTTCAAAATATAATAAAATCACAAGTTTCGCAACTTATAACAACACAGCTGAAGTCTCGCGTTTATTAAATGGCCTATAAAGGGGATTCCACCAGTTGGTAAGAGAATACAGGAAGTGAATGCTATTACATCAAATACATGGTTCCCGATTTTACTTCCCACTCTCCCAGATATAAAATAACTTAAAACATGAATTGATACACATAATTGAAAGTACGAGGAAAAAAACTGCTACCAATGTCACACTCGGTTCCAATAGCGAGCACCGTGGCCAAGTACTTAGTATCAGATCCTCTTTTCTTGAGTTTAACCTGCGTGTAATGCTCCACAGAATGCGCATTGGTCAAGACCCTTCTGCCTCCAATGACGAACCCACTACTATTCGAACTGTACTGTCTCTTCCTCTGCCAGGGCAGCGAAAAATTCGGCTCCGTGTGGACACAAAACACCTTCACCACAGCGTCCATCGCCGGTACAACTCTCGCCACTGCGGGCCCCATCTCCCCCACAAAGCCCGCTACTCCATTCTCTACAGCCCGAGAATGCCCCACACGCGGTGGTGGGGGCGGCTTTTCCTCCGGTATTTCACGCTTGGGCAGTTTCTTAGGACGGCCGCGGCGGGGGCGGTTATCAGGGGGATGATTTTTAGTGGTGGCGGAGGCGGTGGAGGGATTGGCGGGGACGATTTCGACGTTGGAAACGGAGAAAACGTCGTCGTCATCGACCCTAGTAGTGGAAGGAACGTCGAGGGTTTCGACAGTGACGGGGACTTTGGGTTTCCGACCTCGCTTGCGTTTATTTTCCGACATTACGGAAATGATCGTGTTTCTCTTAAAGTGAAAGGTTTTGTCGAAGGCGGGGAAAGGATTGTAAGTTGAAATGGGAAGAACGGAAGGAAATAGTAAAGGGATCAAGAGTTGGGGAAGAAGAACTATTATTACGGTAGAACGGAGGGAACCGGGAAGGAAATGGCAAATGAATTGGGCCTGGATTTTTTAACGGGTCGGAACGACCCATCCAAGTTTGTTACTTAACACACCTGACATGGAGTGGAGTTGGAATTTTTTTTTGGGTGTATTTAGCAAGAATTGAAACGTTTATCATATTGCTGTAGCCGAAAATGATTATCAAGAGTGAGAAACATTGTAGAACAAGCATTCTTTCAAATGATACTAATTAAAGCGCTCAGGATGCATAAGGAACTGTTTGGCAAAATAATAATGGTCAGTCACCTACAGGTCAATATGGTGCCATTGACAACAGAACAGAACTAAAAGCCTGCAAAGAATTAATGGCACCCAAACAGTCCCTTACAAAAATTTCTCCTCGGTATATCTATATTCTGTGCTGTGGCCAAACCTCCTGAATTTATGTTACTTAATTTTCACTTAACTCTTAGACAAGGCCTGCCTTTTGAAATCAGCAATAATTCAACCTGCCAATGCACCCCCATACCCATTTTTCCTTTGTTTTTGAACTGCCTTTTCTTCACAACTTTTGCCTACAGAATACAGTGTAGCCTGTAGCCAACCATGCCCCTTCCCTTTTCTTCTTCCTTTTTCTCTCAACCAAACATAGATAACTTAACTTTATATCTTCAATCTATCAGAGTACCCAAATTTTGCTAATTTGATGGCATGTAGTATTCTTGACTTTGAGCTAAAATAATCCCACTTGAAGAAACAAAACAAAAGTATGATTCACGGGTGTACAATCCACGGTCCTAAAGGAATAATTTAGGTAACAAAGTTGGGTTGAGCTGCCATTGATATCATAGGTAAAGAAATAAAAAAATCTAATTTTGTTTGTTTCCTTTTCAGTGAAGAAGACTCTTACCATTTTCTGATGTATCAATCAATATCTTAAAAAGCAAGAATACACCGCAGATTAATGTAGCAGGTATTACTCAATGGAATCTGCTCTTCTCTCCTTTGCCCTGTGGCCCATTTCACTTCCAACTTCATCTTCAAATTCAATGTCGCACAGTCCAGGCTTTTGAATGGATTCTAATGCTGAATGCCTCCCATGTGTCCAGCTTATTTAGAGAAGACTGCCAAGTCTTTGTATTTTTGTAGCCTACTTGCGTTAAAAGCTTTCTGCTTGGTTCTGAAAATGGACAAGTTCTCAGGATTCTTTGCATCTTAACATCTAAATGTAAGTAAATTTATTAGTACAAATATTTATAAGGTAAGAGAACGAAATTAAGTTTTTATAAATTATATATATTTTTATATTAATTTTTAAATTTTAAATTAATAATTTATGAAAAATTAAGATTAAATAAAATAAATATTTAAATATAGGAAATGAGAGTTGGCTCATTTGTAAGAATCTCTTAGAACAGCATAATTTAGTTGGGATTGATTCCCATTTGGTCATTAGCATGTATTTAAACCAATACCATGTACAATTATCTTGGAAATTGACCACGCGCTTGACGCGCCGATCACGGTTACGCCGCCCGGTGTATGTCCAACCTTTCCAACTACAGTACAAAACTACAGCTGCCTTGATGAAATTCAGTTCAATTCAATTATGGGAGTAAAATTGTAAAATAAATGCACCAGCTGTTCCTTCCCTTCAATAAAATATGAATAATAATAATAATAATTAACTATAAAAGCAAAAGTCCAAGCTGTAGAATCACATTCAATCTCTCGTAATAAAAACCCAATCTTGATTTGCCAGGCAAGAAAAGTGAAGCAATGCTACAAAGACGGTGAATGGGTGAGAATCATGTGATCCACCACTAACCAAAGAGAGAAGAAGCCATAAATTTGCCCACCAAGGAACCACCCTTTTGTTTTTTCATTCTTGTTTTTCCTCCCTCTCACGTTCATTTTTGGGTTGGGAGTTTCGTTTTGGTGTTTTGTGTTTTTTAGCATTTTACCTCATAAAAGAGCTGCCTTTCTTTTCTTCTTTGTTTGTTTGTGGTTTCAATGGCTTCTAGTGCTTCGAGGTTCATCAAGTGTGTGACCGTGGGTGATGGGGCTGTTGGGAAGACTTGCATGCTTATTTGCTACACAAGTAACAAGTTCCCCACTGTATGCACTCTTTGTTCTTAGAGATCATCCATCTGGGTCTGTCAGTTTTGGTTTCTTTTTTAATCTATTGTGGTTATGTGTATTATTTAGTGTGTTTATGCATCTGGGTTCTGCAGCTTTTCTGTGACTTACATGAATATTTTAAAACCAATTACTGAATTTTGCTTCTGGGCCGTTCTCTTCGAATTAAAGTTACCTTTTTGGCTGTCTTTCCCTTTTTAGATATTCATCTGGATTTACTTGTTCCGCGCTTTCCTTCCTTTCCAAGCAGATGTAGATTACAAAGGAGATGTTTTTATTGTTCTATTTGGTTCGTTTCATTTCTAATTTGTAGTATCTTTCTAAACATTAAGGGTCATTTTTCTTCCCAGGATTATGTACCAACAGTGTTTGATAACTTCAGCGCAAATGTGGTAGCCGAAGGAACTACTGTCAATTTAGGCCTCTGGGACACAGCTGGTAATAATTCTCATGACTCACTGTCATAATCAATTTCACCGTCATACTGTTCCCTACTTGTTTCCACTGTTTTTTCGCCTCAAAGATAATAGTTTTGCCAACTTAGAGAATTTTATTATGTTACATTTGTTCTCAATGAATGGTGTAGGGCAAGAGGATTACAATAGGTTAAGGCCCTTGAGCTACAGAGGGGCAGACGTTTTTGTCTTAGCTTTCTCCCTAGTCAGTCGAGCAAGCTATGAAAACGTTCTTAAAAAGGTGCAATTACTTGCGCTTGTCCTTTGATTTTCTTGAAACAACACAATTGATTATGTGCTTGTACAGTAACTTTCTAATACATGTTTACCTGGTCAGTGGATCCCTGAACTTCAACATTACTCTCCTGGAATACCAGTTGTATTGGTTGGAACAAAATTGGGTAAGTTAATAAGCTCAATGCTCATAGATACTTATCCCTCCAACGTGGTTTTATGTATGATTCTTTCTTGTCTGGTATTATTTGCTTGCTATAGATCATCCTTTGGCCTACTCATTTCTATCAAATTTGTTCTAATAAAGGGGATGCCTATCTTGTTAGCTTCTAACCAACCCTACATAAGTATCAAGAAATGGTTCAGAGAGACAGATATTCACAAAGTGTGGTATACCATATGTCAAAAGTGCATATTTTCACAATTGTTATTAAATTACTCACTTTACAAAAGACATTGTTTTGCAAGTTCAGATTTTAAGTTTTTAGCAAACGAGGATAGTGCGGAAAATTTTGAACTTAGTTGCAGTAATCTTTTTGAAGTAGAATCTTGGAATTGGTGAAAGAAGTTTTTTATATTATGTACAAATTTGGAATAGGTGAAAGCAGTATTCAACTTTATAATTTTCTCTTTTCTCTATCTACCTCCTATTAGTTAAATGTTTTAATTCACTCGAGAAGTCTTATATTTTTTTGTTTTTGCACCAAATTTAAGGCAAACCCTTTCCATTTAGAATGAAAAATAATGGATGTATCATCAAGAAATGCAGTACGAGTCTACTCATTCAAACGTACCTAAAGTATTGTGAAAAAATTATCATTTTCTTAATAGTATGATGCACACCATAGATAATGGGAACTCTCAGCATTATGTTAACTGTATTGACATTTATCTTTGTTTATCCTGGTGCATTAGTTATTTGAAGTGATTTTAGTTTTCTCAACTAATCTGTAATTTACAATGGACGTGTAGATCTTCGTGAGGATAGGCATTATTTGGCTGATCATCCAGGATTGGTGCCTGTGACCACTGCACAAGTGTGTTTTATTCTTTAGTTGCTTTGTAGTCCATGCAGGAAATAATGTTCATTTTTCTAATGTCTTCGTGGCAATGTTTCCGTATGAGCAGGGAGAGGAACTCCGCAAACAGATTGGTGCTGCATATTACATCGAGTGCAGCTCAAAAACTCAACAGGTATTTCAAATCTTGGCCGGATAGTAATTGTAAACAATATAATAATGTTCTCTGTGAGTTGAGTTCCAGAAGGAAAATTGCCCCTTGGAGAAGAGATGTAGAAGCTGCCTAAAGTCGTACCTCTAGGATCGTGTGACATTTTATTTTTGAAACCATTTTTCAGATCTAGACATGTTCACAATTTCTCTTGGTTTTCCCTATGATGCTTGGCTAAGCTGGTTAAATGTTGATTTTCTCATTATTATTATAGCTCTATCTGGAGCTTCTGTGTTTCGTGCCATACATTGCGGATGCTTTTGTTTCAACTATGATGTTCCTTTCATCAAAGAACTGTCTATTAGGTATAGAACCTGAGGTCACGATAGTAACAAAGTCCTAAATAGCATACCTATTCAAATTGGGCTGTGTGTTATGCTAATCACATACGCTTACACATGTCTTAATTTACTCAAGGAGAGTTATACAATCTCTTTTCCTTGTGTATTATTTTATAAATGACCCTTGCCCATGCCATTGCAGAATGTGAAAGCTGTTTTTGATGCTGCAATCAAGGTAGTTATCAAACCCCCACAGAAACTGAAGGAGAAGAAGAAAAAGCAACGAAGAGGATGCCTATTGTCAGTATCTGCATTTCTTGATCTTCTTAAACTTGCTTATTGTCTTCTGCCTGTCTAATATATGGTGCCTTTCTGCACATGACATAATATGTTTTTTGATAATTTTAGATGTTAATAATTGCTGAGCGTGTGCATGTAATGCATTTCATCATCAGTTCCTCTCAATCATTCATCATAGGTGTAGAACATAATGTTACTTAATGATAAATATTCATCTTTGCTTGTATATCCCACTTTCTTTTGTTACAACTATTGTAAATTTTCTTGATTCAAATGAAAACAAGCCAGTAGTTTTAAGGTGTTCTATGGTCCAAGTTCTTCATAATGACTACAAAACATCAGTTTGTGGCCCAGATTCCTGCAAGTCAGGAACCGGACATTAGAAAATGCAGGAATTCGGGTTTTGGTCCTGTAGTCAAAGGCCAAATATGATATAGGTGTTTGGATGCCCCATAATACTCAGAATCTGTGAATTGGCCAAATTCATTGCTGATGGGACATAACCACACCCCACATCCATTATCCTTTGGAGAATCATGTTTAAATGAACATGGGAAACAGTTTATTGATGTTAAATTCCTTTGTAATAAATGATCCATGCCTTGTATTAATCATAAACTTATTATCTGAGTGTTGGGTATCTATGTCCGCTGCTCCATCTGTTCCATTAACACAGCTCAAAAGGAAGGCTATATGGTGAAATTTTTTGGTACTAAGCTTATAATTGTATGCCTATGATGCTTCTGTGCACTGAGATGACTATCCCTCTCCTGGAATTTTCACATACCAGTTGAGATAATACAACACAAATGGTTTAGTTGCCCTTGTTTGTATATATTCCTTAGTATAGTCCCTTTGTCTGCTGGTCATGATTTTGGTTTCCTACTTTAATTGCAGAAATGTCTTATGTGGGAGGAATCTCGCGAGTCACAAAATGAAAAACATCCGGCCCAGAGACATGACAATCAAGTGATCATACGCCCGTTCCACCGCGCTAGTGCGCTGTCTATAGATAATTAGGCTGTTAAGATCCAGTGAGTTTGATTTCCAGTTACTGTTTTCAGTAGGTTGCCGAGTAGCTCTCTGAGAGTCTCACACCCTCTGTTACTGTTTCCATTTTCTAATTCGTGATCTAGGTGTACTCTGGCCACTAACCCATACATAAAAGATTTTGTTGTAAAGAGTTAAAAGCTCATTATTTTTGTATCTATTTTGTCACTACTGACGACATACAGATGCATGTACTTGCTTCTCAATAGCAACAGCCGATATCCGGACGTTGGCTTCCCCCATAGCGTTAATTAGAATTTATCTCGAAGGATTTACCGTTGGCTTGTTTCCCTTTTGCCCGCGACTGACTGTAATGGGGTAAAGGGCTACACTGCAGCCACTAAATGTATGAGCTGCTAAGTGTTTTCAAGTTTCAAGTGTTTTCAAGTTTCAATGATTGATCCACTAACCAAGCAAGATGATATTCAGTTCAACGGTTTCACAGATTAGTGCCTAAAAACATACCCAGAACCCAACTTGGCCACACCACCATGTCTTTCAAGAAAAAATTTAAAATAGTTTAGTACTAATAAGCCATGTCAGTAGTAATTTCCATGGCCGAAATAAAGACCGCGCAAATAAACATCGTGCAGAAGGTGATGACACAAGCAACTGGCAAAACAAAAAGGTCAGGCGTGCACCAGAAACAATCATGTTGAAGTACAAATTAAATACATGCAATAACTAAGTCTCCGATATTTGGTGCAGATTTCTCCACAAATGAATATTGTGGGCGCATGAACTTTAGGACTATGTCATAAACGCATGGATCTGAACTCCTAACAAAAAAATAAAAAATAAAAACTCAAGGGATCTTATTTTAAATACTGATAGGTAAGATGGGCCGAATTTAGACCATAGCAAATTGACTACACTCTGGGTTAATAAACAAACTAAACTAGAATAAGGAATACGTAACAAACTACTAAGTAAACTGAATAAATGGTCCAAGTACGAAAAATTCTTTAATCACTCAGCCAAGCCTACGCAACTAACAGGAAATAAGGTGTAAGGGAGAATGCAAAAGAAAGATAAATTATCATCAAAGTACATACAAAAGGGCTTCCGCATAATGCAGATCAATCCAGCCTCCAATCTAAAGATTGCATGCTGAGGGTTGGTTTTGGGTCCAAATTTTGTTTAAATTGCTGATGCATAAAAACCACTACAGACACCAATTATAAATGTCTGGGCTACAAAGCGCATGCTTCCAACAGTTAACCTATCTACAAAGGGGAAACTGCTCTTCACCAATATCACCCAGAACAAATTCAAGGAACAAACAGCTTGAAGATCACAGACAGACTCTTTTATAATACCATTCATACAGCAGAAGGGTGGGGGTTGAAGACTAAGAACTACATCGAATAACTCACTTACCACCCAGCCTCCACGACCACAAGTTAGATGACCTCAAGGGGTTAGTCATTGCCCATCCTTGAAGAACTGGAGAAAGAAAAGAATATTAGAGAAAATTAAGCAACAGACAACCAGAAAGCATCCAAGAAAGACTAAGCGAGATCCACAATATGTATGCAAGTAGTTTCAACCACAATGAGAAATCACTGGAAAAGACATTTATACAGATTTTATGATTCATTTATTTCTAGCAATGCAGATGAGCCAAAAAGGAAATAAAAAATGCTGACAATAGAGAAAATATTACTGGTCCCATCATATTTTTTTAATCAAACAAATGGATTACTTATTTATTTTTTGCAGGATTCTATCAGGGCACCATGATCCTAGAGATTAGACAATTAGACTCACACATGCCAAGGAAGTCCTAGCTAGTGACAAGAGAAATGTCATTAGCATGGAGGGGAGTATTTCATTCCTTAACAATGGACCAAAGATAAAACACTCCTTGTGTCAAGAACACATATCATGAACTTACAATATTTCATGGATCAGCAAATTGTGACACTAGGCACTCCTATTGCCACGAAGACCGTTTATAACCATCCCATCCTCCTTCAGGTTCCTTCCTCTTCAAAAGGCCACCTGTCACTTGATACATTCTTGCTTGCTCCTCGGCTAGAACCTGTGAACTGGCAACAGACAGTTGCCTTGGCACAAGAGATGACGTCTCATCTCTACCTTCTACGTCTGAGACTACAGGCCCTGCATTTAAGTCTAGACCCTGTCGGCTCCATTTCCAACTGCTTTCAGCACTAGCAATGTTGCTACCATCAGGGAGGCCAACTACATAAGGCCTAGGGAAATGGGACGGGACTGTACCTGCAGAACCCATTAATTGAGAATTGACTGCAGGGAAGCAGAGTCTCCCACCAGATGATGAATCTACATACGTTGTTGAACCACCTGAAAATGTGGCCGAAGGAAGGGGAAAGCTGGTTCCAAAAGGAAACATGGAATATTGAAATGGGGTAGATGGAAAGGGCACTGCAGGAGAAGACGACAATACTGGCCCCCTGAAGACATCAGGAGCAAACGGAGTGCCACTGGTAGGAGGAGCCAACATCCTCTGTGGCCCACCTGGTGCAAGAATTGGAAAAGGCTGCTCTCCTCTATCAGGCAAGAGTGATGGAACTGTAATTGTTGAATAAGTGTTCCCTCTAGGAAACCATGATGAAAAATTTCCTGTTTCTGCATTGCTCATCCGAAGACCAGAAACAGGTGCCTGAGATGGTATATTTCTGGGGTTCTGAAGAAACAGTGATGGTTCAGCAGTTGTCTCATCAATAACAGGTCCATCATTCAAATCAAAATCCCTGCAAACACTCACCTCACTATTCAAAAGACCACCTGATGATGTGCCAGGCTGAAGTGGAACATCTGCGTTATGACCATTGCTTGTCATGTAATTACCAATATCAATAAGCTCCTCAGCTCTATTCAAATCAAGATCAAGTCCACCAGAACCTCTAACAGGTGCAGAGCCCATCAGTTCAGAACGTAACCCATTATGATTATTAGTATGATCAGGTACAGAAACTGTATCCTGCATAGAGCATCGGGAAGCCAAATCCTCTAGGACTCTCTCATCTGGTACATTCAGGTCAATATCCAATGGAGGACGACTATGCTTTCCAGGTGTAGCATCAGGAAGAGAAATGTTAGTTGCACCCAAAGGCATCTCCAAGATCTTTCTTGGTTCAGCTGGTCGAAATGCACTAGTTGCTGCAGATCCCTTCCAACCAAGGGCACCTTTACTCCTCAGGAGGTCCTCAGGTGGTACAAAGGGCCCTTTTGCAGCAGCAGCCACTGTTATTGAAGAAGGAAGGCTACCAGACACAGAAGAAACAGGAAGAGGCAATGGGCTAATCAATTGCGGAAGAGAGCTTGAACATCCCGGGACTGTGAAATTACTCAACTCCCCATATTTCCCATCATCCCCATTAAAGCCTTCATTCAGATCAAATTCAACTTTTGCTTCCATATCTGACACCCCTCCAGCAGAGAAAGAACCATCTACAGTGATAGGTGTAGATTCCCTTGCTTTGTCTCCTTCAGATTTAGGTGCTCCAGTCCTCACCCCTGTTTCCTGCACTTGCAATGCAGTAGATGCCTTGGAAGAAGCTGGGCCAGCAGAACAATGCTCTTTAACCTTGTTACCTTCCAAATTCGCCTCCATGTGCTCACCCTGGCCCTCATTGACAGCTGAACCCATGTGAGGTACAACCCGTTCTTCATGAATCATAGCAGCATTACTTTTACTTTCAGATTTTTTATCTTCACTATGCTTGACATGACTCTTGGCATCTGCTTCATCAGCCTTTTCAGCCTTTACTTCGTCAATATTTTCTGAAACCATATCTTCACCAGCACCAGAAGTATGGAGCAATTCCCCATCTGCTCCTTTCACAAACTCAGAGTATGTTGTAACAGGAGGTGGCTTCTGCTCCGTCTGCAGGCTGCTGTTCAATCCTTCACTTACAGTATTCTTATTCTCAGCATCAAATTCCAAAGATCGGGGTGACGCTGATCGTTCAGCAACTTCAGCCTCAACTCCTGGACTAGATTCAGAGACCTTATCCTCAGATATCAAAGAGCCACCCATCCTGTGTTTAGAGTCTGGACCACCATCCACACCCACTCTGACACTGTCCTTATCCTCTTCAAGGATTTTTCCTGCACCATCAAGGGTTTCTGCCCCCATTGCTATTTCTTTCGAGTTTTCAATGTTCTCTGCACATGGATCTCCAGTTCGCTGCAAATCCACAGAGGAAGCATTTATATGTCCAGTTATATCTCCTGCATGCTTCACTTGATTACTGTCTGCATTCTTAGCCCACAAAGTACGATTCATACCATGCTTCTCATGCTCATCTTTGGCACTATCAGTAGAATGATCTCCAGGAAATGATTTCGCCCTTGAATCATTGTCATCACAAGTGGACTCGTGAACAGGGGTGCTTCTTTGTGGAGAACCAACTGGTGAAACTGCATTAGATTTGGACACCTCACCAGCAGCCACACTAGCTAGCAGATTCATTCCAATATCATCTCCAACTGGTGCAGACGCATTTGCTTCAGAGTATTTGACACAACTTTCAATTAGAGCATTCATAGAACTGAAAGAAGACCCATGTGATTTTACATCTTTAACTTCATATTCCGGCAGTTCATATCCTGGTGGAACACTATGATCTTCTGAAATTTCAGCCATTTTCCTACTATTATCAACAGTCTTACAGCCCTTCTCATTAGAGACAACAGCAGGTGACTCACTTCCCTCGTCAGGACAGGCAAGTGCATCTTTGGTATCATTGCTTTGCCATGACTCACTATTCACATTGGACGAAATATCACCTCGAAAAGCATCATTCTTTTCCTTGAAGTTACGATCAAATTGGTTCTGCTTCTCTGAGAGCACAGGAGAAGATGTTCGGCTGTTGGTGACTGGAGGCTCTTCAACAGATCCTCCACTGGCATTTTGTACTGGACTACAACCTCTATTTGGAATCTTGACTATCAATTTGGGATTGCTCCCCTCCACCACAGACACATCAAGTGCCTTTTCAGATGTCACACTTGACTGTGATGGTCTTTCGGATGCTGAGTTTCTGTGTGAGGAAGAATTTTTGCTTGATCCAGTTTCTCTTTGGACCCCAGATAGGGTTGATCCGGGAAAACCATTGGCTGATTTCCGAGACCGTGAAGAACCACCAGCAGGAGTCTTATTCCCAGTCATTGAAACAGTGGCAGAGCTCCTAGCATCATCCTTCCCAGAAAATCCCCCAGTTTTGCCATGGTCACCTGAACAGGACTGACTATTGTTGTAGGACTGACTAGAACTGCTGCTTTTCTCATCCTTTGCTGAAGTTGAAGGACGATCACCAGCACCACCACCAGCAGCAGCATTCCGAGGCTGTCCGTCTTTTGGGTTTGTACTCCCTGATGAAGGCATTGGTGCAGATTTCATAGACACCGGGGATGAAAATGCAGACTTTGTAGGAATATCCCCCTGGACAAGCTTCACTGAAGCAGTTTTAGAAGTGACAGATTGTGTTACCAAACTCTTTATTGCAACCTCAGAGGACCCACCTGCTTGTCTGTTCCCACCATGAGAAGCCTCAGGAAGCCGAGGTCTAGCAGGCCAAGAAACAGCCTGATTTGAACCAGATTTTGCATTTGCATCCATTTCTGCTTCAACACGTTTCTTCCATGTGTCAACCAAGCTCCTTGCTTTTTTCTGAATTTCCAAGTTCTTGTGCGTACGCAAATGATTAACAGACTTGCCAATGTTACACATTTGTAAGGCCTGGAGATTTACTGGCAGCTTATCAAGAGCACGGAGTAAAATTAAGAGAAATTCCTCTACTGATTTATCGCCATCCTTGGGGCTGCTACCATCACCAATCTTCCCTTTATGAACCTCCTGGAGCCATTCATCAAAAACAGGCAAACCCCTTAGCTGCACAAACCGATTAAGGCAATCAGACTTATCTGTTGCTGCTACCACACCAGCAAGCATTGACCTGCAAACTAGTTCAATTTTTTTCTCATTTCTCTCAGGAACCATGAGCTGCACCAGTTTCTCAACCCCACCATAATCTACAAGTCCACCTTTCTCTGTAATTTTAGCAATTTCAATTTTTAAATTATTTTCCGTTCTATTGTGACCAGAATCCCCATCATCCATTTTTGAGGATCGTTCTCGTTTGACAGGCTCAGAACTCTGATCTCTCTCCCTTTTCTTACCTTTAACTTGTGAAGGAAAAGCCACACTGTTCTGTACACTGTCGGAACCAGGTTTTAGCTGAGATGTTGATGTTGGACAATTCATTGGCTTTGGCGAACGGCCACCCGATGGCACTGTTGCATGCATTTCTATACGTGTCTTATATAACAGCCGATCTACTTCTTCCTGTCGTTCCTGAAAAAAAGAAAGATACTCAATATCCAAAATGACGACAACCAACGGCTAAACATAAAACATGAGACGAGCAAGAGTATTCAAAACTCACATTAATATAATCTTGATCTGTTAGCCACCATAAACACTTGTTTGTAATGTCGTATACTTTCTGGCATACAAAAGAACCAATCCCTGATGGAAGTTCAACACCTTTTGGAAGGAATGCAACTTTACATGGGTGAAGTAAGGAAGCAGCAGGAATCTCATCCTTATGAAAGGAATAAAAGATTTCGTTTGGCGCAGCCTCCAACAGGAAGCCTTTGCCAAGCTTTACTTCAGCAGGTCGATAAAGCCAATTCACACTTAAAGTTAACTTATTATCCTGACCAGAACTCAGTGAACGAATTATTCCAATGAAGGGAGGGGAATCCTGGGGCGGTTTGAAAAGTGCGCAATCACCTACGCTAATTTTACGTCCGTCCTAGGGAGGAATTAAGAGCTTTGGTGAAACAAAGAATGACCCAACATGGCAAATAATGAAAATAAATCAGAAAATAATCAATCAACAAACAAAGTGATAAACTATGGAGGCCTTAAAAACTCTGTTGCAGAAACATCAGTTTGAACATAGAACTACACACTAACTAGCCCTTCCAATAATCATCATCACTGTTACTACCATTCAAGCAATATACACATAATATGCTAGTCGTGATCAACATACACGTGTAGTATCGTGCAATTTAGGCATTCATAGAATTCTAAACGAAAGATTACTTACAAGTAGATTATAAGAAGAGATCATTTCACAAGTTTGAAAAACAACAATCAGCCACTAAGAATCATGAGTGGAAAAACCATTCAATAAATCATTTGAGAACCGTGAGCCAAAACCTGAAGGAGTAATATTCAGAAACTCCTGCTTGCTTCGGTAACAGAAAAAGGACAGATCTTTTAAATTTAACAATCACTGTGTCAAGAATCATTATATCGGTCACCAAAAAACACATAAACGGAGGCGAGAGGCTCTGAAGAAAATAACCATTTCATAAGTAAGAGCATTCACGGTATAAATGGACCGAATCATTCACACAGAAATTTCTTAAAATGCATTGATTTTCAGAACTACCCTTTTAGCAGGTTTTGAAAATTTAGATCAATTTCATACGTTTCCGCACAAATCAATCAAACCCGCAACAAAATCCTCCAAGGAAAAAAAAAGCAAACTTATTGACCCATTAAAACAAACAAATCAAACACCAAAAAATCAAAATAAAAAGAAATATATGATTAATTACCTTGCAAAAGAAACTCGATGAATTAGGAGAAGACAACAAAGAAGAAGGAGAGGAAAAACCACCATCAGCAACTGAAGCTAAAATCGCTGAACCACGTGAAGGGACAGTCCACATGTGCCGTCGACGACCTTCCCGTTTCGTCTCCTCCTCTTCACCTGCCCGCCATCCATGCATACACATACGCATGATACCCTTGCATTTTGCCCTATAATGAGTACCATCAATCCTCAATTCCGCTTCTTAACCCGTCCTTTTTCACATACTCAAGATTTCACTACCCAACCCTAGATCACGAACCATTAATCCCAACCCTAATTTCGGGAAAGAAAATACCAAACTGATAGCAGAACAAGCAGATCCAATTGAAGCCGAGATCCAGAAAAAGAGCCAGCTATTGACCTCAATATCCTCAGAGAGAGAAAAAAAAATGGAGAGAGTCGAATGAGAGAACCTAGAGAGCCGAAGTAGCCAAAGGGTAGAAAATGAAAATGAAGAGGAATCGAAGAGAGAGAAAGAGAGAGAGAGGCGAAAAAAGAAAGGTTTACGTACGTATTTTACTTGGTGAGTTGCTATTGGTAGACAATTCCACGTCAGCTTAATGACAAATTTGGCAAATTACAACCCATTCTATTATTTTTGTTTCAGTTTTATTTATTTATTTACTAACTGTTTCACATTTTTACGTAATATTTCCATTTATAAATTCTAACAATGGCGTGTCATTTATTACAATTATTTTTTTTTCTAATTTATTATTTTGAAAACGACACCGCTTGAATTCTGAACTAAGCTTCCCTCATTTCATAACGACGAATGTGATTGGCCGGCTGTGCCAAATCAGACAACGAAGGCCGCGTACATGAAAAGCTTTGACATTGTGGGTCTTTCAAATCTTCATTTAGAACAGAATTCACCATAGATTTCAACCTTGTGCAGCAGCAATGGCGAGGATTGTCGATAGGACATACAAATTTTCAGCAAATCCAACAGAGATACAACAGTTCTCTAAATGAGTACATTATCAAACAACATTGCACAGTTTCTTGCTCTTCTGCTGCATAAGCTCCATGATCCCTGTAGATGATTTGCAAATGGCCTCCTGTTGAAGCACCCTGGTGTTATGGATCGATCGGTTCGATTATCCGGCTCCGATGAAAATTCAGAGTAAATAGAAGCAAAAGGTGGTAGTTGCTTCAGTAGAAAGCCGGATAATCTATTTTCTCTGAAATAAATAGAAGAAACAGGTGGTAGTTGCTTCAATAGGAGGCCGGACAATCTATCTTCTCTGACATAAACAGAAGAAACAGGTGGTAGTCGCTGGGAAAAATGAACTACTAATCATCCAGAGACTTAAATTACTTTTGGAGGAAGCATCGAACCAATCTTCCCTTCCATCAGAAATCTTACATGCCTTAAATAATATACCATACACCGTCTACCAATTTCAATGGCGATTCACTGCCACGAAAACATCACAATGAAACTCTAAATTCAATCAGATTGTTACAGAAATTCAACCGAATGTTACTGCAATTCCAAGATTATAGCACAGACAGAACTGGTGTACCACAAGGACTACCAAATTCTGCACCCTCATGAGTAATTGTAAGCAAAGTTGATTCGTTTAAGCTCTAGACGCAAAAATTGCAATACCAAGAAAGTATTAAACTTGAATCCAATCAATTGAAGAACGCCATTCAAATCGGTTCAACCCACCATGCACCTAGTACATAATTCACAAACCCAACACAGAAACAGCCTAATACATCTAGTATCCAACAAAATAAAATCAAATTTCAACATTTGAGAAATCAATGCAGCCAGAGGAACAAGGAGAAAACAGGATCGAATACCTTGCAGAACGAATTAGCTGGATTGAAAGAGGAAGAAGATGTGTGTGGGGACAGTCCACATGTGCGAACCTGACTGTTTCCTCTCCTCTCAATCTGCCCTCTATCCACGGATACATAAAATACCCTTGCATTTTGTCCCAGAATAACGACCATCAAAACCCTAATCACCTCCCAAAATTTTCAGAGTCTGGGGCTTCGTTCGGTGGAATTCCACTTCTCTTGCAGCGATCCAATTCGAGCACAGATCGCAAATCCATGATTGGGACTGATCGAGAGAGAAGGCATAAATGCCGTCGATCTAGAGAGAGACGGAGGAGGGAGCGAGACTACAGGCGTACTTGCCTTGCCTAATTGGTTGACAAAAACGGACAGCGGAAGTCGGGGCAGGTGAGAACATGATAACACCACCGGGAGGTGATATTTAGCAAAATGGTTCACAGAAATGCGACCTAACTGTTGACTAATCTGACCTGAGTGTTTGACTTCGAGTTGTCTAAATTATTATTATCACGTTGGGCCATTTTGTTTTTAGTATTAAAAAAATTGTTGCAACAGGGGTAAAACTGGAAATACACATGATAGAGTTGTGCAAGCAGTCGCACTTGCACGTGATGTAGAAGTTAAGAGGCTGTCCCGAGTCATTTAATAATATCATTTCTACAAAGAACACAAATTCTATTTTATTTTATTTTTAATAATATCATTTAATACGATTCTTAATATTTATATTTGAAATTAATTAAAATTAATATAATAAATTAGTATTTAAAAACTAATTTATTAAAGCGGGGGGGACCCATAGCCTCGCATGCTCCTGGAGATTTATATTTTTAGTTAAGGCAGGATATTGATTTATGTTCCTTGCCCATCATTGAAAGGTGACTCTAAAAGAAGTTGTGCCCAGGATAATTTTGCACAAGACTAGAACCATTTGTATAAATGATGGAATAGGAAAGAGAGGGTGAAGTCATTTTCATGGCGTCTGTGGCTGTGATGGGGACCTATCGTTGCAAGTAATTGTGGCAAATAGCTATCAGAAAGGAGTGTGAAAATGACAAGAGCCACTAAAATGAAGTTAACAGGGTCAGGGAAGGGTTTACCAAGTTTCTTGTTAAGCATAGAATGTAGAGAGACCTTCACCTCACATCTTGTAGGCAGAGGCAGGCAACAAAGCAGTTCCCAAGTCCCAATGTTTAACTTCAATATTCATTGAGTTCTAGAAACAAGATGATTCTGTTAACTTTTTCGTGTCCCCATCTCCCATGTCGATTGAGAAAAAGGTGAGATGTAAGATACTCAGTGTAGGGGGGAGCCACAATCTTTATTTAATTTTCATATGTTCTCGTGAGAGACGAGCAGCAAACGCGGCCCCCAACCACTTCGGGCCCATCGTCTGTAACATCATCATTGATTGCTGCTGCTGAGGCCGATATTTGGAAACATGTTTTCGGCTCTGGACATACGCATACATACATAAGACCAAGGACCAATGGACCATGTCCTGGCTGCAGTATTATTATCACTTTTGGCATGCTAGTAGGGGGAAACAAATTGACAGAGATATAACATCAAAACGATTTACTAACTCATTTTTGTAGGATGGACCATGGAACAGTGAACAGTGAACAGTGACAGACAAAGAATTTCAGTATTACCCTACCCCTTTATATGCCTTTAGAAAACTGAATGTCAGAATGAGAGGAGTGGAGTTGTCAGTACTGCACATACTGCCGAAACATGCATCGGTAATTAGATAATTGTTCTTTACTTTCACAAACCAGTCCACATCTGTCTCAGGCATGCCTAAATTGGAGGCGCAAATATAATCAATTTTGCTCTGCCTTTTGTATCATATTCCAGCCACACCCACATGACATGCATTGCAAAAAGCCATGTGCCTAATTGACTTCGACTAATTTACTGAGGCAACACTGTTATTAATGGTCCAGGTTGAATTCGTTAATTCAATAGATTTTGCTAGTGGCATCCTTTCATATATATTTTAGTTATTGTTGCTTTCTTGTGGCAGTTATACTCCTCAATTACCTGCCTGCTACAAGCTAGCTCCCAGGGTTTCATCATGTCTTCTTAAGATTTACTTCTTGATGCAAGAAGAAAAGGCAACATGCAAACTAAATCTCCATAAACATTCAAATTCACATCACAGGTCCAAATAATCATCAAGAAGTAAATGATAATTTCCAAGGCAGCAGTTCAAGGATACTGTCGCAACTACCAAAAAAGATATCTACCAAAAAAGATAATCGAAAGAGGAAATTTAGAGAGAAAAAAGGAGACTATTTATGTAAACCACCAAAATGAACGAGAGAAAAAGTAAAGAGACAGAATATGAAGAAACTTTTCTCCACCACAAAATTTTTCCAAAAAAAACCCATACAAGTGTTCCACAAAGCCAAGAGGCAGTATCACATCTGACCAATAAATGCAATGAATTGAGCTCTCGCAGCAAGAGATGAGTTGCAAGACATCACAAAGCATTTATCATCCTCTTCATCTCAGCAGATCTCCTAGGATCTGGCTCTTCAATTGCTCTTTCAGCGAGTACATGCTTGATTCGACACATTGATTTTCTCACCTGAATTTCATGATCATCAACATCCAAAAAACAAATTAGCAAATACTGTTGCAGGAAGATGGCAATGAGTAAGAATCTTGAACAAACATCACAAAGAGTTAAAAAGTCTGAAAGGATTAATTCTTGGCATTATCATTTAGACAAATATTATAGCGGAAAAAATGTAACCTCTAGTTAGTTATATTAGTTTATGTCAAGTCCAGTAGATTCACCGCAAACATTCAAAGATTACAGTGAATTCTAAAATTTGAAAGCACTGAATTTGTTTTGAAAATTTTGCAAACTTGGCTCCCATACACAAAATAGTCCACTGATGAGATTTTAATGTTTCCAACATCCTAAACAATTAGAAGGAAATTTAAATCAAGATTTCAGTTGCCACTTCAAACCAGGGATGGGATATCAAGGAAAACTTATCCTGAAATTAAATTGGTGTTCCCTGTAAAACACCATTAATAACCTTCCACTCTCTTCCTTCATCAGACCAAATTAGTTGCCGTTAATAAAACATTAGCACTTTCTGAGAACCATATCATTGACTGCAGCAAAAGGTAGCAGAGACGATTGCACTTTGTCATCCATTTTTCTAACTAGAGGTACTGACTACCAAGTCAGAGAGCATAAATTACATGATCGTAACACCTTGCTCAACAATATTCATAACAGTCATGACTCCAGGGGCTAGGAGAGAATTCAAACACTCAACACTGAGGAGGACTTTGGGCACTCTTTAATGCTCACAGCTACAATTTGTGGTCCTTTCCAATGAAAATTCTGCCCCTCCACGTGCAGAGAGAAATCCCTTCAAATAACCTCATCCAAAGACAGAAAACCTCATTCAAAGTTGGATTTTATTTGTTGTTCACACGAGACTTCTGAGAGTAGATGTTCAGCTCAAAGGAGCATCGGTCACCATTACAGAGCTAATTACTAAATGCATAACAGTTTTTGTACTGGCAGGTGCTTTTAGAAGTCAGAAACTGTGGGATATAATAGACAGAGGCATGCTCTAGTGGATTTTTTAAAACCCTCTATCTTAGATATTCAACAATACTTTCAAAGCCAAAGAAGAACTTTGGCAGATCAGTTTTCTGACCACTAACCTGATTCAAAAAATCCTTAGCAACTGATGCACAAACATTCCAAATAAATTTGGTTGTTCCCTTAGTTTGTTTATTAGAAGTTTGATACAGAACATTAACATCCTTCTTCATGTTATTTATATTTCTTTATCTTCATTAATAGAAGAGGGTATCCCAAGATTTTATAGGTAGTGCCAAATCTAGCAACTTGCTTCATTTATTCCTCAGTTGAGGACATGAGGCTATTTTAATTTAATTTATAAAGAACAAGAGTGCTATTAGCCACACACTCGAGGAGCTGGGAGTCATAATACTGACATTTTATCAAAAAGAAAGAAAAGAAGCTGACTTGTACCTTCGGAATGCGCTCTGGATTGGGAAACCGTAGGTTCTGTGCATGAAGCATCTGTCGTTGGGTCATCAGCATATTTTTCTCCTTTAACAGAACATACCATAGCTTCTGAAGATCATCCCAAGACTTCAGGCGGAGTTCAGAAGCTTTCCAGCTTCGACCTGACAGGAGCAAGATTTTGAGAAAATAATTCCTATTAACACCAACAATTGAAAATTTTCTTTCTGTTTTCGGATAAAGAAACCAATATTAAGTTTGAGGTTTGATAAGCATATGGAATTAAGTTGCCATAGACGAATGTGCAAAAATGACTTCACATACAATGCGGCTTCTTATTACGTAAATCGGAGAACAACAACTCACACCAACATGTTAACAATATGGTGCACTACAGGAACAAAAAGTTAAACTTTGGAGATAATTATTTGACAAAATGTTATCATAAAATTGTAGCCTGTAAGTTTATCCTTCTCAAAGTTCTGCAAGCAACTTGCAAGAAATTCAGAGAATAAATGAACCTCCAGGCATACATATGTGATTCTTTCTATATTACAGCAAATATCCAAGTATTTGCATATTAGCTTGTGGTGGCTGTGAGGCCCCAAGTCTTGATTGAAGTTGCACGCTAAAGGCCTCTGCTTTTTCCATCCCTGGGATAGGAAGAGAGGGGGCAGAGCTTCTGGTATTGGATTTTAATCAGACTTTGAGAATAAAAAAAGGGACAAAAATACAAGATTATTGATGAATATGAAGGAATTGTACAAAATTGGTCAGCCCATCTTCCACTCTCAAAAAACAGAAAGAAAGACAAAGAATATTAAGAAGTTTATGGTATACTCCACATTTTTCAGTCTCAGACAGAGACCACATGTTCTACATTATCATACACCGCCTGGTTTGTCTTCTACAATTTCCAAATCTTTCAAACTGCCACCTCCAAATAATCTTCTTCTTCTTCTTTTTTGCTATTTTTTTGGCGTTCATTGTCTTGGTTTTTCTGTGTGATATTATGACTTGAATGAACATTAAATTCAAAGCAAAGAATAACAATGACAAAGGCAAAAGTCATCCAACTAGGAGAGAAGGAAAAAAAAATGAAAGCATTAAAGTTTGTACCGTAAACCGGTTTTTGGTCATCCGGGACTCTATCTGTCTCAAAAAATTGCTCAAGAGGGTTGTTCCCAGATGTAGCCATGGAAGCAGCAGCTCCAGTAGCCGCAGAAGACTCGGATTTTGCAGCTGCAGCCAGGAATGATCTGCCTATAAATCTTGTCATAAACATGGCTGCTGCATAACATAGAAAGCTAACAATGTTAGCCAAAAATATCACTAGATAACAATCCAAATGACTCCGCGCACACACGCCCAAAAAAAGCAGCATGATTGAATTCCATAAAGACCCAGTTGAAGCATTAGTTAATATAAACATCAACTGAGAATTTAATCTTGTCACAGAACAGTCGAAGATAGCATATATTAGCAAAACGAAAATTGTATCAGACAATAAAAATTACAGCAACAAGGAGTATAGCCCAAAAGACCCAACACAAGCACAACAGAAACATAACGCAAATTGGTTGAATCCCTCAACACCCGTTTGGAGACTAACTAGAAATTAAAAGAAAAGTTCAACTGATTCGTTATGACCATTTCAGACACTTAAACAGTGAATGGCATCAATAACTGGAAAAAACGAAGGAAAAAAAAAGAACACCGTATATTCGAGTTTGTGATTTCAAGAGAAGTCTGTGAATTAAAGCGTGCCCGAAGAAGAAGAGTATTGGGTATTATGCAGTGCAAGTCGCCCGAGGTTATATCTAGTAAGAGAGCTGGCTTCCGTCCGGTGAAAAATGAAAGTACCATGGTCAATTATTGCCACGACAATACGAGTAGAGGATCTGAAAGTGGGCCGACCTTATTCTCTTGTCCAATCTCACAACCAAGTCCCCAAAAAACAGAGCACTATGATCCAATAGTTCCATATGTGATGGTGATTTGGGATGCTAAAGGAATCTTGTTTACACTTCTTTTCCCTCCAAGGCCCAACAGTTGCACTGCAATAAAGTAAATGTCTAGAGGAAAAAGATGGCGTGTTTAGGTTCATTCTTGCTCTGCCTGCCCAGGCTTGTAGATTGCAAGACTAACCAATGGGCCGCTATGGGAGAAGTAAAGGGCAGGTTTCATCTCATCTCCGGGCCGAATGGGAGGTGGGCATACAAGATGCTGGCAAGAGACTGCTATAAAAAATTAAAGAACTAATGCATGAAATGAAACAGACACAGGAGCCATTCTAAAATAAAGTAAAATAAAGCAGAGCAGCAAACAACCGTATCTCTAAAATCAAAAAAGTGGCTCAAAAAGGCCGGAGAAATTGCCAAAAGGGTGGTCCCTCTGCTCTGCATGAATGGGGTTGGTTGGGTGGGGGCCCCTAACAGACTTGAAAGCTACACCCATGTTCTGTCTCTTGTTTTCTTCCTCTTCTTCTTCAGCCCCTTTTCATCTTTTCCTAATTTTAATTAACACCCATCATTATCCTCGTCTCTTTCTTCAATCCATTCATGGTTTCCCACCTTTTTCATATTCCCTCAATCCCTTTGATTAGAGCTGTGACATGATTTTCTTTTATAATATTAAATCAAATATTTATTTGAATCTTTTTAAAAGAATTTCCTTTAATTAGGGTTAGGTGAATTGCCTATTTTAATCCCCTCCCAATGTGATTTTGGCATGTCCTCTTTCTTCGTAGATTGCTTTGCAGCTGCGAAAAGAGGACAAATTTCTGCAGCTCCTTCCTTCCTGTATATGCATGCATGCTTGCATGTCTGTATGTATGTATATTATATTCTATTATCTTATATTCCCTTGGTCCAATCACTCCTCTCTCTTTTTCTCTTTCCAATTATTGACAAAGTTCCATTTGGGTAATGAAATATGTCCAGCTGTTTAATGAAACAATTGAAACCAATCAATCATGTGGGTTCAGAAAATTATAAGCGGGTTATGTGCCCTTGATCTCTTATTTCGTGATCATCATCTGCATCATTTTTGTATGATCATAAACCCAATTATTTCTATTAATTGATTACCAAATGATTTGGCTTTTAATTCTCTCAAGTCAGGGGCAATTACTAAACATACAAGCAAGATTATTTATTTCTTAATTATTAATAATATATAATTTAAAATAATCCTGCAAAATAATAGATTTCTATTTACCATATAACCCAACCAGAAACATACACAAGTCTTACAGAGCCAGTCATTTTAAAAGGGATACTGCAGTACAGGACATGGACAAAACTTTGTCATTACTTGGTGTTGATGTAGTAGATATTCAATGAATCAAAATAACAATAACAACAACAATAATAATAGGAATAGAATGGGTATTTACGAAATGATAAAAGCAAGGAGAAGATACGACAAGAGACACGTCTGCCTGTGATGTTGAGTCTTAATTGCCCAAGTGCTTAACTGCTTATCATCGACTGTGCGAACAACGATACAACAGAGCCATTGATCGAATATTAAAGCTCCCTGTCCATCTCAACCGACATTCGTAAATTCAACAACGCACAACAACGTTATATTCTACCGGATTCGCCAATCAACGTTAAAATGAGCTTTCCTTTTAACTCATTTTACTTTCCATATCTTACCAACATTTGTGGCCTGTTCTTGAATAAACAATACCCACCTTTATCACATACACAATACAATAAAAGTATAAATTTTTACGTATCAACGTGATTATTGTAATAAAATGCATTACATGATTAAGATTTATCTTAATGTTTTTACCCATGCTTCCCTCGGTTTGGTTTTACTGCGTGCAACGGAGCAACAGCAAAAGGTTAAAAGGAGCTGGTTACAGTGGCCAGTCAGTGATGAATGGTGATGGCGTTTGCTGGAAAACAGGAAATCAAACTGTGGCAGAGTAGCAAAATCCACGGGCAGAATAGCGAAAGTCAAGAGGCAGCGCGAAGCATTGGGGAAGAGAAAAGGAGAAGATGGAATTAGGGATTAGGAGAATATGTCGGCGGACCCTGTTTGCATCGGGCACCCCCAATTCCTGTATCTTCCCCTTTACACGCCTCACACGTGATTCAACCCAGGCTGCCTAGCTCGACAATCACGGCCTCTGTCACATGGGCCTACGATGCTTTCAAGGCCAACACCGTCATTTCCACCTATTAAGCGTGTTTGTTAGTGGATTTCAAATTGGATATTGAAATGCCATAAACGACGTCGTATGTGGGATGTAAAACGTTGTCTGCCGAAATGCTAGGGGAGAATTATCATTTAGGTCCCTAAATTGTTATACATTCTCAATAAAATCCACAATTTGTTCATGTGAATCAAACAAGTCTTTTGACCTTCTCGACTAATCTCTCTCACAGTCGAGTAAGGATATGTTTAATAGAAGCGAACAAATTATAACTGCATTTAAAATATATGAAAAATCGTAGACTTGGATGATAGAACACCAAATGTACGCTATCAGAGAGAGAAGAAAACATTTTGTTTAGTGTTCATTTCATCCAGAGGCAGCAGCACATGCAAAGTAATATATGTATTTCTCTCCAGAACATAGCTACACGAACAGTGAATGGTGTTCTCTCTCTCTTCCATTTTGTATGTTTGTTTCCATTCATTGAAGAGGAACATAATTTCTGGTGCGTGGGGTATCATGATTTACGAGCACTCTTGACTTTTGATGGTCTCTTTCCCTTGATTTTGCTTCGAAAGATAGTTAAATCTTAAAAGGCGCCCTTTACGCACACTTTCTTTTGGTGTAGTGTTGCAGCAAATTATTTTCGTTATTAACTCTGATATTGTAAGTTTCACTCTACAATCCCATCTACTGCGCGTGGTTACAGTTTCATTTTCATACTTACACTCAAAAAAGTTCCATCTCTATTATTATCTTTTCCATCTTGTTGCTGGTGGTGGGTATACATGTGGGATGTATTTATTTGTTTTCTTCTTGCTTTTAGTTAGCTTCTTCAAGTTCATGATCTGGGTTTCATGCTGCTCTTTAGCTTAACTGGTTCTTATTATTATTTTTCCTCTATTTTTCATTTTATTGTGTAGTTTTAGAGAGAGTAAGAGAGAGAAAACGAGATCATGCCGCCTAAATCTGATGAACCGCAGCCGCACCCGTCGTTGATTCAGCTTCCCGGGTTTTCTTACTGCATTACTAGTCCTCCACACTGGCGTGAGTTTTTATCCTTTTCTTTATTACTATAGAATTTGAGTACTTCAGATATGTGGTGGATTGATATGATCTGTGTTTGTTGGCCTGGATCCACTTCTGCATATTCTTGTTAAGGTTTCGGGAATTGTTAATTGTTTGGGATATGCTCTTTCTGCTTTCTTTTTTTAGCTGAAAGTAGCTTTCTGAGTCTTCTCTTCTTTTGGGCAGATACCTCTTTTCCATAAAGTAATATGCTATTTTGTCTAAATAAACTCACTACTACTGCTGACTGAAGATTCTAATATTCAAAAGTAGTTTAAGTCAGTTTTAATTACAATTTTTTTCCCCAGGCAAAAATTTAATGCATATTATGCTAATTAAATTTCTGCCTGTTTGTTGGGAACTTGATATCGGCTGTTGCGTGGCACTTTTAGTAATTGCTGTTCACTGGAAATTGACCTTAATTCCGTGCGTGTGCGCGTGCATGTATTTGGAGAGTTTCTGGTTTGAAATGTTGTTTTTCTTTTAAATGACTCGAGGTTGGTTTGAAAAATTTGGTGAATTTCTGATGCAGCTGAGGCTATTCTTCTTGGGTTTCAACATTACCTTGTTATGCTCGGGACGACGGTTCTCATTCCATCTGCTCTTGTTCCCCAGATGGGCGGTGGAAACGTAAGGCCTTGGATAAATTAATGAACATAGAGTGAACAAGTCCCTTTGATTGTGATTAAAGATTTTATTTTCTCCAACTATAATCTCCAGTTAAATATTATAATTAGTTAAGATTTGCTGTGCTTTATAGGAGGAAAAAGCAAAGGTTATCCAGACATTGCTCTTTGTTGCTGGTTTGAACACATTGCTGCAAACATTGTTTGGAACTAGACTACCTGCAGTGATGGGAGGGTCATACACTTTTGTCCCTACCACAATTTCAATCATCCTTGCTGGTCGATTCAGTGATAGCACAGATCCAATTGAGGTTTTGTAATCTCAATTCCATGTCAATGTAACTAGTCGTGTTTGTTTGGAATAGTAAATTGTTCACGAACATGGTAATAGTATTCATGTTGCAGCAAGACGAAATATACTCAGTGTACAGCATGGGATATAATTTTCCGATAAAAATGTATGCCTTCAATCTCTTATTCGCTAACATTCCAGAGGAACATAATATTGTGAAGAAAAATGATGTTGTTTCTTACAGTCCACATAAAAGTCTAAAAAGAAAAAAAAATAAATTGATAGTTAAAATGGAAGATGTAATGTGCATTCAAATGCCACGGTACTATCATCAATGCTTGTGACATTTGGATTGTAACTGTTTATCCTGTTTTGGTGCCTATTCAGAAATTTAAGAGAATAATGCGAGCAATTCAGGGGTCTCTCATTGTTGCTTCAACTCTTCAGATTGTTCTAGGCTTCAGTGGGCTCTGGCGTAATGTTGCAAGGTTAGCTTAGAACCCAAAATGGTACTAGTACTTTTAAAACAGTGTATTGGTAACTTAAATCATTTATTTCTCAAGTCGGTGATTGTGTTAAGTTGGTACAGCCCTTTGGATTGTTACTCAGTTGGGGTATATGCCAGATATCATGAATTAATTATGATATCTTCTGTGTGATTTTCATTTTTTGTTGAGATTCAATTGATTTCTGAAATACAGGGTACTTGTTATGTGTTGCAGCTCCTCTGCTTTGTAGCTTTCTATTCAATGTCGTTGACAACAATCTCTGCACCAAATGAGAGACTATTTTTTTTTCCATAAAAATCAAAAGTGATGCTTATTAAATTTCCTATTTTCAGGTTTCTAAGTCCACTTTCAGTTGTTCCTTTGGTTTCTCTAGTTGGTTTTGGGCTGTATGAGTTCGGTTTTCCTGGAGTAAGTCTTCTATTCCTGCATTTTGGCTGGAAAAGATTCAAATCACTCAATTGCAGACACAACATCATCTTATCGCCGATGACTACTTACTCTTGCATTTTCGTTGTAGGTTGCCAAATGTGTGGAGATTGGACTGCCTCAACTTGTCATTTTAGTATTTATTTCTCAGGTATGCCTAATGATCCGTTACGTGGAGTTTCCATTTGCCAATCTAACATATTACAGTCTCTTGCACTGGTTATAAAAATTCCTAGAGATTACTAATTGTTACCCCATGTTTTGCAGTACATGCCTCATGTGATACCCCGTGGAGAAAATGTCTTTGATCGTTTTGCAGTCATATTTTCTGTGGTGGTTGTTTGGATATATGCTCACCTGCTTACTGTGGGTGGCGCCTATAATGATGCTGCACCTAGGACACAAGCAAGTTGTCGAACTGATCGTGCTGGACTTATAGATTCTGCTCCCTGGTAAACTTGTGCTGTGTCTCTAAAGCAGTTTCATTATTTATGTGATGATTGCTCGATTCCAAAAATAAGATCTTTGATTTGTAATTGGCTGTTCTTTTTTCTTGCTTAGAATTTCCTTGGTATAATAATGATTTCTGCCAATCCGGTTTCAAATAATTTTGTCAAACCTCTTCTGTCAACTTTAGTGAGAACTAAGGTTCATGCCACTATGTTGTGTATATTACAAACTGTTATGTAGCCAGGTGAGGGAAAAAAGTATTAAGAGAAAGGAGTTACATGGTCTATTTGAAAATATTTTGCTTAGATGATTTGTTTGAGTTGTCTAATTCAATACAAATTGGAGAAATCTTTTGGCGCACTAAGTTCCTGTCCTTGTGAACTGTGAACCATTGATCTTTTTTATCCTGAAAGTACTATCTAGGACTTAATTAGTAGTCTTGGAACAAGATCAATTACAGCCTTTTAGGTGCTTCAACAGTGTAGCATGTTATTGCGAGCACAACTTAGTATTTCTGTATGACCTCAATGGTCCCTGACTGTGTACTTGTGATTTTGTAGGATAAGAGTGCCATGGCCCTTCCAGTGGGGGGCACCTGCATTTGATGCCGGTGAAGCCTTTGCCATGATGATGGCCTCCTTTGTTGCCCTTGTGGAGGTTTGTTTAGTTTTGTGTTTTTTTTTCCCTTCTCATCACTTGTTGCTTCAAGACTAGGGACCTCATTGCTATTATTGGTATTTCATTCAGTCTAAGATTTCAAAAATTTTGGACCATATTGACACTGACAATTATTTTGTGTTTAATTGTTTGTATTGCAGTTTAAACATGCATTTATGTGCCATGACTGATATTTTCTTGGGATATGCAATTTTTATATTACATTATTTCTTGAAGCTAATGCATTCTTATTTAAATTCAATGATAAACAGTCAACTGGTGCTTTTATTTTGGTAGCGAGGTATGCAAGTGCAACTCCAATCCCACCATCTGTTCTCAGCCGTGGTGTGGGTTGGCAGGTAATAAAGACTTATCTATTCTTATTTTATTGATGTGAGCAAACTTGTCACTGCAACATGAAGGTTCTTGTACATCTATCACTTTCTTTTATCAATCTCATTTTATGAATTTGTTATCTAGATCTAGCACATTTATACAATTAGTAACAAAAAAAGGATAGGCTATTTGATGTTAGAATTTTGCCCTTAAATTGTTCTGTATCTCATTTTTGCCTTTGAATCAAAAGAAGGTATAGAATTGCTCCATAAATGCATTTTTTCTTTTAAACTTTCTCATTTGCAGATATGTTTTAAAATCTTACGCGTCCCTACGCAAGTGTCATCCATAATCATAGTACCATTGAAAAGGAAAATTTAGCTGTGTGATTCTAACTTCCTGTTTTGAAACAACCTAGATCCAATAAATATGTTAGTAGAAAACAAAAGAGATTGAAATCGTGAATTCTAATATCATCTACTATGACTTATATGATGACAAATATAAACAACAAATGCTCTAGCTTCCTGGAGTGATTGGCTGCACAATGTGTTCCCATAGGAGGACCCTTGTGATTTCTTTCAAGGATGACGACCAGTTTGCAAAGCTGTTGGCCATTTGTCTGAGGTAAATATAAACGACAATGTTGTGAACTAATTATTTGTTTCTCCTTCAGGGAGTTGGCATTTTGCTTTCTGGGTTATTTGGAACTGTGAATGGAACATCGGTATCTGTGTAAGTCTCTTTCCAGGCTTACCTATCCATATGCATGTATGAGCATTCTATAATACACAAATTCCACCTTAACTCAAGTTGTTATATACAGAGAGAATGCTGGTCTTTTGGCCTTGACAAGAGTTGGCAGCCGAAGGGTTGTCCAAATATCTGCTGGATTTATGATATTCTTCTCTGTTCTTGGTGAGTTTATTTGTGAAAATTATTTCTCAAAGATTTAATATTCTATTGGACTTCCTTTTCAAGCTTAGTGTTCTTATTATCATAATTTACTAATATTGTGCAGGGAAATTTGGAGCAGTCTTTGCTTCAATTCCAGCACCTATTATTGCTGCTTTATACTGCCTTTTCTTTGCCTATGTGGGTATGTATGATATGATTGGTTAACACAGATTTCTGGATCTCTGAATTATTATGATCAGTTCCAGTGAATGCTGAACTAAATTTCCTTGTGCATGTGCAGGTTCTGGAGGTCTTAGCTTCCTTCAGTTCTGTAACCTCAACGCCTTCCGAACAAAATTCATATTAGGCTTCTCTGTCTTCATGGGTTTGTCTGTGCCCCAATACTTCAATGAGTACACTGCCATTAACGGTTATGGTCCTGTTCACACGAATGCAAGATGGGTATGAATAAAAACTATCAACCCATGTGCTCTCTCTCTTGTTCTCAAGTAAACTTTTTGTCAAACCATCTCATTATTTGTTTTGTGCTTCATTCATGAAATTTTCATGCTCTTCTTATTTGGCAGTTCAACGATATTGTAAATGTTCCTTTCTCGTCAGAACCATTTGTTGCTGGTTGCTTAGCATTTTTCCTGGACAATACACTGCATAAAATGGGTGGTGCCATCAGGAAAGACAGAGGTAAACATTGGTGGGACAAATTCAAATCCTTCAAGGGTGATACAAGGAGTGAAGAATTTTATTCGCTGCCCTTCAATTTAAACAAATATTTCCCATCTGTGTGATTCAAGCAGCACACTAAGCTGTAAGACGGTCTTATCATGTATTCCTTTTATCAAAATTTCATTAAATATCACGACTGCTTGCAGTTGTGAATCTTATTATATGCTATAGCAGTAACAGAATAGCGCATTTCCTTTATAGGATGCCCTACAACATTCGTTGAGTTGTTTCTTTTCTCTCTGTAAATCCAATGGGCGACTTATGGATTTGAAGTAACAATGAAGCAGTTACATTTGCTTTTTCTTCATTTTTGTTCATACATTTGCTTCTATGGATTTTCGTCATTCATTCCAGCATCTTCAAACAGTTATTATTTAGCCAGCTGATCATATCTCGTGCCCACCGAGTGGCTTGTAAAGTTGAATTGACCAATTCTCCAAATCTTTTGAGTTTAGGCTCCACAAATGATCCTTGTTGTAGTGCATTATCATATCAAGAATGGCCAACCCTGTGCTGTCTTCTTCTTTGTTTACTAGACCCAAATTCGAAATCCGGAAACATGTAATAACAGTCAATCAAGCATATATGCCCACAAGTGATTGTACTTTTGTAAGTTGCAGAGCTGGTACTGCAACTTCTGCCAAAGCACATTTGAAAGTGGAGATCGCTTTTGCCGCAGTAAATGCTCTGCCCCATTTGGATAATGGAAGAGTTGGCAACAAATGGTCAGGGAATCCTTGTAAAGATCACGATTTCTAACTCTTTATATTCGTTTTAGCCCCAAATCAGCCATTTGTTTTTCTAATGTTTTTCATTTTAATCTTTTGTTAATGCAAATATTAAATTCTCTACTTCTTGTCCGTCCTAACACAAGTAAGATGACAAAGTTAAGAATTTTTGTTGATTTCTCTTCAATCTTTTAATAGTTTAAGCTTAAATCACGCGACGACGACGTCTCATTTTGTGGATGTATCATGTAATTCAGGTTCAAAAAATTAAATAAAACAAGACAATTTGCTACAAATCAAAACATAAAAGATGTTTGGTGGGGATGCCAATTGGAATTGTATTAATTCATTAATGGCATTAGGCAATGAGAATGGGGCATGGGAAATGTTGTCTTACATCCCTTCTAACCATTTTCAATACCCACTAATTTTTATTTTATTTTTACTAAATAATTAATTAAATCAAGCACAATACAATAGGAATGTTGACAGAGTTTTTCATACATCTTGCTCCACTTAACTTAAGATTTCCTTTTTATTTTAATGCTAATTATTTGATGGAGTGCCCACTTTTGTTCATATTTTGCACCAAAAGAAGAAACACCATGAGGTGGGAAGCCATAACAACACACACACACACACATTAATAAAGATAGAAGGTGGATTTTTAAAATCAAAGAATGATAGCAAAGAATATAAGCAAGAATTTGGCTCCTATAGATATATACACACACGCATATATATAATTTAATAATAAATATAAATATTAAAATACATAATATAAAAAATTTAAAATACGAAACAATTATCCTTTGAAAACTAAGCAAATTTCTCAACTCCCTAGCAAGGTATCATGGTTTTCAATGCAAAATTCGTGTAGTTTATGAACATTTAGAGCATCTCATCTCTTCTGTAGATACCCAAAACAAAGTACAATGTGGCATGTGATTAGGTTTGATTCCATGTGCAATGTGGAGAAATGAGATCATAACACCCTTCTTAAAATTTGAACCGGGATTGAGAGAGAGAAGACAGACCCATGTATTTTATAATTTTCTGAATATTAATATAAAAATGGAATAAAATAACAAATGGGGTATTATCAATCAGTGTGATTAAGTAATAGGTCAGGTCAATTAACAAATGTTTGTAAGCAAATCGAATGGTTTTAGTTTAGCCGTTCAATGAAGTAATTAATAGGTCAAAGTTGTCATGCACATTCCTGGCATGTTTCGAGAACAAGGGGTTGTCGAGTTGAGCCGAGACCTCTAAATTCCATTTTTGTATCAGATTAGTCCCTGAATCTTCGTATATTTTCCAAACGAGGACATTCTTTGACATTTACCCTTACTAATATATTCAAATACGACCGACCGTCTCAATGAGTATTACTATAAGAGGGTATTTTAGCTATTTCACAGGGGGTTAGATGTCAGGGGATGATTAATATATATTGGAAAAAAAAATCTCTCTGGTTGAAAAATATATAAAACCTCAGGGACCTATATGATAAAATTTAATTTAATAAAATTTACGAGACGAGACGGGGCGAAGGTATAATTTAATCAAGCATAGTAACGAATGAAAACGTGGGACCAGATGAATTGTCAGCCGTCAGATTTTAAGGACAGAAATATCTGACAGACTAGTGACCCACTACTTGATCTGCGTAACTGCATGATCAATTTCTTGTACCCAATTTCGGCAACCAGGCATGGAACCTTATTCATGGTCCCCTGTAAATTAGAAAGAATCATATGGTTAAAAAAAGGCACAATACAATACAATACAATGTGATAGTCACCAAGTATCCCATGTTTGCTACTGTAGGATTCGAAATTTGATAACGATATAAATTTTAAATTATGATAATTATTTTAATTAAAAACTAAAAGGGTTGGTGATTTTATATGAATTTCAATATATCCAACCATTGACCAAATAATAGTATACATGTTTGTTAAAAAGAGCTATGGTGTAATGAATCATGCCATGCAACATCAAAATCCCATTGAGTCAATTCAAGATCTTGGGGCATGAATTATGTTGAGACTACACATGGGGAAGGTGAACTCCCCACATAAATCATTACTTTGGTCAAGGAAAACCCTAACAAGTTTGACATAATAAAATCAATCAGTTGTGTGAAAAGAAGATGAAGAAAGGAAGCATAAAGAAGAAACAAAAGGGTTCGGTTTTGTTGGGTGCCTGTTCATCTAGCCAAGCTAAACTAAGCTTGAAAGGCAAAATAGGATTCCTCCTTTTGTATTGTAACGCACAAGGTTAAACCCCCCCAAAAAAGAGGTTCTCTCACACGCGACATGCACTTATTATTGCGTGTTGTTCGTGACCTCTTTTCTCTTTCACCGCTCACAGAGTTCCATGCCCTCTTGCTTTGGTGGGCAGCATATATGGAACGTCTGTTCTGTTGCTGGACCACCACCTTCACCACGCTCTCCCCAGAGAGTGCTCTCACCAAACATCATTATTATCTCCCTTCTCCCAGCACTTACAGCCACTTGATTCATTTCTTTCAAATTGCATGCATAGATCAGTCAATTTAACGTTTGAATCTCGAGATGCACGGTGAGTTATGGTGTCGATGATGAGCAAAAGGGGTGCAAAATCAAATACAATATCACCTCTGGCTCTAAATTTGCTTGTCCCTTCTGGCAACGATTCACAGCACATCACACCACATCATGCCATGCTAGGACCATATCTCAAATTAACTTGACATTAATACTACTTTATTCGTTCCCCACTGATTTCACTTCCACCCCCCTTTTTTTTACTTTTAAAAAACAATTTGGACATTGATTAATCATAGTATTGAATAGTAAAACCAGCATGGAGTGAGGGCATAGGCATTTATATCCTCCTCAGAGTCCGTGGATGGGGTGGCTATAAGGAGACTCTTTCATCTTTCTCCTTGGTTCCTCGTTCTCTCTCTTAGAGCAGTGCGACAGCAACAGGGAGTAACTGGAAAATGGGAAATTGTCAAGCCATTGATGCTGCGACACTGGTTATTCAGCATCCGTGTGGGAAAGTGGACAAGTTTTATTGGCCTGTAAGTGCTAGTGAGATTATGAGGATGAATCCAGGTCACTATGTTGCTCTTCTTATTTCCACCACCTTGTGTCCAAACAATACTATACACAACAAAGAGGAATGCCCTCCCAAACCCGATAACAGCAGCAGCACCGACAACAGCAACAACAATGGCAACTCTGTTCGCTTAACCAGGATCAAGCTTCTCCGGCCGACGGATACTCTTGTGCTTGGCCAAGTTTATAGACTTATTACTACTCAAGGTATGCTGCTAATTCTTTGTCTATACTTTTCTGATAGTGTTCTTATGTTAGTTGTCTTTGATTTGAAGTTACTTATATGTCTTTATTTGGTTTGTGGTTTCAGATGTTATGAAAGGATTATCGGCAAAGAAACATGCAAAGATGCATAGAAACCGAACACTACAGTCAGCAGATAAGCCAGAGAGGGTAAATGAGAAGCCAAGAAAATCTGACCTTGAGAAGGACACTCAGGTGAATTATCAATTCTTTGTCAACTTATTCTGCCGTAGATGATCATCTGATCCTATAATTTTAGGGACTTTGCAATTTCAAGAGTGGATTATCTTTGTTCTGCAGTCAGGTATTTTTTTGTTTTGATTGTATCAAGCATGTTCAGGTGATGAAGTATGAGAGACATCGACCCAGAACGGCAGCATCTACTAACTCTGCCGCAGCCAAATCAAGAATGTGGCAACCCTCGTTACAAAGCATCTCAGAAGCTGCAAGCTGATGATCATACTTTATATATATCTTCCAACATGCTTTGAAGTTTGAAAGAACCAGAGGAGCCACAACACTTCAGCAACATAAAAATCCAGGCTTGTTAATATCACCACAATTCATCCAGGGAAATGGGTAGCTGGCCAAGGAAACAAAAAATATTTCTGCCCAGTGCAGATCTATCTGAGTAATCCCTACTTGTATAGCCAACGGTGAAACCCAAAAAAGTTGTAATCAAGTTATTCTCCTCAGTAATGCAGTTAGAGATTCTCCAAAAATCAAATTTTATCATTTTGATTGATCGTTAACTCTAGTAGTTAATGTCCTTGATGGATTGAAAAGAGCAGGCCAAATAATTCAACCCAGGAAAACAAGAGAGTCCCAGTCCCAGATGATCATTACTTCAGGTCCGAACATTAGGTTTTTGACCCATAATGCTCGGTGATTTATCATTTGTTACTATCATGCGCAGAATTATTTGCTTGAATCTGATATGTCATGCCAATAACAGATGGGTCACCGAGATACAAGAAACAGATGCTGTAATCATTCTTTGAAAGACCATACCAACATATATTTTTTGTTTTCTCAACTACTATATGTATAATTGATTGATTATAGGAAATTAAGTAGATATGTGAAACGATTATGATGATCCTGAGCAGTTGCTTTACCTGCTACCCACAAATAAATTTCAAAACTTGTTATGATTCATTTTCCTCTGCACAATAAAAGATACATAGAGCCTTGCCCTGGAACTATTTAATTATGGTTTTTCAGCTGAAGCATCAGTACTTGCCAGCAGTAAGATAACATCTGGGGGAGTCAACTAAAAAACAATACATTTCACTGTACAAGATAAATACTAGAAAATTCATAATATGTAGTGCATAATATGTTTGTATATCTTAAACATATGATCTGGATTTATGTCAGTTTAACTTCAACTGAAATCATAATTTTATAACCTTAATTACTGAACACAAACACTTGGTTTGGTATGAGGGAAATGGGAAAGAAAATGGGCAGAAACACTTGCCATCATTTTCTTCCATTATCTTTCAAAGTTAAGAACCAAGGCCTACTTCACCATTAGAAAGTGGGACAACTGTAAGCAACTGATCATTAGCACCATTAGAACATTCTTTAAGCATGAAAACTACGTCTATAACATTAAAGAGTCATCTTAAATCCATGATACTTACAGTTCTTTACATGTGGTCCTTCTATTTTTGGCATGATCTACCAAATTTCTATAGCATAATGTATATTTTCTCTCTATTTTAGACCACCACGGCATGTACAACAAGATTAATTAATGAATGATAGACAGATGTATTTAAGTTGTTGGCTTCTGATGGTCCTGACTGAGCTTGCTGCATAAAATCTTGTCACAAGCTGAATCTCCCCTATTAATGTTTGAGAATCACAGCTTTCAAAACAAGGCAGAAAACAAGTGGTTACCATCGTTTTGGGGTAGCTCAAACTTAGAAGTCCAGGAAATACATCCCATTTTCTGACCACAAATGACTTTATCCATTTTCTTGTCAGGAAAATTCAATGGCTTTGCTATCAGAGTAGACTCTACTTTTTTGAACCACTCAAAAAATGATTGTCTTGATTGAAAAATGACTTGAGGCAACTTCGATTGCTTACATTCAAAGTATGAAGGTATTGTTAACTACCAATAATTATTGCAGGAATATATTTTCTTTAATAACATGAAAATGAGTACCCTACCATATACTTGGGGGATAATCTTCCAAGTTTACAGTGAATCATCACATAAGCTTAAACTTTTGACCAATCCATTAAACTCAACTTTGATTTCCGGGTTTAGCACTCACGAGTCTCAGCTCCAAATCAATTGCAGAAGTTCTCCCTGATCGCTTGACCAGTAAGTTTTAAAATATGAAATGCATAGTATTACACGTTGTGCATTTATCATCAATCCAAGACCAATTTATGTTTTATTGACGTTACATTCTCACCTATCTAATCCCGTATTGCTTTTGTAATGATTAAGCTCATTCATCGTTAATCCACTTGACTTGTATTGTCTATCCATGTAATCTTTAAAGGACTCACATCCCATGTAATAATCTCTTGTCGAGGCTCAAAGTGAAGGTGTTGAAAATTTAAATACAAATGAGAACTTAAATTTATTCTAATACTACGTATTATGTATCCAACCCTTACCATCAATCCAAAAGATTAACCTTATTAAACGGAAATATTTACTCTTCTTATAAACCTAAGACTAACTCATATTCTATTCACTGTAAAATCTGACATTTTAGTTTATCCTGCCACATTTTGGATATGTACAAAATACAGCAGTCAAATAGTTGGAGCTTTGAAATCCTCAAATTTGAATCCTGGTCTGTACATATACAGGCAACTTCAGTTTCCTTGATTCAGGGGCTCAAGATGTGCACAAGCCTGCAGAAGACAAACAAATAACAACCTCGTTATGCTAGCTTCATCTTTATACTTACAAAGATATAACAAAAATATCTTTAGAACTTCAATGTAAGGATTTGCTTCCTTCAAAACAATTTGCAGCCCCCGATTATCTCCCTTTGCTTTGAGAAGAGTTGTAGTACATGGCACGGGATTCAATAACACAAAGCGTTAGTTGTTATGTGAAACGCCTTGCATTGTCATTCATTACCACTCTGCGATTCCATGCATCCACATAATACTTCCACAGAGGCCATGGACAATGTATGCATGTCATTGCCCATGTCAGCTGCCAAGAAGTGTAACTTATGTAACAGTAAGGCTAGCAGGCATGTAGTTCAAAATGTATAGTAATAACCGATAATGAAGGAGACAAACAAAAAAAAATGGCAGCATTTAGATTGAAAAGAAATGCACCCTGGATGAGAGACGCAAAAAAGAAGTCTTTAGCGATAAGGAACACACAAAAAACATTCGGCCAACCACATTATTGTAATGACTGACCAATCAAACCTTTTAAGCATTTGTCCATTCAAAGCTCACCTCACAAAAATTCAGCAAAAACCCAAACTCCTCTACTTTACATTTGTTCCCAATAACAGATTACACATATATAGAAGAAACAAAAACTCTATTTATATCTTCTTGTATGCACCAACAGTTGTCTCTTGCTTGGAAACTCACAACCCAAGCAATTACACATTCTCGCATCAATAGAAGAAAACCTCACAGTATCACTAAGCCACTGCATTCTCAGTCACCCCTTTGACTTGTCCATTGTTGTCAAGTTGGCTGAAGTTACCCTTCTGCTTGAAAAGCTGATTATGGTGATGTCTACAGTAGAGACGATGCTCATGTGCCACATAGTTTGATGGGCTAATCACACAGCCTCCGTGGGAGCACCTGAAACAGGCCTTGTGGTAGGATGTGCCATCAACTGCCACCTAAAAGATCAAAGCAACGCATTGGGTCAGGCAACTGCCCAAACTATGTACACAGTGAGAACAAGCAGCAAAAGAATGGACCGGTTATGTGTTTTAAGTAGTAATGTAATAGTTATTGACAAGAAAGTTAATTCTCTTGCAAAGTTCACATTATACTATATCCAATTTCTACTTTTACCTTTTCAATTGGGTAAACAGTTTTCTTGCAAGCAACACATTTATCTTGAGTTCCAGCAAACAAACTTGAAACTCTGCTATTTGTGACCTGCACAATTCCACTCAACATGAGTTTCAACATAGAATAGTTATAATAACCTTTAATCAAGGAGGCATGAAATGCTTTCAATGCTAGTTCTAATTTTATTTTGGACAAAAAAATTAGAGAATTCTGAAACTGAAAACTATGAATACCTGATCAGCAGATCTTTCAACTCTAACAGTTTTTGGAGTACCTAGAAAGAAAGAAAGCCATGAATAAGCTTAAGCAGGCAGATATAGTGTCAATAAATATCTTTATGAAGTAAAGTAATTGTTAAGCACCTTCAAAACTTTTATCCAAGCTGCCAGTCATCTTAAACAGTTGATCAAAGTGAGGCTTGCAATACAAAACGCCCTCAAAGGAGCAATAGTTGCTCAGCTGCAAAGTTGCAGAAGAAGATGAGAATTAAAAGTAAACCGCATGTTGACATCATAAACAAAAGAGTTCACACCACATCCCTGCTACCATAAACAAAACTAGGTCTTTGTGAAAGACAATATAAAATGACGCACATAGATACATGGAGGCTTTACTAGCTCTGCTAATGGACTTTTTTGACCAATTAATCACCATATTTTCAACATCATCCGATTCAAAGATTCGGTTGAATATAGTTTTAAGATTTCAAAGGTAACACAAGAACAGGAATCCCAGATGGATGGACAACTCAAAATTGCCTTGTACGAGCTTCCAGTAACAAGTTCAGCATATCTATATAGACAGTGTAAAATTCTCTGGCACTGAATTTTCTCTCCATTTTAGTTCATGTTCTGCTTGACAGACCACTATCAAAATGGTGTGATGCTACATGCAGTTGGGCATACAGCAAGCAAGAAGAGAAAAAATTGCTTCTGTCATTACTGAATTTTGCTTCAAAGATGCCATAATTCACTATGTGAAAGCCACAATCATGCCAAGGGAATGTCGTCTTTACATGACACCTGACTCTCTACATTGTAGTTTCCTGGCCTATAAATAAAACAAGATACAAATGCTCCATGATCAAAATGATGTAACTTGCATGAGGAAAATAAATTTCCATTATCAAACCCAAATTTATCTGCCATGATTTCCCCCATGCTGCAAAATCAGAACAAGCCAACCATTTCCATTCATTCTAGGTGTAAAGAAAATGAGAACTTTACGGGTTCTAAAATATAATAGCAGGTTGAATCAAGCTCAATTTCCAATTTTGAAAATGCAGTGCCATTCTACAACATATAATAAAAACTACTATGACTATCCAACTACTTTTCTTTATGGCTCCAAATGGAAGACGTTTTATTATGTTCTTGTGTTTTGCCCCTACCTCCTACCCCATTCCCCGAGATGAATAAAAGCAGATAGAATTTCTTTACAGATTTCCATAACAACTGGTTTTCAAAACATGATACACAGTCTTCTAATCATCTTATGATCGATGGTTTCTTACACCTAAATTAAGAAGCTTGGCGGTTAAATTCCTTAACACAGGACGCACAAATTATGAAAGCTTCTTTTGGGACAACAAATGAGGATCAACCTTCATAGTTGTCGATCTGTTAAGGAATTTCCAACATTAAAGAGGTCTATTTAGAACAGCAATAACTCCAATGCCCTGAAAATTAGTGAGCTATCTAAAAAGGCAAACCATTTGATTTTTTCTATTCTTAGACAAGAGAAAACTTAGAGGCCAACAAAGTTGAATCTTCAAACGGGGGATCATGATCGTTATACAAATCATCAGCATCAGAAATGAAAATCTATCCCCCGCCATCCTCCAAACTCAAGACTACAACCCCATAACATATGTGGACAACGAATCATAATACTTGAAGCAGTCCCATAACCATCATCTTTACATAAAACCAAGATATAGAAACCAAAACTTTACACAAAACAAAGCGACTGTAATAGATAAAAAAAAATGGTGTTTGAAAATTCGACGCGATCATATTAAAGTAACTAAAAAGAACATCACATATACCGAAATTCAACATATTCCAGTGTGTCTATGTGTACTAGAGATTGAGATAGTGAATTTGTCACCTTGAGGGTACCCTTGCAGTGGTGGCATCTAAAACAAGCCTTGTGATAGACTTTTTCGTCAGCAGTGAGCTGATCAACCAAGTACACAGTCTTCTCACACGCCTTGCACTTCTGGGTAGTCCCTGCAAAAGATGCCATCTCAGATCTTCTAAACACAAAATTCTCTATCTCGGACAACAACAAATATTGACGAAAGCCGACGAACACTTCAAATTTCAAGTCTTTCTGACGTCGAGAATGAGGATTTTGTCTTCTATATTAAAGCTCTTCGCTTAGACTTTGAACCAGTGACGAGCGCTAGCTGTCTGCATTAGGAATCGTTTTGAAACCTCAACTTGATTTGAATTACCATATTGCCCTAAATTAGAATCGTGTCATTTTTCTATTTGCACACAGTGCATTTACATCTCCCTCGACCAAAAGAGTTAAAACCCAGTACGCAGATTCGGACATATCGTGGTTTCAATGCAGGGAAATTAGTGGGTTGGTTTAGATTCTGTTCGTACCACTTTCACAAACAGCGCGTGGAAGTCAGTTCCTACGTGGTGAATTTCTTTTTTTTTCTTTTTTCGAGGTTTCACAAAATTATGCAAACGTATAAATTTTCTAAAAATTAATAAAAATAATTTTAACACTAAAATTATTATTTTTAATAATTAGTTGATTAATTAAAATAATTTTAAATATTAATTAAATATTTATAAGTATTTTTTAAAAAAATTTAAAAATTAATAAAAAAAATATTTTTTAAATTATTTTTATATTTTTAATATATAATTTAATTTAATAAATTAAATATAATTATATGACAATATACATTGTGCGCTTGTAGAGAAATATAAATTACTTAATTTAATAAATATATCTAAAATTATATAATATGAATCTATAAAAATAAAAATTATAAATTACTTATTTGTATTAAATATTTTTATAATTATTAAAATTAATATTTTTAAAAAAAAATTAAATAAGTTAAATACTTGCAAAATTTTATTTTCATTTTATAAAAATTTTCTCATTTTTAAAAATATAAGATTTTTATTTTTTAAAATAAAATTTATGATTGAATTAATTTTAATAACTTATACAAAATAAATAATTTATAATATTTTTTTTGTATATATTTATATCATATAATTATATATATTTATTAAATTAAATATAAAAAATAATAATTTTTATAAATACTTTTTTATTAATTTTAAAAATTTTAAGAGAGAGATACTAAAGATATTATTAATATCTAAAATTATATATAAATTTATTTTAATTAATTAATAATTAAATATAATAATTTTACTATTAAAAATATTTTTTAATAACTTATATTTATTTATAACTTAAGTATTGAGTGGAGTGTGCGGCACGTGCTTAAACAGCAAGTGAACTTACGGTGGGAAAGATGGAAGAGTTAAAATATGGTGGGGCCCATTGCTTCGGTTTGGTCTTGCTTATAATTTTGAATAATATTAAAATATTTAGACATTTGGGTAAACAAAATGTCTGACAGGTAGAATGCACGATCCAACAACTCAACTACCAACCGTACGTGCTCCCTCCTCCTCCTCCAAATTCCAGTGCCACCTCGCCTTCCTGTTCCTCCTCCTCTGTTTTTATTTCGTTTCACCCAATATTGGCGGGATAATTTGATGGTGACGGATGCGATCTGCTCGAAATTCATCAGAATGGGGCCTACTTGGATCAATCCTGAGTCGACCCGCCGACATGTTGAACCGAAAGAAAGCTCGGAGAGTCTAATTCATCCTAGCCCTGCTTCCAAGACCTGCCGTTCCTCAGTCTCCAGCAATATCCCATCCAGGAAACGACAAAGACCCTGTCATGGGGCCGAAACAGATGCTAGTGCCCACTTCAACTAGATCTTGTATGAGTTGGCTTTGGCCCCCGGTTGGCTGGCGTTCTTTTGCTATATTATTGAATTCAATACCGTTCCAAAAAGAAACATCATGGAGCCAAGCATCACAAAAAGAAAAGGCAAATCACATGGGGGCCCAATAATTGGTCCAGTACATACCTGTTCGCATTCGCCAGCTTTTCTCGTACGATAATTTGACCGATTCCATGTTTCTTACTGCACAGAGCTGTCCTGTAACCTTGTCAGTTGGGATAAACTAAGTAGTGAGTCTGTCTGCTAAATAGCAAAAGCCACAGGGATGCTAAAGTTTATAAATTTCAATATCTTAAATGGGAAAAGCTTAATCCCACAAGCAAGCATCAACTTGCAATGCATCCCAAATCGGAACTTACACTTGACATAAAAGACAGAAAAGCTCTTCAAGATATTCATCAAACTGCATCCAATGCTTGAACAGATGTTAGTGATAGATGGGAACGTGGTGATAATCAGCATGGCAGCAAGTCTTCCATTCAAGCATTTCGTGACAACATAAGAACTTATTTAACAACCAGGCCATTTAAGATCTAACATTGCTGCCCAACAAACGAAAATCAGCTGCTGAAGACATAAAAAATCACGCACTTTCAACCCTCGCCCGTCTCCGAGCTTCTTCTCGCATGACTGCCTTGACATATATTTCATCGCAACAACCTGAAACAAAATTTTGTAACAAGCTTATCATACTCAAAATTCATACTTAAGTACAAATACAATAGAAGACAGTCAGTGCTACTAAGCAAAATAAAAAATAAGTGCTTTTAACCAATCCTTATAGAAGGAAAGTTACGGCTAAATATGAAGCAACTATAAATTTTGTCAGTCAGTTAAAAAGAAAGCAATTAAGAAACTGGAAAAACCACTCACAGACATATGATTTAACAAAATGATATAGGTATTACAACAAGTTCTACTCTGTTAAGATGTTGGTTAATTTAAGGCAGGAACAGAAATCAAACAAACATGCATGTGCATGTGTGTATACAGGCACATTTTGCAAAAATTGATTCTTTTCTGGGTATTAATTGGAAAGCATGGTATTTGCAGATTGCTGCAATAGCTGATGCTGGTTATGGTGTTTGGGCTAAATATTGTCTACGGGTAAGTTCATTTTACACAAGGAATTCCCTGGCAGAGTTTCCGAGTCATGATTGAGTTCTCTAGGTCGCCATGGCTGAATAAACCTGCAGAGTAACGGATTTGCTGCTGCTTGCAGGAGCCCTTTATCTTATGCATCCCTATCTACAAGTCATTCTAATTAAACCTTTCCTGTTTTTTTTCTTAACAGATCTTACATAGACTGGATAGATGTCATCTGGTTCTCACTGCTTAATAAAATATCTATTTTAGTCTATTTTTAATAATTTTTCCAATTACTACTATTTGAGGTACTCTAAATAATCCAGTTGCCGTCATTCTTGATCAAACTAATTGCTACCAGGAATCTACTCTGTTTCGTTTAATAAAATTCTTACAATTATCTGATAGCAATGGCCTATTTTGGTTTTAGGTCGACCTCCTTTAGGAGAGGTTTTGGAGGCATGAAGGAAGAAGAAGGTAGGCATATTGCAACTGCATAAATTTCTTGGCTTTTATAGTTCAACATGACCCGCCTTTACCAACAGATTGCTCTAAGATGCATGTCAATATGATAACCATCTCAATATTCTTGGCAATAAAAGACTCTAAACAGAAGTGAAGTTCCGAATGAGGCCCCTATTGAGATTACATCTGACCGAAAGTTGAAAAAGCTAGGCCTTCAATAAAGATCCTTTAGCTCTTTTCCAAGCTAATAGAATTCCACTTAGCAAGAATCTTGCAAAATACTGAGGCCAATCCTGGTAGGAGCCAGCAAAACTTGAAATCAAGCACGAATACTAACAGCCTGGAGTACCAGTGAGTCATTGGGTTACATTAATATCAAACTTTTGGAAAGTAACTCCCTAACATGTTATTCACGTGTTGATCTTTGTTATTATCATGTATCTATTTTGTCTTGTTTATTTTTCATGAAATCCAATCGAATGAATCATCACAAGTCATCATCCAAATTTTCCTCATAAACTTGAAAGCAAGTTTGAGAGAACGATAGTTAGAATGTGCCTGTTAAATACTAACATATTTCATGGCAAAAATATATGAATAGTCCAGAAGTCTTCTTTATGATAATATAGCTTGAATGTTTAAATATTCTGCATTACCATGCAGCTAAACCGGTTTCTTGCACTTTGTCCTCTATCAAAAATGCTCCGAATATTTCATTCAATACTGGAAGTGTCTGGCGAAGATTGATTTTATATTTCTTTGCAGGGTGAAGTACGTGGGGATAACAACGGTTGTAAGATGTAAAATCTCATAATGATTGCTGATGATCCAGAATCTGAAAGTTTCTTTTTTAATTGTCTCCATGAGTTCACATCCTGGACTTACCACAACATATGTAGAAATATCAGTTCCTATTTTTGACAGTTTGTAACTACAATCTGACTCCAGAGAATATCAGTTCCTGCAAGGTGCTGGATTTGTGGGTTGTGAAATTGATCAGGATTGACATGATTTATAAGATTCATGGAGACAGCTTATCTATTGCAATTCACTTTTTGCTGTTTTCAAGGTTTAATCTTCAAGCACACAAGTCTAGAAAGGAAACCCTTCCACAACAACAAACTTATGGTAATTCAAAATATGATGCATAAGAACTTAGCTCGACTATGCCGAGAAGTCTGTAAAGCCTGCCAAAAGAAGAAGAGCAATATCAGATTCTTCGTCCAAGAAGTGATAACAGCAATCAAAGTTTCTTCTCCTCGGCTTTCAGCATCTTCGCCACAAATTCGTCAATATTCCTATCTGAGCTCCCACCAACACTAAAAGCTTTCTTGGCAAACTCTCTCAACTCAGATGCATTCTTCTTAATTTCTTCACTTCTTTCTCCATCCATAACTTCATTTATGCACCTCTTAATTTCTTCGCCTGTCACAATCCCATCTTCATCCTTCCTAACCCTCACTCCTATCTTCCACACCTCCTCCACAAACTTAGCATTGGTTGGCTGATCACTCCACTGCGGTACTGTCGCCATGGGCACGCCAAGGCTCAACCCTTCTAAGATTGAGTTCCATCCACAGTGTGTTATGAAGCAGCCCACGGCTGGGTGAGCCAGAACCTCGAGCTGGTTGCACCATGTCACTACTAACCCTGCTTCACCAACTGAATTCACAAATTCAACTGGCAGCTTGTTTTCATTCTCCTTTGTAGCCCATAAGAAAAGCTTATTGCTTGCTTTTAAGCCCCACGCAATTTCCTCAATCTGTTTAGCTGCAATGTCTGCCATGCTTCCAAATGACACGTATATCACTGAATTTTTGGGCTTTGTGTCTAGCCATCTCATGCACTCGTCACTGGCTGGTTTCCAAAGGCTAGCCCCATAAGCTGAATCTCCTGCAATTTGTTGGTCAAGGTAGGCTGATGGCACCATTGGTCCGATCAACACCACTGGCCAGAATCCAAGCATGGCCTTCACTAGCTTTTTAAAAGTCAAAACAATAAACAAAAAAGAAAAAACAAACAAACATTAGTTGATCTCCTTGCCTGATCATCCAGTTCATTCGGAATCTTTCCCAAAAAAAAATTTTTTAAATAATAATATGTTATCATAAATTCTTCCCTTAATTGAACTTGTTTCGTTCGTTTATTTAAGTGATCTCTTTGTTATCTACCCGCAAAAAATTGCTCTAAATTATTTGTTTAGCTAACAGTTGGCTACCTCATATTCCAGCTCTTCGAAGGAGTTGCAAAAGACCCAGTCATTTTTATCCAGGATGCCAATTTGCTCCAAAATAGCTGCCAAATAAGCAGGGCTACTTTCAGGTTGTGCAAGAAAAGCCGGCAAATCAGAAAAGCCAAGCGAAGGCAGACCTGGCAATGATAAGGGCATGATTTCTTGCTTCAGAGGCAAAGTCAAGAGACCTTGATTGATTTGCCAATACAAAGAGCAAACAGAAGCAGAGTTAGTCAACATTACAGCTCCACAAATGCCAAACTGTCTAGCGACATCAAGAGCCCAAAATAGCAATGAATCGTACACAAGACAGCAAACAGGTGAGACCGAATCTTTGTATTTGAGTATGAGCTCTGCTAATGTTTTTGAACCAACTGTTTTGAAAGACTCCAAATATGCTTTTACACTTGGAGCTTGCTTGAAGCCGCCTTCATCGAAGCCATCGGAGATGGGCTCAACGCCTACAGTGGTTGCCTGGATTGACTTGACGGTGTAATGGGTGGTGGCCAAAGTGGCCTTGAGTCCTTTGGATGCAAGGCGCTTAGCAAATTGGAGAAGTGGGTTTATATGGCCCTGAGCAGGATATGCAAGCACCAGAACATGACCTCTTGGGTTCTCCATTTTTCTTTTTTAAATTTTATTCTGCCTTTCCAACTTGTTTTCTTAGCCTTGAGGTCTTTTTATACATAGTGAGCGTGCAAGAATGTTAGGTCCGGGGATGCAATTTGGTTCGATCTGATTGTTGACATTGATGAACAAGACAATCCAAAACAGTATTGTCTACCAAGAAAATTAACAGGCAAATGAAAAATCTAAATGCTGAAGTTAGACCGGCCATTGTCTTTGTATTGTTATGTTTCAATGTAATTTTATTAATAAAATAAATATAATTATTTTAAAAATTAAATTTAAATAAAAATTTATTAAAAAATATATTTAATAAATAAAAATATTATTATATTTTATTAAATTTTTTTATAATTAAATAATTTTATCATATTAATAATATTATCATAATAATAAAATTATTGTTTAAAAATTTTTCTTAATCATTCTAACCAGTGTCTCGTATCATGTCGTTATTTACCATATATTTGAAACTGCTTTTATTATTCAACCCTTCCACAGCTTCCAATTTAAGCTTCCATTGAAGCATCTTCGAGTTTAGAGCAAGGCACCTTGCCTGATTCTCTAACTGTGATCGTCTAAATAATTACAATTTTAAGCTTCATTTCCATCGAGCAGAGCCAAAATTTATGAACTAGAAGCTAAGTTTACATCTGATGAAATTTCAAGCTGCTGTGATCTACAACTGCACACAGAATTTAATAGGGCAGCATCCAGCGATACCGTGTCTAGTACCACGATGAAACCGAGTTTTCACAGCCCATTGCCATTGGCATATCTCTGAATTTCGCGTATACGAGTTCTTTTCAAAGTCACAACTCTCCTTACAGAGAACCACTTCAGCACGCTGAACAGCTTTGTCCAGCTCTTCTGAGCTTTTCCCATGGCAAGAGATTTAGGGCGTGGTATCAGGAAGCCATCAACAGCACTTTGCAGGTCGGCTTGGGATTCCACACTCGGGTTCTGAGATGGGACATCTGTATCAAAAAATCTCAGTTGATCCTCATCAGAGAATGCTTGAGAGATGGTCTCCGCGTCACAGATAAGAGAGTTGGGGATTTGACCTGGATAACTTAAAGCTTGCTCGTATCTAAGACCCATGTTTTCTATAGTGTGCAAGTTATAATCATCCAAAGCAGACACACCCCCCACAGAGTAAATGGATGAGATGATATCTGGAGAAGAGGCATTCAGTTGTGTAAAATCAGAACCACCCATCTTGTGAGAAGCCAGAATCTTGCTCCCATTAGAATCATCTGTCATCGGCAAGGTTGATGTGGAAAGAACATTAGATAAATGTGAAGAGCCACTTGGGAGAGAGGCTTCATCCTCAAAAGAGACAACTTCCTCCCAGTTTTTGAAGGCACAAATTACCAAGTTCGAAGCTTCGGCCTGGTGTCACAATCAAACGAAAAAAGAAAACCATTAATGAAGGAGAAAGAATGTGTTACTGAATAATAAACAAAATCTGATGTGATAAGGGAAGTGTGCCTTTTGGGTTTCAGACAGCTTATCAATGGGAACGTACTGGCACTCTGAAAGTAGTCCCATCACTTGTCCCACAACATTGAAAACCACGCCAGATTTCTGTTGGGTACCAGGAGGGCAGTACAAGTACATCCTCTTATCAAGTACACATGTTCGAGCATGCTCCACTGTGACTTCCCACATCTTAGCAGACATACCCGTACCAAGGATCTGCGCAAATAAGAAGAATATTTTTATTACTACTCCAAGGTTGACAAACCCTCACATAGCAAGCAGTCAGAGCCGCTGTAGGTGTCATTTTAAAACTTTCCACATCTTTGTGAAATTTAGCGTGGCATAAATAGAGCATAAATGTTATTGCGAGTTAAGTTCCATTTCCTTCAGCAATTTAGTCTCTCATTTGCAATGAACAGGATATGATCTGCAGAGCTCTACTAAAAACATTAATTTTGAGAATGTAAAGATAGAATGTCTGTGTTCCACATAGGCACAAAGTGTCCTTCTATGTGAACCACCTCTTAATTTCAAATGTTTTCACTGGGCGTGGCCCTTTGTTTTCCTACAAGGCAAATATGCCCCAGTCCGAAATGAAGGTATGAAACCCAGGTCCTGTAAGCATCCCTTGCTCTCATTCGGTGTTACGATTGGACCATATGGGCCATTGGCCATAATCTTCTAAAGCATGTAACCATGACTATCCTAGAGAGCTGTCAAATGCCAAGCAGTACAGTACATTTTAAAGGTAAAATGTTAAGAGAAAAAGGAATAAAGTCTTACATGCCGAAGCCTTGGAGGATCTAGAACAAGAAGGGTCAAGAAATCTTTTACAGTGGTGATACTTTCCCGACTCAAACGCTTGTGAAAAGCTCCATCTTTGCCAATCTTTTCCAATCTCCAAACTTCATCGAATAGGGATGGAGGGTGGTGCTTCTTGTACACTGTAACCAGAAACTGAATGTTAAATTGAAAATTTTCTCATCTCCTCGTCCTGATTACTTATTTGAACACCCAAATGTATTTCAATGAATGTGCTTGATCTGATGTCAACAAATGTCAACTTCAAACACAAGCAATCACGAAAGGAGGTCCAGGAAATCACTCCATTAGTATAAATGATTTAGCTCTGCTCAAACTATCCAATTCTGTCCTGAATACTGTTGAAATTATTAGACTTTTAAAGGACAAAAAGATACAGTAAAATAAACAGTCACATTGTATAAAAGAATGCGAAGATACTATTAAACATTTACATTCTAATTAATCAACTATAAGTAAATTCACAATCACTCACATTCTCCACGGTGATCCCTGACAATGAAGGACTCTGTCTTCGCTTCTCGTACTCGAGCTTCACAAGAGTTATCCACAACTCTTGCTCCAAGTCTGAACCTACGGCTTCTTGTCCAGCTTGAATTATCTGTAAATGCAATCTCACCCACGAAACCAATTCCTTCTTTAAGAGTCAGAAATGCATCTCCTGTAAGAAGAGGTTTCTTTCCTTCTCTCTCCCTCACAATGTTAATCTTAAACTCTTCAACAGTCCAATTATCACTTTCATCACCATCAAAATCTCCCTCAAGAACAACAATTTCAACCCTGGCAGAGGATTCAGGACCACAACTAACAATCTGGCCGGCATGACTATCAACCAAAGCTACTTTAATAGTGGAGTCTTCTCCCTCAATTCGAGCACCGGTGAAGACTGGAAGAGAAATATTGTTTAAAAATTGTAGTTGTAGGCTTCTTGATTCAGGAGATTGTATCTCTTTCCCACTATTCCTGGACAGGGATGCATAAAAAACATTTAACGAAACGTTTTCAACAACACAGTTGGTAAACTTCACAACCATGTGGCTTAAAAAGTAAGGTTTTTTAATACATGCCAAGTAAAACTCTTGTTCCTTACCATTTCATGCTGGCCAAATGCTTTTTTAGAGCCAATTCAACTTCCTCCCTTACCTGCAAAAGAAATATCAAACACCCATCACTAACTTTTGGCAAACTAACTGACTTCACAGCTATTACACTTATAGAAACAAAAATTGCAGGGACCTCACTATCACCACATACAGGAAATTTGTGCTCCATATTGCAGATCATATTTTCAAATTTTACAGACCCTGCAGTGATTATATAACACATGTTGCATTCTTAAATGCCAAGGCCAGCAGACCAGAGAAACTCAAATTCAGCTTGATAGCATTTCCATCCATTTATCAAACAGAAGACAAAAGCATCTTTGTATCAGACATTATTTATTACTAACAGAAATTCTCTAGAAACCAACATAAATAAGTGGTAAAACACTGTCATATGAGCAAATTAACTGTCTGCCGACCACATCACAGCAATTATGATATGAGACAGGCTTATCTGCCATTAGACAAGGAGATAGGCAATGTGTCATCAGACAAAAGTTTGTACCAACAAAGAGTGGATTGCCATAGACTTCAGCAGAAAACATGGTGGAATACTATAATCTAAGCACTTAAAACAGCTAAATTGACATTTATGGCATTACAAGTTAAAGAAACCTACCATCATATAGCTTTAAGATTGTTTTCACGTACCAGCCTTTGCAAAATAAAGAAACGTTCTAAGCTCAATTTTTGATCAGAAACAAATTAAAAATGATATTGAACCATACCACCCTGCGAATCAAGGGCTCCAGAACTGGCTCCAGCCATTGCTGTACGGATTGAAACTTCATCACCTCCTGAACCACACTGGAGATAATCAGCAGATAAGTTAGAAACTGAAACAAGAGAAAAATAAACCCAAAAAACAAAAAAAGAAGGCTTAAGCATATTTAGACAGACATTAGCAGTCATCGAGTTCATACAAGCAAGGTTGATAGTTGAATAATTAATCATACAAACCAAAAAATTTGAGCAAACTCATTTCTTTTCCAACCTCAAAAGCATAAACAATTTTAACCCTTTACTGCTTTATGCAGTAAGTACACGCTTTGAAGCCAATTGATTCCCCCATTATCAAAAGCACTCGACAATTTCCACAATACAGGCACACGTAGTTCAATTTTCAATTATCTCTAAACTTGGTCTGAAGAACTCCAATCATACTTCACATGGACAGAGCATTTTCCAGAGTATTCAGTAAACAAGAATTTAATTCACTCAACGATGCTCTTTGCCTCAACTGCAATTCAGATCAGCAAAGCCCATTTATCGAAATTTTCCACTCAACAAGCAAACCCAGCTCCGTTTCAATTACTTTTCGACTTTGGCATTAAAATTCTTATCAAATTTCAGCATTTCAGCAGAGTCATCAACAACTTTCAACTAACCAAGCATGCCCACCGAAATAAAAAAGAGCAAATTTTATATCTACTATGAGTATTATCAAAAACATTAAACAAGCAACAAAAGAGCTCGAAACAGAGAAACTCACTTTTTAAAAGTAAGACCTCTTCTACGCTTGTCGTTAGGACTGTTCTCTGCTCTAGGTTGTCCATCCTCTTGCTGCCTCTTCTGGGACATTTTTCAATCTCAAGCAACCCACAAAATAGTATGTGGCGTTGGTTGCGGTCATCAAAAACACCAACAAAAACTTCCAAAGAGACCAACATGCGTCGCAAAATTTGTTAACACTTAAACGTTCCAAATTTCATCACATATATACACACACGCGAGCTCATCAAAAAAATAGAGAGAGAAAGAGAGAGAGAGATAGACGCGAGCTATCAACAAATAAATGATAATAAATGGGAACGATACAAACAAAAGTATATATAATTTAAAAACATGAACTTTAATTTAGCTTAGCTTTTTAGCTAGCCATTCAGTTATCTGAAATTTGGCTGTGTCTGGGATGCTTCGTCTTCGGCCTGAAACTCGCTCGCCCGGTTGGTTTCTTGCTTTGGCCCTTTGCCTGAAACACAACAAACTTGAGAGTTAATTTCGGTGAGAAGCGAAGCGACGTTATGCGAGGTCACCGTCCATCGGTTGCTTCAGTGGGGTCCATTCAAAGCGCGTTATGGACTAGGAACACGTGGGTCCATCTTCTCGGTCCCACTTTCAGCGCGTAACATGACTAATCTACTTATCGTGCCGTTTGTCTGAATTTCTTTTTTTTCTTATTCTCTATTTAAAATTATTAAAAAAATAACCAATTTTATGTCAATTTTATATTATTTAAAAAATATAATTTTATGATATTGTTAGTAGTTTAGTTTAGTTAATTTAATTAAATAAAAAATAATATTTTTAAAATTTTTAATTTTATATTTCAAATTCTTTCAAAAGAATGATATAGTTGATAATACTGGACATTCAACAAGATCTCGCGGCATTCAGGATTCATCCGTCAATTAACACTGTTAAGAGATGACAAGGATTTCAACACGAAAAGCCAAGCAATCGTCAACATCAAAGATTCAGTCGAGGATACTCAGATTTATCGTCCCGCTTCCTGGAATCTTCCTTCCTCCGTCGATTTTGCCGGTACGCAGTCAAACGGTGCCATTACAATCCAAAAATGTACTTCACAAAGCTATTGATTAAATTTGGGAGCTTTTGTCATCGCATAAATCACGTTTGTATCAGAGAAAAAAAAGGAAACGAACAAAGGCAAGATCACGTACCAATATGTGCGCGCCATTTACCACATGATTATGTGCGTCACAAAAATGGGCTGGTGGGGCCCCGATCGCCGTACAGAGTTCACGTGTGTGGTTATAGATGGATCTAGTAGTATTTTGCTTACGATTCTGCGTGGTCCAATGACTGTGCCAGCCCGCCCCGTGTGATGTCCATAAATAACTGAATATTTTTAATTATTTTTATTTTATAAAAAAAATAAAAATTACTGCATACTAAATATAATTGAATATTAGTTATTCAGATGGCTTAAAAATGTGTCTATTCTTCAAAAATTAAGAAATTGGTAGTTATAATTTAATAATTTTTAATTATATAAATATCGAAATAAAACTAATTCCGTAAATATTATTTATTTATTAATAATCAAGGATGAGAGTGCAATGGATAATGATACAAACCTGCTTAGATAATGAGTTATGTGTCTGTAACAAATGACACGATGATGATGATGACATGGCTCCATTTGCTTTCACCCACGCACGATTTGATTCATTGACCATACCACGAATCAAAGTGATATAGCTCAATTCATTTGTGGGCCCGCAACAACGTGTTAACACGTTGGCATGATATGACATGCCATTCCAAGCCGCAGACTGGACAGAAGTGTAAATATTAGTCGGATAAACCCTGGAAAACCAATGCGTGTTCATATGGCATTCGCACCTTGTCTTAACAACACGTGTTAAAAGCTTTTACTTAAAATTAATGCAAGCATATTTACTATCCATCGTTTGACAAGATCACCCAAATACAAGGATATTATACAGGTACACACAGCCGGAGAGTTTTGGGCCATTCAAGGCTTCCAGCTTTGAAGGCTTGCATACGAGAATGATTTTAAGTTTTCTGGCCCATACTTAGTAAAGAGACAGTGACCAGTGTTCTTGCTTAGTCCTGGGTAAATTGTAGCCATTTCATTTAGTGTTATCATTTGACAGAAATAGTATACCAAAGGTTTGGAACAAAGCCATTTCATTGTCTGATTTCAGTGAAAATCATTAGTCCATACATGTATTCATAAGGGTAACACAATCCTTGCACAACACAAACACATTACACGATACATCACATACCAAAGTGTGAACATAGACAGGAAGTAGACACAAACCACTAGACTACCTTTTTTTACAGCTTTTCTTTATTGGCCCGTAGAGAGGTAAAGGAGAACCCAGTTGGGTCAGGTCCAGCCAGGTTGAAGTGAAGCCCATGGGGTTATGGGCACTTGGTTTTGTTTCCGTGAGTTGTCATGTCAGTGTAGCAACTGCCACAGAGCTCTCTGTTGCCCGAGGTCCCAGGTGGCACACACTTGCATCTTACACAGCACGTCCCACATGCTCTGTTGCACCGGTTTGGCCTTGAGTGAAGACTGCACCTCTGTTTGCACAACCCTCCACAATCTGAACCCCGAAATAGGATAATTCAAAGCTCAAGGACTTTCAGTTTGTTACTTAAATCTAAGCAACAGAGCTAAGAAATTGAAGCGTAAATGGAAACCCACCTATGTCTTGCATAAGCCTCCTGGTTCCACCTCTCACAATAAGCTGAAAAATGACCAGGAAAAATAACAACTGACATGTTACCTCATTTTTCATAAAAGTAAGAAATATGTAAGCAAAAGCGCTTTTCTGTAACAAACTGAAATCAAGAGTTGAAAAATATTATGTGTATATATTTGCCTGGCCATGATGGACTATATCTTCCTCCTCCCTGAGATCGGACGAAACCTGCATGCATGCACGACAGTCCAGTGATTAATTGAATAAAGCTCACTGACATAACCCATTTCTGAAATTAAATAAACCAAGAAATCTCCCTGCACCTCTGCAACGAAGAAGAGCAAAAACCACAATAGAAGAAGCGTCCGTACTGCCATTGTTGGCCGCGACAAAAGACAAAGAAAGAAAGAGATTAAGCGTTAAACTGAGATGATACACACTTGGCAATTGGAAGTTGCATGGTATTTATAGAGGGTGATTTGAAGCGATTTGACCGAACTGTTATTGTTCAAACTTTAATTACGATAAGGCCTGCGGGAGCGTCAGGATTTGTATAAGCCAAGTGGCTAAAAGGAAAAGCATTTTTATTTTGTTAGATGTCATAGCCATGCCATGCATCACGCATGGTGTAAATGAACTAAGAGAGTTGATAACGCAGTAATATTGTAGAGAGAAAAGTGCGCTCATTAACTCCACATTACCCACCACAGTTACCTTCAAATGAACAGTAAGGGATAAGCTTGGACGTGGAACCCAAGAGCAGAGCGGATCAGATGAAATCAAAAGGATTCTGTTGCTTTCTATCATTGCAGACAGCTGGGTAATAGCTGTAAGCAGCTAGTAAATCAAAGACAGTGGTTGAAGCAAAACAGAGTGAGCAACAGTAGTGGAATCAGCCATCGACCCGCCCCTGTAAGAAGCAAGAAACAAGTTAAGAAGAGTGGGTCAGTGGGGTACAGCAGTGGTACCATGACCGTACCTACTCCGATATCATATTATATGCTGCCACTTTCATTTTCAGGTCAGATATAGCGCAATGGACCAAATGGTTACGGGTTACCAGGGTAGAGCTGTGCCTATATTTGCTTGAAAGAGTGAAATATCTGTGGTGTCGTGACGTTGTATTCATTGAAGACGACAAAATCAAACGGCAGATCGAGTGAGGCGATGGGCTAGCTGTAATAAATTACCGGCTTTGGAATAGGAACCCACTTGCTTGACAGGTCCTTAGAATGGGGGGGGTGGTATCATATCCTTCTTGCTTTCAGTTTTTGATTCATTATTATGATCAGCTTCAGCACTCCAGCTGGAGCTGAGGTGGACTCCAGTCTGTCCCTCTGCCTACAATTTTCGAGAAGTTATATATAAATAATATAGTTAAATCACAAAAAGTAACATTCATCAAGCATAATTTGTATGCAGTAGAACACTTGCATTGTCATTCTGTAGAATTTCCCCCACATGTATTCCTGTTCCTTTTTCCTATTTTATTTTTATTTTGTCGCGTTAGTTTGTTTACAACCATCTATCTTTGAACAGAAAGAATAAAACAAATTTTCCCTTCTGTAAAAAGAATGAGATTATTTTATACAGGTAATAAATCATATGAACAACCACAGCCCGCAGTAACCAGCAATGCTACATGATCTTCTTCGACAAGTTGTTGTGTCTACTCCACATTCTTCATCGCTAAAACACCTGTGATCCGCACGAGCATCAGGGATGTGGCAAGCACTCTCCATCCCTTGGCTGCCACGTCCTGCATTCATACTCGTTGCAGGACACACTTGAAAAGACATTGCACTGGCTAGTTTTGTCTGCTTCTCGCTCTGCAAATAATAATTTTTTTTGTTCCTTTATGCATCTTTACTTTTGATTGGGAAGCTACAATGATGTTTGGAAAATTGGTAATAGAATAGCAAAATGAAGTGAATCATAATATGATGGCAAAATGATTCCTAGATTCATCTGTGACTGCCAGCGCAACAAAAAGTATGCAAATTAGTTGAACTCCGACAACGAATCATCAAACATAAGATGAGTAGAAGGAATACCATGAGAAAAGTCCAGTTGGTTGGTATGTAGGCCTCTGGAAGCCTATCATGCCAAGAACTCAAAACCGGAAGAGGGTGACCTTCGGTTGTGAATACGTAATTTCGATTATCCAAGAAGGAATCATCAAATAGAAGGTATAAATACTTACACCTGCCCCAAAAAAAAACCTTTCGTCAACTACAATTTACACCTGAAAATAACAATTCTTATTCTTTATTCATAAATAAATAGCTTACGTTTCAGAAAGAAAGAAACTGTGTTGATGATCTTCAAGTTGCATTGTAGTTACATCTCTGATGCTTGCAAACCCTCCTTCCACTTTAGCGTAGGAATTAAGGGAATTGACAATTGATTCGCCCACTTCTAAGTACCATGGATCTGAGAACATGTGACAGCAATGAAACAAAGGATAGCAAATGCTCAGATGACTGGAAAAGTAAAACTGAAACTGTAGGACTCTGTTAGGCAATTATCAGGTAACAATTTGTGAGCTCATGCATCACTACTGAAGTTGTTTAACTAAGTGCAATTAATAATGTCAAACAACTGGTCTGGCTAACCTTTTAAATTTGCAAGTAACATTTTAATACCAGGTGTCTCATGTTTACGTGCACTTTAAAGCACAAATTTCGCAAATCTAAAAGAAATTACTTTGAATAACAAAAGAAGATAAATTCTAACAGATCAACCAAAACAATTGACTGAAAAGATTAGCATACCTTTTGTTGCTTGATATAGGTAAAAAGTAGACTCTGCCAACTCTGGGCGCAAAGGATAATACTTCTCTGTAGGATGTAGCATTTGATGATCCAGCAAATACCTAAAAGATTCATTAAGATTATTTTTCTCACCTTAAAATATGCAGAACTGGAATCATGAGCCAACCACATAAACTATAACAAAAGTGCAAGTTTTGTGCTCATAAAGCTTCATACCTTTCTGGCAGTACACCAAACTTCTTCCAAACATAAACAAATTCACGGTGAGATGAATTAGCAGCAGCAACATCCCCAACAAGTACCTAATGTAAGAATTCAAATATTAAGGTTAAACAATTTTTCTCCAAGACCCAAAATTTTTAGTAGAGAAATATGTGAAGGACTTCAGTTGCTTGCCTGTAGACCAGGCCAAAATGCCTGAAGACTAGTAAGTTGCCAATAAGTTGCCTTTCCAGTCCTCATATCAGCTTCATGGTACCTACGTAAACAGTAATATGCATCAAATCTGTCAGGAAGAACACTCCAAAGTGATTTCATAGCTAGAGTTAACTATATTGTTCTTTTCCCCTGAGTTCCCAATAGGCATTATCATATTAGGTTCTAGACTTTGTTGAAAAAGCAATGCATCAGTATTTAACAATGCTCGCTTATGTTTTACATGCGAGAAGGTGATGTTACAGTTCAAACTGCTTGCTAAGAACATGGATTTGATGAGTTGGCAGATTGAAAAATGTACAGACAACCAGGTTAACTAGGTAAAATTCAGGTAAAACGATGTAAGAAGTATATTCAGATACTCCTAACACCAAGAAATAATTAATTATGTTCAAAAGTCAGCTAATTTGAATTTTTTTATAAGCCACAAGCATGAGCAACAAATAAAAACTTCTGCTAGGATAGGATCACATTTGTGAAATTGAATTATCAGAGGAAATCGGGAAGCCAACATGATTTGGATAGTACAATTCCAGGCCCACAAAGGAAAAATGTAAATCAGTTCATTGACTAAAGTCATAAGAGTGGATGAACAAAAGTGGGGGAGAGAAAAAAAAGAAGAGCCAAGCTAAACCTCAAGGGATTTAGGACAAAATAAAGGGACCGTATGAAATAAACATAATAGAATGTTCAGCTTAACCAGAAGATGTGTACTTGGTTCAGTACCATGGACCATGTCTGAAATATTTCTGTACAGCAAGATAAGCAGAATGAAACATTCTCCAAAAGTCCTCCTTCCCAAAAAGAATGTGAGCCTTGAATAAATACTCATAGAAGGAATCAACGCCTTTAAAACGGAAACCGGAATCCAATATCAGAAATATCAAGATTATCAACACAGATGAAGAATTTACCATTGCATGCAATTAAGGAGCAGAAAGGCATTTTAGAAGTACTATAGTAATCAAAACTCAATAAATTAAATTAAGAATATCATAGGGCAGAGTGCACATACCAGCCCCAATGCCAGATGAATACTCAATCCACTGCCCAGTTGCCACGTCCAGTGTGGTTCCTAGTAGATTCAAAGAACTGCGCATGCTCCATAACTTACGAAGAGCTCGTAAAGCTGCTGATTCATATATGGGATCACCTGTTAATCGTGATAATGCTCCCATTTCAAGAATCAGAGACCCTAAATTCAGACATTGAAATCAACAAATTTCAGGAAGACATTCTGAGATGACCCCATCTTAAACCGTGAATGGTAAGCTCCTTACCACACCCCGAGGTGCTTGTTTCAGTCGTCTCATTCTCCATCACTCCATACTGTCCACAGAATTTGGCATTGATGTGGAGTTATATATCCTTCTTACAAACAAAACGCACAGATATATTCATAATTCCCAAAAATCAGAAGGATTTTTTTATCAAAATAATTACGGAAATGAGAGCAAGTAATACTCACTCACATCTTAAATGCAAATAGAGATACAGAAAAGCATCCACTGGTGAATGCTCAGCTTTTCTGAACTTCTTTTGCCATTAGAGGTTGCTTGGCTATGGCATTTAAGTTTTTTTAACCGTGACCACCAATTCAAATTGTTATGCTATTATTCTTTTTAGGAGATAATTTTGGCACTGTACAGGAAGGCTTAACCGTTATCAGCACTTTTTTTGTGCCAAAGACTTACACATCCGTATTAGTGCATAATATAAGCCATACATGTCATGATTCTAATGAAAATTAGGTAAGATTCAGATGTGACATTTCAGATTACTTTCAAAAATCAATAACAAAATGTGACATTTCAGATGCATCATATTATCCTAGATATTGATTATGTTTTAGGTAGTACCTTTAAGTTAATCCATGCATATGGCAATCCAGTTGGTGTATCAAATGCAGGTAGGAAACGTCGTCCTAAATCTTCAGCCAAGACAAGCAGCTGATTTTTGTAAGATCCTTGTATCAACCTGTTTGCTGAATCTGTTGCAAGAATATGGGCAGAAACAAGTCCTCCAAGAACTCTTATGTTGCACTAAGTTACAAAAGTCAAATAGAAAAGAACAACATTAGAAGCTTCAAGTGCAAGTTGGCCAGCAGCAAGTATCACCAAGTAATAAGCATGGCTAGAGTATATCACACAAAAGTCAATACAGGACTCAACCATTGCATGAAAACCAACACAACTTTAAAAATCCAACCTTTGTACAAGTGATTTAATTAAATACCTCAAAAAGATTTATCCTTGCATCAACGTTAAATGTCAAGTTTTCAGAAAGCCAAAGAACTGCCCTCTCAAACTCTGTGTTGTTACCCAAAATAACAAGGCTGTGGGAGAAAAAGCTTGTGTCAACACAAGGATATGCATACATATAGCAGAAACATGAATTCTGGGACTATAAATATGCACTTACAACTTTATTCTCCACAAACTTGTTCCTAACTAATATATTATACCTGGACAAAGATTCAATAAGTGTAAGCGCAGATCCATTATAATCTTGCGGCAAGTATTCAAGCTGTAAACCAGACATTCCGATGTTAATTTCCATTTAGCTGATAAATGTTGCTCTCGATTTATGGAAAATCACCTTCAAATTTCCAAGCTCACTTAGGGAGTCTGTGAAACTTTTGGAAAGAGGCTTTAACTCATCATGCTGTGAAACAGTAGAATGAAATTAAGCATCGTATGCAAACTAAAATAAATATTGTTCTACTATGATAAATGAGGAGCATGAACTAACTGGAAATGCGTGGGTCAAGTAGTTCTCATATGCATGATAAAACCTGCAAACAAAGAGATCAAACAAGTCAAGAAATTATTTGCTTCCTAAACTAAGCAAATAAGTAATGCCCAGTACAAATGACAAAGAATACCAACAAACTCTTAACTGTTCCCAAATTCGATTGCGGAAAAGTACACAATTAAACCTACTGATGACCAAATTAGAGACACTGAGCTCATTTAATTGGATATATGGCTACATTCAGTTCAGGTTCCAACTAATCCATAATCTACCTACCGGATATTAAACATTTACATTATTTTTTGAAGTTCTTTCCTCCACCTCTCAGCAGCGAAACAGATGGCAAGACATTGATCCTAGTCCTATCAGCTATTTTACCTATTGCAGAGGCAAAACTCACCAGACACGCTATAAACACGAAGAAAGACGAAAACAAAATAATTATAAACCAAGCAAATAGCTTGTTGTTCCCACAAGAAACTTAAATTGCACAACAAAATAAAAGAAATCCATAGAATAAGAATGAAAAACAAATGAAATTGAGCAAATTATAGCAAGTGTAACTTACATCTCCCGAACTTTCTGTCTCATTTGTCTCTTCTTAGCTGACCAATAGGAATCAAATTGAGATGCAGAAACCGCGAACAACGAAGGAGAAATCACGAGGAAAAGGAAAACCCAGGCTACAAGTTTACGAGGTAACATGTCTTAAGTAAGACCAAACTGCAGGGGAGTATTTGATCTTGATAAACTGAGAAAGACGTGTTCACTCACGAGTGTGTAGATCTGGTAGATTCGAGGGCAAAATGATTATCGAGATGAAGTCCAAGTTGAATTGAAATTGAACAATCCGAAGGTGCGTGCTGCTAATGACCAATCAGATGACGGCAAAAGTCCTGTCTTGGTTCTAGGGACTGACAGGAAATTCCACGAATAAATAGTAAATCTCTCGTGTGATTGTTGAACAGAAGAGGAATGACAAAGCGTATTGTATTTCTTTTTGTGAGACGACAATTCGTTTATACGTAAATAAAATATGGGCAAGACAGGTCGTTTACTGTTAAATCCTCAGAATGGCAAACTTATTTTTTTCTTTTATAAAATTTTTTATTTTTTTAAATTAAATAATCTTATTATTTATTATTTTTATGTAATTATATAAATATTATTTATTTAAATAATTTTATAATTAATATGTAATATATATATATATATAATGATAATTGAAGTATAGACAATTCTAAACATTAATGATGGTAAGAAGAGCAGAAGCTATAATCAGCATCACAACCAAAAATAGTAAACATAGATAGATTCCCTTCCATGCAAAAATAACTACGTAACAATATTAATACACAAATATATACAGCAATCTTCCTTAATAAATCATAACTTTTCCCTATAATTTCTCCCATCCACTGAACAATTCGTGTGTGCGTATATATGGACGATGTTCGTGTCCATGTTTGCTTCATCTATCGCCTCTGCGGTGAAGAAACCTGAGAAGGAAGCAGGTCTCTTTGCCGTCAGAGAAATGGCGTTTCGATTGCCTGTTATTTTGCTTCTCTTGATCTCCATTCCCTTTTTCTCTCGAGGAGCTCCTCTCACCCTGGGCTATTACAGGACCGCATGCCCTGACTTTGAACGTATTGTTCGAGAACATGTACATGAAAAGCAGTTAGAGCAACCCACCACAGCCGCCGCCACTCTCCGTCTCTTCTTCCACGACTGCTTCGTCGAGGGCTGCGATGCTTCACTTCTTATCTCCTCAAATGCCTTTAACCACGCTGAACGTGATTCGGATCACAATCTGTCGCTCGCTGGGGACGCATTTGAAGTTATTACCCGCATCAAGACAGCCCTTGAGCTTGCCTGCCCAGGCATTGTCTCCTGCGCTGATATTATTTCCTCGGCCACTAGAAACCTTATTGTGATGCTGGGCGGACCGGCGTACCAAGTCTTTCTAGGCCGCAAAGACGGTTTGGTTTCACAATCTGCCGAGGTTGAGGGAAATCTCCCAAGAACTAACATGACAATGGATCAATTGATTGGGATGTTTGAAATGAAAGGCCTTACAGCACAAGATATGGTTGCTCTATTGGGTGCTCATACAATTGGTTTCTCCAACTGCAAAGAATTCGCCGACAGGATCTATAATTTCAGCCCAACTACACCAACTGATCCTGACATGCACCCTAAGTATGCAGCTGCCCTCAAAAATTTGTGTGCCGATCACCACATCAATAAGACAATGTCTGCTTTTAACGATGTCTTGACACCAGGCAAATTTGATAACATGTACTACAAGAATTTGCCACGAGGGTTGGGATTGTTGGCATCAGATCAATTGCTTGTGAAGGATCCAAGAACCAAGGGATTTGTCGAGGCTTATGCTGTAAATGAGAATGTTTTCTTTCATGATTTCTCTGTTGCAATGGAGAAACTTAGCCGCGTTGGAGTCAAGACTGAACCCCACGAAGGAGAAGTGAGACGCCGCTGCGATGCATTTAACAGTGTTAACGCTTGATTTAGATCAGTTGAAACTATGGTTGGTTTGATGGTCATAGATTTCATCCGAAGAGGATTTAAATGGTTCTTCTCTAATTTGCATTTGCCTTTAGTTTAATTTCCTGCGTTTGTATGCTGTTAAGTGATCCCATCATTTGATTTCTTGTTGCACAAGGACCATCATCAATAAATCCTATGAAGGTGGACTTGATTATTTATTAGTGGACCTGCACCAAATCCAGCCCAGACCACAAGCGTCAGTCAACACTAACACGAGTGCATCTTCTTTTATTCTTTTTTCCTTTTTCTTTTCCTATATACAATACATTAATAAAGTGGGAACTAAAGTTCAGCTAATGCTTATCTATACAAAATATCATCAACTACCAAAATTCTAATCCCAATTTTATCAAGATAAAACACGCAAGGTTTAGTGGGACTCTTTTTAATCAATTATGACACAGCTGCCGCAACAAATTAAGGACCACCAACTTTGAACATTCTTGTGAAACGTACAGATATCGCTTGATGGGAACAGGTCGATCTCCCTTGTAATAACGATTTGCCCCGAAGCCAAGGTCAAATACTCAAGTTGTTTCTCCACCATGCATCCATTCTCCCAATTCCCAAATACCATCTCTTCTTCTCGTGGCGGGCATCTCTCCACAGGTTCACGTCTCCTCTGATGTCAGAGGAGTATACATCTCTATCCGGGTTACAAGTTATCCAAAAGGAAGTCTACGATATCTACTAAAATATTTTTGTTCCTATGCTCCAAGGGTACTGATACAAATAAATGTCAGTATCTTTTATTTCTAAAATGTTGATACTAGGACATGCCGTTACAGTATACTTGGAGGAGCATCTTAAGGTGAATATATGATAACCGAAGATGATGACAGGAATCAAATTTAAGCCAACTCCAAAAGCCAAAAAGTGACAGGTATGCTACCCAGGCCAGAACAGCACTAACTTTGTAACAAATTTGCAACTAAACAGAATCACACATACTTTATTATAATGCTCTGCAAAACTGTATCTAACTATCTCCAATTAAGCTTTCTTATAACACTTCCTCCAGCCTCATGCTATTAAAAGTAGGAGTACATGCTAAAAGAAGTAGAGGAATAATATATAAGATGAGAATTCAAGCATATCCACGAGCTAATGGTTAGCAGAGAAGATCTCCATATATCTTTTTAGAATTTAGATCATGCAAACGTGATATTTTAAACCCAAAAGCAACCATTTACAGCTGAGTCACTATCTCGTATATAGATACTATTGTATTACTTCACAAAGTTTTGTCAGATTAAAGGACAATATGCTTTAAAGATTTAATAATCGCTAGAAACTTTTGCCTATTTGGTATTCTTGAATCATCAATTATAATAATACGCGCTCATTTCTGATCACCCACTTGCTCTTATTTTTCCCCATAAGAAATTTCATATAAATTTCTTGCTTTAGGGGAAAAATGAAAAGCAGGTAAGTTCATTGTTCAAGTATTTCATTTTCCTAAAATCCTAAATATTGGACTTGAATCTCATGCAAATTGCCTAGGAAGATATACTATAAGGTGCAAGAATGGTGTGCTGATTATAACTGATTGCAAAACTCATTCAAACTAATATTTTCTATATACGTGAGTGATCTGTTGGCAACTTCTTAATTGATCCTCAATCTATTTAACTTCTCCAAAATCTTCCATCTAAATGTACAAAGCAACACAATACTTTCATTAATAACATGCAAAAATAAAATATAAAGCAGAAGCATTGAGGTTGTTCGATTAAGATCCATTATATTCCTTTGTCATTCTTACAGTATTTGAGTAGAGGGCATGGATTATCTTGAGATTCCTTTCTTTGCTGGTTACCCCTTTTTTTGATGCAATTACGACAGAGCTTGCCATGGCTATACAAAAGACAATTCAGATCAAATTTAAGTTCATTTGGGATCCGTTGATTGAGATGAAGGTATGTCTTATTTCTATCTCCCGCAGCTGGGACCCAACCAACGGCCTTTGCAATCTCAAACACCTGATAAGCCATAGATATTCAGCATTAGTAAATTCTGTTAAGTGAAACTAGTTTGAACAAGATAATACATTAATACTTACATGTGTGTCAACTGGGAAATCATCTTGCTGAAGATGGAATATTAAAACACAAGCCACCTGCAGAGCATTTCACAATTATCAACCTCCTAATCAGTTGTTATAACTTCAAACATGGTTAAATGTTAAAACCATTAGAAAGGATAAAGGAATACATGAACAACATTTCTAGTTCTGTTGTTCTTTGACAGCATTAAAGTGTCAACATTTTCTAGGTAATATATGAACAACATTTCTATTTGATAAATGTGAAGGGCATGACAGAAAAGGACAATACCGTTTTGGGGCCAATTCCTTTGAAACGGGAGAGCTCAGCCTTAATTTCATCAACTGTTAAACCTCGCAAGTATTCCAAGCATAATTTGCCTTTGTTCTCAAGCAACCAAGTCAAAATATTCTTGATACAGGAAGCCTTTGTTGGGGCTAAACCTCCACATCTTATGGCGTTCTCTATACTTTTTTGTTCAGCAGCTAGCACCTTAAACAAACACAGAATTAGGCATTCACTAACCAATTAATACAATCCATTTAAAGTAATCACGCGATTATACAAACAAGTTAAATCAAAAGTAAATCAGACATAGGTCATCTAAAACAAAAGCTGATAGTAAATACGACCCAATCAAATTTTAGCCAAAAAAATGAAAATAAAAAGGTAACACCCTTATGGTTCTAATTCGGTGATACCCCTTGAGCTATAAAATACAAGACATGCAATCAAATTGAGATACTAATGGATTAAAGGAGGGACAAAAAAAAATAAAAGTAAAGGAACTCACATCTTCCCAGGTGGGGAATGCGGACTTGAGAGAAGCAAAGGCTTTGAGAGAATTAACTTCGGTAGTGTTCTGCGACAGAAGAGTTTTAACCAAACCGTCCAAGACACTCTCCTCCACGCCATCGTCGCTGGCCTCGGTATTGGCCTTCTGATTGAGTCTCTGACCGCGGTATTTGACGAATTCTTGAGGGAAACCGTGAAGAGCCAAGAGATCGTCTCGTATGGCTCGGCATTCTTCTGGGGTGGGTCGAGTGTGAGTCGGGTACGGTCCCTGTTTGGTCGTGGTTTGGGTTTGGGTTTGGTTTGAGTACCAGCTTTGAAGATGGACCACCTGCTTTCTTTTGCGAGTTTTATTCATGATTTCTATCTAGTTCCGACGGATCCCATCCGAGGTCAGTTGTGTCTGTTTGGTCAAAAGAAGGGCAAAGAGTGGAGAATAAATAAAAGGTGAAAACGGTCCGTGGATTGTACACTAATCGCCTTGGTTAATCAGTCCGAATTGGGAGGTGAAAAGGAGTCATTTTGGTTCGTGGTCAATTTAATCGTTATATCTGCAACATATGGCCTTAGGCAACGAACCCGAATGTTGGTGTTTGACCAAAACCAATGCACCAAGTAAAACGACTGATTATTCCAAAATCATGACTAATGAAACAGAGTTTTAATAATAATCCACATCGAGATTTCAGTACCTAAATATGGTTAATAATTATTCACTAATTAATAACAAATAACAATTTATTAAATACAAAACAAAAGATGATTAATCATTAATTATCACTTGTAAGATAATTACTATTAATTAATATAATTAAATACAAAATTAAAGAGGAAGAACCGAGAATCAAAAATCTATTGATTTATTGGTCATCAAGAATAACAACGTAGAAAGAAAAGTTGTCGATTGGATTATATGCATCTCTAGATCCATTTGTAACGCTGACCAAACCTGACAAGACATGACTCAAAATGTTCTGCATGTTTCACTAATTACAAAAAAAATAAAAAAATAAAAAAAGAAATTAAAGAGGAAGAAGCAAAATGTATCGTGTATGCACGATTCCCATTTCTACTTTCACAAACCCAATTCCTTCTTACAAAACCTTAAACCTACTTACTTAATCACAAATTACAAATAATTAACTTAGTTTCTTTTAAGAACGAGCGCTGAGTAGAGGTTCGGGACTTCA
>BNST01000683.1:0-12966 GCA_019650275.1 Xylocarpus granatum
TCCAGTCGCTCCGGAAGTTTGTCCTGCCTACTGCCCAACACGGCCCGAAGCCTCTGCTACGCCCGCGGGGATGTTCCGGTCGCTCCCAAAAGTTCACCCCATGCACTGCCGAAACGTGTCCGATGCTGCTGCCACACCTGTGGGGATGTTTCAGTGGCTCCCGGATGTTTGTTCCACACACTGCCCAATGCACCTGAAGAATCTGCTGTGTGAGTGGAGATGTTCTGGTCACTCCCCAAAGTTCATCCCATGCACTGCCGTACGCGCCCAATGCTTCTGCTGCACCTGCAGGGATGATCCAGTCACTCCCAGAAATTCGTCCCGAGCACTGCCGAATGCGTCCAATGCTATTACCGAGCCTGCGGGGATTTTCTGGTCGCTCCAGGAACTTCGTACCGCACACTGCCAGATGTGTCAAATGCCGCTGCTGCGGCCACGGGGATGTTCCGGTCGCTGCCAGAGTTCTTCTTGATGCAATTATCCTTCTTCTGCTGGAACTCCTGTTGGTGTGAATGTCCTTCATTAATTAGGATTAAGTCAAATATTGGCCGGGCTTCACTGCTGGGCTGCATACTTGCTGTTGCCATGCTTGTTGTGCACATTTTCTGGCCCATGCTCTCCTTTGCTGCCTCATTTTCTGCCTGTTGCATTTCCTGCATACTTAGGTTCTCAACAAGTATGCACTCGACGCCTCTGCTGTACCTGCTGGGGCTATTCCGGTTGCTCCCGGAACTTCGTCCCACACACAGCCGAACACATCCGAAGCCTCTGCCACGCCTGTGGAGATGTTCCCGTCACCCCCAAAAGTTTGTCCCGTGCACTGCCGAATGCGTCCAATGCCACTGCCGTGCCTGCAGGGAATTTTCGGTAGCTCCTGGAAGTTCATCCCAGGCACTGCCGAATGCGTCTGACGCCTCTGCCGCACCCGCGGGGATGTTCCGGTCACTCCTGGAAGTTCGCTCCTGCACTACCAAATGTGCCTGAAGCATCTGCCGCCCTCAAGTATGTTCCAGTGGGTTCAAGAAATTAATCCCATGCATTGCCGAACGTATTTAACGCCGCTGCCTCACCCACGGAGATGTTCCGGTCACTCCTGGAACTTCGTCCCACGCACTGGCTGAACACGCCCGAAGCATCTGCCACACCTGTAGAGATGTTCCCATCACCTCCAGAAGTTGTCCCGAGCACTGCCGAACGCGTCTGATGCCGCTGCCGCACCGTGGGGAATTTTTGGTAGCTCCCAGAAGTTCATCCCAAGCACTGCAGAACACGTCTGACACTCTGCTGCACCCGTGGGGATGTTCCAGTGCTACTGGAAGTTTGTCTCGTGCACTACTGAATGTGCCTGAAGCCTCTGCCATGCCCTCAGGTATGTTCTGGTAGGTCCGGGAAGTTCATCTAGTGCACTGCCGAACATATTTGATGCAGCTGCCACGCCCGCGGGGATGATCCGGTTGCTCCCAGATGTTCGTCCCACACACTACCGAACGCGCATGATGCCTCTGCCGTGCCCACGGGATGTTCTGGTCGCTCCCAAAAGTTCATCCCACGAACTGACAAACTTGCACAATGCCACTGCCGCACCCGCAGGGATAATTTGGTCATCCCGGTAGTTCATCCCATGCACTGCAGAACATGTTTGATGCCGTTGCCACACCCGCAGGGATGCTCCGGCCACTCCCGGAAGTTCATCCCGCTCACAGCCGAGCATGCCCGTAGCCTCTGCCATGCCCGCAGGGATGTTCCAGTCACTCCCGGAAGTTCGCCCCTAGTACTGGCGAACGTGTCTGATGCCTCTGCCAAGCCCGTGGGTATATTCTGGTCGCTCCCAGAAGTTCGTCCCGCGCACTGCCAAACGTGCCCGGTGCCACTGCTGAGCCCGCGGGGATGTTCCAGTCGCTCCTGCAAGTTTGTCCCACGCACTGTCGCATGCGCCCGACACCTTTGCCGTGCCCGCGGGGATGTTCCGGTCGCACTCGGAAGTCAGCCCCGCGCACTACCGAACGCGCCCGATGCATCTGCAGCTCCCTCAGGGATGTTCCAGTCGCTACCGGAAGTTCATCCTGCACACTGCTCAACGTGCCCGAAGTCCTTGCCGCGCCTGTGGAGATGTTCCAGTCACTTCCAGAAGTTCGTCCTGTGCACTGCCCAACACACCCGAAGCCTCAGACTCGCCCAAGGGGATGTTCCGGTCGCTCTCGGAAGTTTGTTCCATGCACTGCCGATTGCACTGAACGCCGCTGCTGCTCCGCGGGGATGTTCTGGTCGGTCCCAGAAGTTCATCCCGCGTACTGCCAAATGCACCCAAAGCCTCTGCTGTACCGGTGGGGATGTTCCAGTTGCTTCCGGAAGTTCGTCCCATGCACTGCCGAATGCACCCCACACCGATGTTGCGCCCGTGGGGATGTTTCGGTCGCTCCCAGAAGTTCATCCCTTGCAAGCTGAACGTGCCCGACGCTGATACTGCACCGGCGGGGATTTTCCGGTCGCTCTCGGAAGTTCGTCCCACGCACTGCCATACACACCTCATGACACTGGTGCGCCAGTGGGGATGTTCTGGTCGCTCCCTGAAGTTTGTCCCATGCACTGCAAAATGCGACCGACACCTCTACTGCCCCCTGCGGGGATGTTTTAGTCGTTCCCCGAAAGTTCGTCCCGCGCACTGCCGAACATGCCTGACACTTCTGCCACTCCTGCAGGGATGTTTTGGAAGCTCCCGAAATTTAATCCCGCACAATGCCGAATGCGCCCGAAGCTTCGGCCACACCCGTGGGGATGTTTTGGTCACTCCTATAAGCTCGTCGCATGCACTGCCGAATTTGCCCGACGCATCTGCTGAGCCTGCGGGGATGTTCCGGTCACTCCTGGAAGTTTGTCCCGCTCACTGCCGAAAGCGCCGATGCCACTGTCTCGCCTGCGGGGACATTAAAGTTGCACCCGGAAGTTTGACCCCGCACTGCCGAACGTGCCGGAAGCCTCTGCGTGCCCAGGGGGATGTTCCGCTAGCTCCTGGAAGTTCATCCCGCGCACTGCAAAGGTGCCTTACACCTCCGCTGCACCTGTGGGGATGTTCCGGTCGCTCCCAGAAGTTTGTACCGTGCACTGCCCAATGCACCCAAAGCCTCTGCCACGCCCACGGGGATGTTCTGGTCAGTCCTGGAAGCTTGTCCCGTGCACTGCCAAACATGTCGGACACCGCAGCCATGCCCACGGGGATGTTCAAGTCGCTCCCGGAAGTTCATCCCGCGCACTGCAAAATGTGCCCAATGCCTTGTTATGCCCGTGGGGATGTTCTGGTCACTTCCTGAAGTTCTTGCTGCACAGTACTGCAGTGTTCGATGCCGCTGCTGTGCCGACAGGGATGTTACGGTCGCTCATGAAAGTTCGTACCGTGCACTGTCAAACATGCCCGACGTCTCTGCTGCGCCCACTGGGATGTTCCGGCTGCTCCCGGAAGTTCGCCCTGCGCACTGCTGAACGTGTCCAATGCCGCTGTTGCACCCACGGGGATGTTCCGGCCGCTCCGGAAGTTCGTTCTGCGCACTGCAAAATGCGCCCAAAGCATCTGCTGTGCCTGCAGGGATGTTCCATTAACTCCTGGAAGTTAGTCCCGCGCTCTTCCAAATGTGCTCAAAGCATCTGCCATGCCCGTGGTGATGTTCTGGTTGCTCCGAGAAGTTCGTCCTGAGCACTGCTGAATGCATCAGACACCTCTGCCGCACCCCAGAGTTCATCCTGCACACTGCCAAATGCGCCAAGTGCCTCTTCTGCCCGCCGGGATGTTCGGTCCTCCTGGAAGTTCATCCTGCACACTGCCAAACGTGCCAAGTGCCTCTTCTGCGCCCGCCGGGATGTTTTAGTCGCCTCCGGAAGTTCGTCCGGCAAACTGCCCAACACGCCTGAAGCCTCTGCCGTGCGCCGGCTGGGATGTTCTGGCTGCTTCCGGAAGTTCGTCAAACGCACTGCCGAACGTGCCAGATGACTTTGCCTTGCCCTGCGGAGATGTTCCAATTGCTCCCGGAAGTTCGTCGCACGCGCTGCCTAACGCAACCTGCGCCTTTGCCATGCCCACGGGCATATTCCAGTTGCTCCTGGAAGTTTGTCCCAAGCACTGCCGAACGCGTCTGATGCCTCTGCCGCACCCATGGGGATGTTCCGGTCATTCCCACACGTTCGTCCCAGCACTGCCAAACGTGCCCGGCGACTCTGCAGCTGCGTGAGGATGTTCTGAATTCTCCCAGAAGTTTTCCCATGCGGTGCTGAATGCAACCGATGCCTGTACCTCGCCCGCGGGGATGTTTTGGTCGCTCCCGAAATTCATCCCGTGCAATGCCCAACATGCCCGAAGCCTTTGCTGCTCCTGCAGGGATGTTCTGGTCGCTCCGGAGTTTGTCCCGCGCACTGCCGAGCTGTTGAGGACCTCAGGAGGCAAAGGGAGCGTGAGAGAATGCGCGCAAGGTGCCAGGCAGCAAGAGAGGCAGCAACAGGCCAGCAAGTGTGCGCATCAAGCCTGCACGCAGCAAGCAGTGAAGCATGGCCAGGTTCTGACACAGTCCTAATCAATTGCGAAAATCAAAGCTAAGAAGAAGACCAGCATTGGCAAGACGCGCAGGAGGCAATCCGAGCAGGAGAAGGAGAGTGACGGTGTGAAGAACTCCAGCAGCAGCAGGACATCTTAAAAGGTTTACCTCAGCAAGATGGCCAGACCAAAGAGAAGTCTTGGAGAGGAAGGAAGCCACAGTAGAAGTCTAATCCAAGAGGAAACGGCAAAGAAGAAGTCAGCAGCTGTAGGAAAGAAGATAAGATAAGGATAGAAGGACTTAGTCAAAGTAGGAATTCTAGTCTTAGTAGGAATTCAAGAAAGACCAAGAATCCTAGTAGGATTAGGAAACAAAGTGGGATAAGGTCTATCTTGATAATGTTTTAGTTGACTTAAAAAAGCTTGTTGACTTAGGAAAACATATCCTAAGTGGATAAGGAACCTAAGTACTAGTTAGATTAGGATAAACGTTGTCTTAGGACTATAAATACAGCCCATTATTTGTGAGGAGGACATATGCTCCGAATTTTGTTATTTCTCATTCAATAATCAAGAATCAAAGCTTAGCATTCTTGCTCACATTCTTTTTTTATGTTTTTGTTATCTTTTTAAGAGTTGTCTTGAGATAACTTGGGCTTAAGACAAGGTTAAGAGTTGTCATCCTTGCTTAAGAGCTTAGGTTGAAGTTAAGAGTTGTCTTCTTCAACCAAGGCAAGTTGTTATAGGTTTAAGAGTTGTCTTGCCTATCCAACATATCCTTTTATATATTAGTTAATCCCGAAGGACAGCTTAGGGGATATAAATCTAAGGAAAGAACTCAAGAATCAAACGGGACAGCAAGTTAGGAAGGTTTTTAGTAGGCGTGCTGACCTCTAAGGTTGTAAAAAGTTGGGGAAAAAATCAGAACCCCAACACAAACACTCCTGAAGCCTCTGCCATGCCTGCAGGGATGTTTCGGTTGCACCCAAAAGTTCTTGGAGTGACAAGAACATCCCTTGCAGGCATGGCAGTGGCATTGGGCGTGTTCGGCAGTGCACAGGATGAACTTCTGGCGGCGACCTGAAAATCCCCACAAGCCCGGCAGAGGCGTTGGACGCATTTGGCAGTGCTTGGGACAAACTTCTGGCAGTGACCAGAACATCGCCAGTGGGTGCAGAGGCATCGGACACGTTGGACAGTTCGTGGGACAAACTTCTAGGAGCAACCAGAACATCCCCGCGGGCGCAGCAGAGGTGTCGGCCGCATTGGGCAATGTGCGAGGATGAACTTCCGCATGTGATCAGAACCTTTGAGAAGGGAGATCCAACCAATGGATCTCCAAGGCTGAATTTTACTTTGAGAAACAAGGTATTGAGAGAGGTGAAAGGGTTGATTTTGCATCCTATCACCTATGTGGGAGAGCCAACCAATGGTGGCCTGGCTTAAGGCCACCTATGGACGAGAAGAAAGAAGGATAGGCTGGACAAGGTTCACACAAGAGTTAGTGAGCAGATTTGGCCCATCTAGCATGACTAACTACGAGGGACAGCTTGCCAAGATTAGGCAAGAGGGATCTCTAGAAAGCTACCTTGAAGAATTCGAGAGGTTGGCCGAATTAGTAGGACATTGGCCAGATAGTGCACTAATTGGCACTTTTCTAGATGGCCTTGTACCTTGGCTAAGTTGAGAAGTAAAGATGAGGGATCCAAACTCTCTCACTCAGTGCATTCGGTTGGCAAGACTCATCAATGATGGGAGAAGCATCACCCGCAGCACAACCAAGGTCATCAAACCCTTGGATAAACTAGGTAAGGCACCCTCTTCAAGTAAGACAGCACCCTCAAAAACAAAGGACCCTCTCAAACTATCCACCGAAGAAATCAACAGGAGAATTGAAAGAGGCCTATGTTTTAGGTGCAATGATAAGTGGCAAGTTGGCCACAAGTGCAAAAAAGGGCTGTTCAACATCATTGAAGTGGTAAGTGATGAAGAACATGAGAAAAGCAGTGAGAAAGAACAAGAAAGCCGCATAGACAGTGAGGAGGAAGAAGAGGCAAGAACACTTCCCTGATCATGTGGAAGAAGGCGAAATCAACTTGCATGCAGTAGGGGCAACCACCAAGCCTACTGCCATGAGGTTGTTCGCAACCATCAAGTGGAAAAACATTTTGGTGTTGATAGATAGTAGAGCTACCCATAACTTCATCAATACAAAATTGGTCAAAACACTTCAGCTACGTCCAAAAAAGATTGCATCCTTTGAGGTAAGAGTGGCAAGCGGACAGAAGCTCAAGTATGCACAAGTGATCCAGGCAGTAGCAATGCAGATTCAAGGAGTCAAAATAGAGGCAGAACTGCATGTGTTAGCCTTGTCAGGTCTTGATGTGGTTTTAGACAATGCTTGGCTTAAAACCATAGGCAAGATAATGTTCGACTACGAATCCATGGCCATGCACTTCCAATGGAAGGCTTGATGTGACCAAGGTATCCAAGGAGTCAAAATAGTGCACGGGACAAACTTCTGGGAGCAACTGGAACAAACCCGTGGGCGCGGCAGAGGCTTCGGGTGCATTGGGCAGTGCATGGGACAAACTTTCAGAAGCAACCGGAAAATCTCCGCGGGCTCGGCAGAGGCGTTGGACACATTTGGCAGAGCTCAAAGCCATCTTCCAGGAGCGACCACAACAGCCCCATGGGCGTGCCGCTGCATTGGATACATTTGGCAGTGCACAGTACAAATTGCTGGGAGCAACCGGAACATCCCTGGGGGCGCAGCAAAGGCTTCGAGCATGTTTGGCAGTAAGGGGGACGAACATCTGGGAGTGACCATAACATCCCCGCGGGGGCGGCAGAGGCGTCAGGCGTGTTCGTGTTGGGGTCCCGATTTTTTTCCCCAACTTTTCTACACCTTAGGGGTTAGCACGCCTATTGGAATCCTTCCTAACTTGCTGTCCCTGTTTGATTCTTGAGTTCTTTTCTTATTTTATATCCCCTCTAAGCTGTTCTTTGCGTTAACTAATATATATAAAGATATGTTGGATAGGCAAGACAACTCTTAAACCTATCACAACTTGCCTTGGTTGAAGAAGACAACTCTTAACCTTAACTTAAGCCCAAGTTATCTCAAGACAACTCTTAAAAGATAACCGAAAATATAAACAAGAATGTGAGCAAGAATGCTTACCTTTGATTCTTGATTAATGAATGAGAAAATAACAAAATTCGTAGCTTCTAAGCTCCTCACAAATAATGGGACTGTATTTATAGTCCTAAGACAGCCTTATCCTAATTTAACTAGTACTTAGGTTCCTTATCCACTTAGGATATGTTTTCCTAAGTCAACAAGCTTTTCTAAGTCAAATAAAACATTATCAAGATAGACCTTATCCAAATGTTTCCTAATTCTACTAGGATTCTTGGTCTTTCTTGAATTTCTACCTAGACTAGAATTCCTACCTATCTTGTATTTTACAGCAGCTGCACTTCCTCTTGCCTAATCCTTGTAGGACTAGGACTCTAAATGCATATCCTTCTGCCCTTAGAATTCTTCTTGTCGCGACTATCCTATTGCTACTGGAACTCATCATGAGTGTCCTACTGCTGATAGAACTCTTCTTGGCATGGATGTCTGCTGCTCTGCTGCTAGCTGAGAACTCTGCTTGGCATAAACGTCTTACTGCTGCTGGAGTTCTTCTTGATGCAAATATCCTTTCTTCTGCTGGAACTCTTGTTGGCATGAATATCCTTCATTGATTAGGAATGCCCAGGCCTCACTGCCGGGCTGCACACTTGCTGTTGCCAGGCTTGTTGTGCACATTTTCTGGCCCATGCTCTCCTTTGCTGCCCCATTTTCTGCCCATTGCCTTTCCTGCATACTTAGGTTCTCAACAGACAACTCTTAAAAGATAACCGAAAATATAAACAAGAATGTGAGCAAGAATGCTAACCTCGATTTTTGATTATTGAATGAGAAAATAACAAAATTCGGAGCATATGTCCTCCTCACAAATAATGGGGTGTATTTATAGTCCTAAGATAGCCTTATCCTAATTCAACTAATACTTAGGTTCCTTATTTACTTAGGATATGTTTTCCTAAGTCAACAAGCTTTTCTAAGTCAACTAAAACATTATCAAGATAGACCTTATCCCATTATTTCCTAATCCTACTAGGATTCTTGGTCTTTCTTGAATTTGTACCTAGACTTGAATTCCTAACTGATCTTGTATTTTACAGCAGCTGGACTTCCTGTTGGCTTATCCTTCTAGGACTAGAACTCTCAATGTGTATCCTTCTGCGCTTAGAATTCTTATTGCTACTGGAATTCATCATGCGTGTCCTGCTGCTGATAGAATTCTCCTTGGCATGGATGTCTTTGCTACTACTGGAACTCTGCTAGGCATAGATGTCCTGCTACTGCTGGAACTTTGCTTGGAGTAGATGTCCTCCTACTGCTGGAACTCTTCTTGACATGGACGTGTTATTGCTGCTGGAGTTCTTCTTGATGCGATTATCCTTCTTCTGCCGGAACTTCTGTTAGTGTGAATGTCCTTCATTAATTAGGATTAAGTCAAATACTAGTTGGGCCTCACTATTGGGCTGTATACTTGCTTTTGCCATGCTTGTTGTGCACATTATCTGGTCCATGCTCTCCTTTGCCGACCCATTTTCTGCCCATTGCCTTTCCTGCATACTTAGGTTCTCAACAATCCCTCTTTCTTGAAGACTTACCTTGTCCTCAAGGTGAAAGTTGGAAAACTGCTGCTGGATGTCATTATAGTCTTTCCAAACTTGTACGGGTAATGGCAAAGGTTGTATCAATCCCTTGGTCTTGCCATCTTCTTGTTTTATCCTATGGGCAAATCTCACAATTGATCGCTTTCTTTTTTTCTTCTGCCTTGAATCCTTCCAACCAAAAGGATAGCTTGATCTTTTGACAGTGAGGCATGCATCATTAGGCTCACATGCTGTCCACAATGCTTGACCTCCATTGCTTCTGGACAATGCGTCTGTCACCTTGTTTTCCTCGCCTGGTTTGTATATTATTTCATACTCATAACCCAGTAACTTGACAAGGAACTTTTGCTGTTCTGGAGTGGTAATTTTTTGCTTCATGAGGCTTCTCAAGGGTTGTTGATCTGTAATGATCAGGAATTTTCTCCCAAGAAGGTAACGTCGCCATACCTTGACTACATGGATGATGGCCAACATCTCCTTGGCATATATTGACCATTCCTTCTTCATAGGGCCCTAAGACTCTGCTCATTTATGCAATAGGTCTTCTGGCTTGACTCAGGACAGCACCTATTCCATCTTGACATGCGTCAGTGTGAAGCTTGAAGGTTTGGTTGAAGTCGGGCAGTGCTAACACTGGGGTCTCACACATGGCTTGCTTCAACAATTTGAATGCGTCTTCACTCTTCTCTTCCATAGGAATCTGTCCTTCTTCAGCAAGTGCGTTAATGGTTTTGCTATGGTGCCGTATTTGCGAACAAATCAGCGGTAGTAGCCTGTCAAGCCTAGAAATCCTCTAAGTTCTGTGACATTCTTAGGAGTTAGTCATGTTTGCATAGCTTCTATTTTCCATTGGCTTACCTTCACTCCGTCTTTGGATATGATGTGATTGAGGGTACTCAAGCTCCTCTTGCATAAATGTGCACTTGGATGGCTTGATGACAAAGCAATTTCTTCTTAACACTTCTAGCACTTTTGTTAAGTGTTCTATGTGATCATTGTGGTTCCTAGAATAGACCAAAATGTCATCAAAGAAAACTAAAACAAATCTGCGCAAATAAGGTTTTAAGATGTCATTCATGGCTGCTTGAAAGGTGGAGGGTGTGTTGCATAGTCCGAAGGGCATGACTAGGTACTTGTAGTGTTCGCTATGAGTTTGAAATGCTGTCTTCTGCACGTCCTCTTCTTTCATGTGTATTTGATGATATCCAGCCTTGAGATCCAGCTTGATGAACAGCTTTGCTCCATGTAACTCATCCAGCATATCATCAATTGTTGGGATCGAAAAACGATCCTTGACAGTTGCTTGGTTGAGTGCCCGATAATCAGTGCAAAACCTCAAGTTCTGTCTTTCTTTCTAACAAGTAGAATGGGAGAAGAAAAAAGTGAGGTGTTAGGTCAGATAATACCTTGTTGTAGCATCTCTTCCACTTGTCTTTCATTCTTGTTCTTTTGGAAGTGTGCATACCGGTAAGGTGCTACATTAATCGCCTTAGTTTCGTTGATTAATGGGATGGCATGGTCGTAATGTCTTGAGGGTGGTAGTCCTTGTGGCTCTCCTAAGACATCTTCGTATTGCTCCAATAGGTTCTTTACTCCTATTGGTATGTCTTTGTGTGTATGATGTTTGGCTGTGTTTTCCTTTTTTGTGGCCAAGAGAACCACAAAACATTGTGCCCTTTTTTTGTATAGTCGTTCAAGGGTACTTACCTCACAATGATGCGCTGCATTGGTGGTGGATGCCTCCCACGTGCAGTTCCTTCCCTTTCCATTGGAAGTGCATGGCCATGGATTCATAGTCAAACATTATCTTGCCTATGGTCTTAAGCCAAGCATTGCCTAAAACCACATCAAGACTTGCCAAGGCTAACACATGCAGTTCTGCCTCTATTTTGACTCCTTGAATCTGCATAGCTACTGCCTTGATAACTTGCAATTACTTGTGTGCACTTGAGCTTTTGTCCGCTTGCCACTCTTACCTCAAAGGGTGCAATCTTTTTTCGGACGTAGCTGAAGTGTTTTGACCAATTTTGAGTTGATAAAGTTATGAGTAGCTCCACTATCTATCAACACTAAAACATTTTTTTGTTAATGGTTGCGAATAACCTCATGGAAGTAGGCTTGGTGGTTGCCCCTACTGCATGCAAGTTGATTTTGCCTTCTTCTACATGATCAGGGGAGTGTTCTAACTCTGTTTCCTCCTCGCTGTCCGTACGGCTGTCTTGTTCTTCCTCACTGCTTTCCTCATGCTCTTCATCACTTACTACATCAATGATGTTGAACAGCCCTTTCTTGCACTTGTGGCCAACTTGCCACTTATCGTTGCACCTAAAACATAGGCCTCTTTTGATTCTCCTATTGATTTCTTCAGTGGATAGTTTGAGAGGGTCCTTTTTTTTTAGGGTTCTGTCTTACTTGATAAGGGTGCCTTACCTAGTTTGTCCAAGGGTTTGATGACCTTGGTTGTGCTGCGGGTGATGCTTCTCCCATCATTGATGAGTCTTGCTAACTGAATGCACTGAGTGAGAGAGTTTGGATCCCTCATCTTCACTTCTTGGCTTAGCCAAGGTACAAGGCCATCTAGAAAAGTGCCAATTAGTGCACTATCTGGCCAATGTCCTACCAATTTGGCCAACCTCTCGAATTCTTCAAGGTAGATTTCTAGAGATCCCTCTTGCCTTATCTTGGCAAGCTGTCCCTCATAGTTTGTCATGCTAGACGGGCCAAATCTGTTCACTAACTCTTGTGTGAACCTTGTCCAGCCTATCCTTCTCTCTTCTTGGCCATAGGTGGCCTTAAGCCAACGCCACCATTGGTTGGCTCTCCCACATAGGTGATAGGATGCAAAACTCAACCCTTTCACCTCTTCAATACCTTGTTTCTCAAAGTAAAATTCAGCCTTGGAGATCCATTCAGTTGGATCTCCCTTCTCAAAGGTAGGGAACTCGATTTTTACCTTAGGCCATGTGTAATGGCTTGGGCTGTTATAGTGCCAATCTTCCCTTCTTGTGGTGCACCATGGTTCTGCCTCAGGGTGATTTCATACCCCTTCTTGGTTGCCATGATGTGGGCCTTCTGTCCAGCACCTCCTCATCGTCGCTATAATCATTGTAGCGATCATGGGGCAGGTGTTCATTTGGTGAAGTCTCCCTCCTGCTTCCCAAACTCATGTGCCTTTTCCCCCTTTCTTGAGAGGGAAGTTGCTCCTGGTCAGATTCTTCCTCATGCACTTGGTGCCGTGTGATTTCTGATTGAAGCCTCCTAGACGTTTGTGGTAGGTGGCTGTTGCTGCCCTGCTCAGTTTGGACTTGTTTTCCGGCCACTCGGGGTGTGTCTCTCTTCAATTGTTCAAGAGAATGAATGATGGATGATAGTTGGTGTTTGATATCACTTACCTGGTCATTGATAGCATTTTGGTTCCTCTCCAAGGCAAGGATTCTTCCGTGGTTGGTGGCTGAGAAATCTTCCCCAATCTATTCCTGTGGTGCAGGTGAATGCTGCCTAGATGACATGGTAAACTTGATGCCTTGCAATTGACTGATATCTATGCTGCTGTCTCAACTAGAGCACTAATTTGTTGGGATGATTGTGCTACCTTTCAACTGGTGATTGTGCTAATCTTACAACGAGAGCACCAATTTGTTGGGGTCCTGATTTTTTCCCCAACTTTTCTACATCTTAAGGGTCAGCATGCCTATTGAAATCCTTCCTAA
>BNST01000684.1:0-12170 GCA_019650275.1 Xylocarpus granatum
GGTGTATAAAAGTTAGGACAAGAAATTGGGACCCCCAATAGTTCGGTAGTATGCAGGACAAAGTTTTGGGAGCGACTGGAACATCCCAGCAGGTCCGTAGCCATGCCAGGCAAGTTGGGCAGTGCGCTGGATGAACTTCCAGGAGCAACCAGAACATCCCCGCCGCCATGGGAGCTGCGTTAGGCACATTGAGCAGTTCACAAGATGAACTTGTAGGTGTGACTGGAACAGTCCTGCGGACGCAGCAGAAGTGTCTGGTATGTTCAGCAGTGCATGGGACGAACTTCCAGGAGCAACTGGAACATCCCCATGGTCACGACTGTGGCGGCGGGCACATTGGGAATTGCACGGGATGAACTTCCGAGAGCAACCGGAACATCCTCTCTGGCGCATTTGGCATTGCACGAGATGAACTTCTAGAACCTACCAGAACATCACCGAAGGCATGCCAACGGCATTGGGCACATTCAATAGTGCACGGGACAAACTTGCGGGAGCGACTGGAACATCCCTGCGGGGGCGGCAGAGGCATCGAATGTATTTGGCAGTGCATAGGACGAACTTATGGGTTAGAACAGACAATCCCTGCAGGCTCAGCAGAGGCGTCGGACGTGTTCTGCAGTGCATGGGATAAACATCTGTGAATATTCCAGCAGGCGCGGGACAAACTTCCGGGAGCAACCAGAACATCCCTGAGGGGGCATTCGGTAGTGCACATGATGAACTTTTGGGAGTGACTGGAACAACCCCACGGGTGTGGCAGTGGCCTCGGTCGCATTCATCAGTTTGCAGGAAAAACGTCCTGGAGCAACTGTAACATCCCCGCAGGTTTGGCAATGGTATCGGATGTGTTTGGCATGCACCAGACAAACTTTCGAGAGCAACCAGAACATACGCGTGGGTGCAGTGGCAGCGCCAATCTTGTTCGGCAGTGCATGGGATGAACTTCAGGGAGAGACAAGAATCTACCCACTGGTGCAGCGGCAGCATTGGTCTTGTTCTGCAGTTCACGGGATGAACTTCCAGGAGAGACCAGAACATTCCTGTGAGTGCATTCGGCAGTGCGTGTGACGAACTTCTGAGAGCGACCAAAACATTCCCATGGGTTCAGCAGCGGCATCGGGTGCATTTCTATTGAGAACCTATATATGCAGGGAAGGCAATGGGTAGAAAATGGGGCAGCAAAGAAGAGCATGGGCCAGAAAATGTGCACAACAAGCATGGCAACAGCAAGTGTGCAGCCCAGCAGTGAGGCCCAACCAGTATTTGACTTAATCCTAATCAATGAAGGACATTCATGCCAACAGGAGTTCCAGCAGAAGAAGATAATCGCATCAAGAAGAACTCCAGCAGCAGTAGGAGGACATCTACGCCAAGCAGAGTTCCAGCAGCAGCAGGACATCCATGCCAAGGAGAATTCCAGCAGCAGCAGGACATCTACGCCAAGAAGAGTTCTATCAGCAGCAGGACACACATGATGAGTTCCAATAGCAATAGGATATTCATGCCAAGGAGAATCCTAAGGGCAGAAGGATATGCATCGAGAGTCCTAGTCCTAGAAGGAAAAGCAAAGATAAAGTCCAGCTGCTGTAGAATACAAGATAAGATAAGGACAGAAAGATTAGTCAAAGTAGGACTCTAGTCTAAGTAGGAATTCAAGAAAGACCAAGAATCCTAGTAGGATTAGGAAACAATGGGATAAGGTCTATCTTGATAATGTTTTAGTTGACTTAGAAAAGCTTGTTGACTTAGAAAAACATATCCTAAGTGGATAAGGAACCTAAGTACTAGTTAAATTAGGATAAGGCTGTCTTAGGACTATAAATACAGCCCATTATTTGTGAGGAGATATGCTCCGAATTTTGTTATTTTCTCATTCATATAATCAAGAATCAAGGTTAGCATTCTTGCTCATTCTTGTTTATATTTTTGGTTATCTTTTAAGAGTTGTCTTGAGATAACTTGGGCTTAAGACAAGGTTAAGAGTTGTCTTCCTTGCTTAAGAGCTTAGGTTGAAGTTAAGAGTTGTCTTCTTCAACCAAGGCAAGTTGTGATAGGTTTAAGAGTTGTCTTGCCTATCCAACATATCCTTATATATATTAGTTAACCCAAAGGACAGCTTAGGGACGTAAATATAAGAAAAGAACTCAAGAATCAAACGGGACAGCAAGTTAGGAAGGATTTCAGTAGGCGTGCTGACCCCTAAGGTGTAGAAAAGTTGGGGAAAAAAATTGGGACCCCAACAAATTGGTGCTCTTGTTGAGAAATCAGCACAATCACCAGTTGAAAAGAAGCACAATCACCCTACAAATTAGTGCTCTAGTTGAGACAGCAGCACAAACACCAGTCAATTGCAAGGCAGCAAGGTCACCATGTCATCAAGGCAGCATTCACCCTCACCACAACAGCGAACTAAGGAGGACTTTGGAAGAATTCTGACCTTAGAGAGGAACCGACGCTTACTCAATGACCAGGTAAGTGATATAAAACAGCAGCTATCATCCATCATCCATTCCCTTGAGCAGTTGAAGAGGGATACACCCCAAGTGTCAGGAAGGCAAAGCCAAACCGAGCAAAGAAGAACCAGCATACTGCCACAGCAACCTAGAAGGCTGCATTCAGAGATCTTGTGACACCAGGTGCATGAGGATGAATCTGACTATGAGCAGCTTCCCTCTCAAGAAAAGGGGGAGAGTGCACATGAGTCTAGGGAGCAAAAGGGAGGTGCCACCGAATTTGCACCAGCCCTATGACCCCTATGATGAATACAATGACGATGAGGTCTTGGATCGAAGGCCAGCAGTATGGCAGCCAAGGAGAATGCAGAGTCATCATGAGGCAGAACATTGGCAGACAAATAGGAGAGAGGAATGGCAGCACTACAAACAGCCCAAGCCACTACACCAGCCAAAGGTAAAAATCAAATTCCCTACCTTTGAGAAAGGAGATCCAACCGAATGGATCTCCAAAGCTGAATTCTACTTTGAGAAACAAGGTGTAGAGAGGGGTGAAAGGGTTGATTTCACATCCTATCACCTATGTGGGAGAGCCAATCAATGGTGGTGTTGGCTTAAGGCTACCTATGGCAGAGAAGGTAGAAGGATTGGCTGGACAAGGTTCACACAAGAATTGATGGATAGATTCGGCCCATCGAGCATAACAAATGTTCCTCTGAGTTTAATGGGAACCAAGTCTTTCCTTCATCAAATCCGGAGAGTGTTGCACTAGTTCAGAACTTGGAATACTCATCTCTACCTCTTGAGATGCCAATCTAGAGAACAAGTGAAGACGTTTCATCACCAGCAATTTCAGTTGATGACAGTGGTGGAAAAAAATTGAACACAGAGATGCGTATGCATGTCCAAGTGACGATGACACTAAGGACACAAGTGTTCCAGGACAGGACTTGGTGTGCTCGAATGCCAAGATAAAGATGCAGTTGTCTTGTGATGAGTCGAATAATGCATCTACCAAACATCCTGATTCATCTATTCAGACTGAAGGACCTATCTGATCTTTCACGGACAGCTTCACAAGCTGCAAGAGATCAGACCTTTAGACCATTCATTGTTCAAACTGCAGCAGAAAATATGCATAGCATGCAGCATGTTTCGCAAGGCACAAATATTGATCAAACGCCATCATTTACATCTGTTTTAGATTTTTCAATTCCCTGGACAGAATGATGATTATTCGTGTTACAGCTTGAACACTGAAGATCTAGACATTCCCTGCAATGTTAAGGATTTCTCTAGCACTCAAAAAATTAGCAAAGGAGATCCAGTAGTGATGCAGGAAGATCAAGAAAGCCACATGGACAGCGAGGAGGAAGTAGAGGCAGAACACTCCCTGGATCATGCGGAAGAAGGTGAAATCAACTTGCATGCAGTAGGGGCAACCACCAAGCCTACTGCAATGAGTCTGTTCACAACCATAAACAACAAGAATGTTTTGGTGTTGATTGATAGTGGAGCCACCCATAACTTCATCAACACAAAACTGGTCAAAACACTCCATCTATGTCTGAAAAGGATTGCACCCTTTGAGGTAAGAGTGGCAAGTGGACAAAGCTCAAGCGTGTGCAAGTTATCAAGGCAGTAGCTATGCAGATTCAAGGAGTCAAAATAGAGGCAGGAACTGCATGTGTTAGCCCTGGCAGGTCTTGATGTGGTTTTAGGCAATGCTTGGCTTAAAACCATAGGCAAGATAATGTTCGACTATGAATCCATGGCCATGCACTTCCAATGGAAGGGAAGGAACTGCACGTGGGAAGCATCCACCACCAACACAGCACATCATTGTGAGGTAAGTACCCTTGAACGACTATATAGAAAAAGGGCACAATGTTTTACGATTCTATGGCCACAAAAGCACAAAACACAGCCAAACATCCTGCACACGAAGACATACCAATAGGAGTAAGGGACCTACTGGAGCAATTCGGAGATGTCTTAGGAGAGCCACAAGGGCTACCACCCTCAAGACATTACGACCATGCCATCCCATTAATCGATGAAACCAAGGCAATTAATGTAGCACCTTACCGGTATGCACACTTCCAAAAGAACGAGATCGAAAGACAAGTGGAAGAGATGCTACAGCAAGGTATTATCTGACCTAGCACCTCACCCTTTTTCTTCTCCCGTTCTACTTGTTAGAAAGAAAGATGGAACTTGGAGGTTTTGCACCAATTATCAGGCACTCAACCAAGCAACTGTCAAGGATCATTTTTCGATCCCCAACAATTGATGATATGCTGGACGAGTTACATGGAGCAAAGCTGTTCACCAAGCTAGATCTCAAGGCCGGATATCATCAAGTATGCATGAAAGAAGAGGACGTGCAGAAGACAGCATTTCGGACTCATAGTGGACACTACGAGTACCTAGTCATGCCCTTCGGACTATGCAATGCACCCTCCACCTTTCAAGCAGCCATGAACGACATCTTCAAACCTTATTTGTGCAGGTTTGTTTTAGTTTTCTTCGATGACATTTTGGTCTATTCTAGGAACCATGATGATCACATAGAACACTTAGCAAAAGTGCTAGAAGTGTTAAGAAGAAATCATTTCGTCATCAAGCCATCCAAGTGCACATTCATGCAAGAGGAGCTTGAATACCTCGTCACATCATATCCGAAGAAGAGTGAAGGTAGACCAATGTAAAATAGGAGCCATGCAAACATGGCCAACTCCAAAGAATGTCATAGAACTTAGAGGATTTCTAGGTTTGACAGGCTACTATCGCTGATTTGTTCGCAAATACGGTGCCATAGCAAAACCATTAAAAGACTTGCTCAAGAAGGACGGATTCCTATGGACAGAGAAGAGTGAAGACACATTCAAGTTGTTGAAGCAAGCATGTGTGAGACCCCAGTGTTAGCACTGCCCGACTTCAACCAAACCTTCGAGCTTCACACTGACGCATGTCAAGATGGAATAGGTGCTGTCCTCAGTCAAGCCAGAAGACCTATTGCATACATGAGCAGAGTCTTAGGGCCCATGAAGAAGGAATGGTTAGTATACGCCAAGGAGATGTTAGCCATCATCCATGCAGTCAAGGTATGGCGACCTTACCTTCTTGGGAGGAAATTCCTGATCATCACAGATCAACAACCCTTGAGAAGCCTCATGGAGCAGAAAATTACCACCCCAGAGCAGCAAAAGTTCCTTGTCAAGTTCTGGGTTACGAGTATGAAATAATCTACAAGCTTGGCAAGGAAAATAAAGTGGCAGATGCATTGTCCAGAAGCAATGGAGGTCAAGTGTGTGGACAGCATGTGAACCTAATGACACATGCCTCACTGCCATTAGCGGAGCGAAGTGGAATGTATGGACAAAAATCAAGGAGGTCATCTAGGGATGTTCTGGTCGCTACCGAAAGTTCATCCCTCACACTGCTGAATCTGCCCGATGCCGCTGCCCCATCTGCGGGGATGTTATTGTCACTACTTAAAGTTTGTCTCGTGCACTGCTGAATGCACCCTACTCCTCTTTTGCACCTGTGGGGATATTCCAGTCGCTCCATAAGTTCGTCCCACACACTGGGCAACGCACCTGAAGCCTCCCACGTGCCCACGGGGATGTTCTGGAAGGTCCCAGAAGTTCATCCCGTGCACTGCCAAATGCGCCCAATGCCAGTGCCACACCCATGGGGATGTTACCATCACTCCCCAAAATTCATCTCGTGCACTGCCAAACTCACCCTACTCCTCTTCTGTGCCTGCAGGGATGTTCCAGTTGCTCCTGTAAGTTCATCCAACACACTGACCAATGTGCCCAAAGCCTCCCACGTGCCCACGGGGATGTTCTAGAAGCTCCCAGAAGTTCATCCCGTGCACCTGATGCCTTTATCCCACCCGCGGGGATGTTCCAGTCACTCTTGGAACTTCGTCCTGTGCACTGGTGAATGCAGCAGATGCCTTTGCCATGCCCACTGGTATATTCTAGTCACTCACAGAAGTTCATCCCGAGCACTGCCGAATGCCCTCGACGTCTCTGCCGCGCCTGTAGGGATGTTCCGGTCCCTCCTAGAAGTTCATCCCTTGCACAGGCCAATGCACCCGAAGCCTCAGATGCACCTGCATGGACGTTCCAGTCGCTCCCACACATTCATCCTGTGTACTGACAAATGCGCCCAACGACTCTTCCGAGCCTGCGGGGATGTTCTGATCGCTGCCGGAAGTTCACCTGTGCACTGCTGAATGCAACTGATGCCTCTGCCTTGCCCACAGGGATGTTCTGGTTGCTCCCAGAAATTCATCCTGCACACTGCCCAACTTGCCCGAAGCCTCCGCCGCTCCCATAGGGATGTTCCAGTCGCGACCGAAGTTCATCCCAAGCACTGCCAAACACATCCGATGCCTCTTTTGAGCCTGCGGGGATTTTTCGGTCACTCCCAGAAGTTCATCCCAAGTACTTCTGAACTCGTCCAATGCCTCTGCCAAGCCCGCGAGGATTTTTGGTTGCTCCCTGAAGTTCATCCCACGCACTTTCGTATGCGCCCGATGCCTCTGCCGCACCCACATGGATGTTTCAGGTCGCTCCCGGAAGTTCATCCTTTGCACAACCCAATGCACCTGAAGCCTTAGATGCGCCTGCACAGATGGTCTGGTCGCTCCCAGAAGTTCATCCCATGTGCTGCCGAATGTTCTCCACACCTCTGCCGTCCCCACGGGGATGTTCCATTCACTCCTGGAAGTTCATACTGTGCACTGCCGAATGCACCTGGAGCTGCTGCCGCACCCACGGGATATGATCTGGTCACTCCCCAGTAGTTAGTCCCACACACTACTGAACGCGCCCGACACCTCTGCCATGCCTGCATGGATGTTCCGGTCACTCCCAAAAGTTTTGCCCCACACACAGCCCAATGTACATGAAGCCTCCGACGTGCCCGTGCGGATTTTTCGGTCACTCCTGGAAGTTCATCCCACACACTGCCGAATGTGCCCGACACCCCTGCGGTACTCGTGTGGATGTTCTGGTAGCTCTCGGAAGTTCATCCTGCACACTGCCCTACCCATCCAGAGTCTATGCCGCACCAATGGGGATTTTCCAGTCGCTCTTGGAAGTTTGTCCTGCACACTGCCCTACCTGTACAGAGTCTATGCCAACTCCACGGTGATGTTCCGGTCTTTCCCAAAAGTTTGTCCCATGCACTGTTCAATGCGCCCGAAGCCTCCGCTGCTGCACCTGCGGGGATGTTCGGGTGACTCCTGGAAGATCGTCCCGTGGGAGTACTGTATTCACCTGATGCCTCTACCCCACCTGCGGGGATGTTCTGGTCACTCCTAGAAGATCATCACAAGCATTGCCGAACGCATCCGATGCCTTTGCCAAGCCAGTGGGCATTTTTCAGTCACTCCAAGATGTGCATCCCGTGCACTGACAAACATGCCTGATGCTGCTGCCATGTCTGCAGGGATGTGCTGGTTGTTCCCAGAAGTTTGTCTCGCGCACTGCCAAACATGCCTGTAGGGATATTCTGGTTACTCCCAGAAGTGCGTCCCACAAACTGGAAAATGTACCTGACTACTCTGCCTCTGATCGTGCTGACATTCCGGTCACTCCTGGATGTTCGTCCCATGCACTGCTGAATGCACCCGATACTGCTGTCTCGCCCCCGGGGATGTTCCATTTGCGCCCAGAAGTTCATCCCTTGCAGTACCAAATGGGCCCGACTCCGCTGCTGAGCTCAGGGGGATGTTTCGGACACTCCCCGAAGTTCCAGCCGAGAACTACCAAACTCGTCTGATGCCTCTGCAAACCCTGCAGGGATTTTGCAGTCCCTCCCAAAAGTTCATCTCACGCACTGTAGAATGCACCTGATGCCTTTGTCGCAGCCGCGGGGATGTTCCAGTTGCTTCTGGAAGTTTGTGCCAAGCACTGCTGAACACGTCCGATGCCTCTACCGAGCCGTGGGGTTTTTCCACTCACTGCCGGAAGTTCATCCCGCACACTGCCGAATGCACCCAATGCCTCTGTGGCGCCCACAGGGATGTTCTGGTCGCCCCCAAAAAGTTCATCCCGAGCACTGTCGAACGCATCCGACACCCCTGTCCAGCCTGTGGGGATTTTATGGTCACTCCTAGAAGTTCATCCCAAGCACTGTCAAACTCGCCCTATGCCACTGCTGTGCCTGCTGGGATGTGTTGGTCGCTCCAGAAGTTCATCCTGTGCACTGCCGAACACACCTGACGCCTGCGCCGCACCTGCAGGGATGTTCCGGTCACTTCCGGAAGTTCGTCCCACCACTGCCCAACGTGCCAGCAACCTCAGCCGCACCTGCGGGATGTTCTGGTTACTCCTAGAAATTGTCCCGTGCATTGCCAAACGTGTCCTGCATGGGGATGTTTTGGTCACTCCTGGAAGTTTGTCCTGCACACTACCGAATTGTTGGGGTCCCAATTTTTTCCCCAACTTTTCTACACCTTAAGGGTCAGCACGCCTACTAAAGACCTTCCTAACTTGCTGTCCCATTTGATTCTTGAGTTCTTTTCTTATATTTACATCCCCTAAGCTGTCCTTCGGGTTAACTAATATATAAAAGGATATGTTGGATAGGCAAGACAACTCTTAAACCTATCACAACTTGCCTTGGTTGAAGAAGACAACTCTTGACTTCAACCTAAGCTCTTAAGCAAGGAAGACAACTCTTAACCTTGTCTTAAGCCCAAGTTATCTCAAGACAACTCTTAAAAGATAACCGAAATATAAACAAGAATGGAAGCAAGAATGCTAACCTTGATTCTTGATTAATGGATGAGAAATATACAAAATTCGGAGCATATCCCCTCCTCACAAATAATGGGCTGTATTTATAGTCCTAAGACAGCCTTATCCTAATTCAACTAGTACTTTAGGTTCCTTATCCACTTAGGATATGTTTTCCTAAGTTAACAAGCTTTTCTAAGTCAACTAAAACATTATCAAGATAGACCTTATCCCATTGTTTCCTAATCCTACTAGGATTCTTGGTCTTTCTTGAATTCCTACTAAGACTAGAATTCCTATTTTGACTAAGTCTTTCTGTCCTTATCTTATCTTCTCTCCTACAGCTGCTGAACTTCTTCTTGCCGTTTCCTTCTTGGATTAGAACTTCTGCTGTGGCATGTCCTTCCTCTCCAAGACTTCTCCTTGACATGAACATCTTGCTGAAGTAAACCTGCCATGACATCCTGCTGCTGCTGGAGTTCTTCATGCCGTCAATCTCCTTCTCCTGCTCGGATTGCTTCATGCGTGTCCTGCCAATGCTGGTCTTCTTCTTGGCTTGGATTTCTGCAATCAATTAGGACTGAGTCAGAACCTGGCCGTGCTTCACTGCTTGCTGCGTGCAGGCTTGTTGCACGCACATTCTGGCCTGTTTCTGCCTCTCTTGCTGCTTGGCGCCTCGCGCGCCTTTGCTCACGCTTCCTTGCCTCCTATGGTCCCTCAATTTCTGCCCATTGCATTTCCTGCATACTTAGGTTCCCAACACGAACGCTCCCGACACCTCTGCCATGCCCATGGAGATGTTCCAATCACTCCCAGAAGTTGGTCCCTCGCACTGCTGAACGACGCTGTGATGCCTCTGCCGTGCCCATGGTGATGTTCCGCTTGCCCCCAGAAGTTCATACCGAGTGCTGCCGAACACGTCCATTGCCTCTGCAGAGACCACGGGGACTTTCCAGTCACTCCTGAAAGTTCATCCCTGCGCACTGCCAAATGAACCCGACGCCTCTGCAGAGCTCACAGGGATTTTATGGTCACTCCCGAAGTTCATCCCAAGCACTGCCGAGCAAGCCTGACACCGTAGCCGTGCCCACAGGGATGTTCCGGTTGCTCCCGGAAGTACATCCCCACAACCTGCCAAACGCACTCGACCCGCCCGACATCATTGCCATGCCCATGGGGATGTTCTAGTCACACCTGTAAGTTCATCCTGCACACTGTTGAACACACCCAAAACCTCTGCTGCACCTGCAGGGATGTTCCGGTCGCTCCTGGAAGTTCATGCCAGGCACTCCCATTGCCCCCCAAGCCTCTGCTGTACTCAAAGCCTTTGCCGCACCCGCGGTGATGTTCTGGTTGCTTGCTGTAGTTCATCCTGCACACTACTGAACATGTCCAACGCCACTACCATGCCCATGGGTTTATTCCGGTCCCTCCCGGAAGTTTGTCCCAAGCACTGCCGAACTCATCCGGTGCCTCTACCGAGCCAGCAGAGATATTCTGGTCACTCCGAGAACTTCATCCTGTGCATTGATAAACATGTCTGATGTTCCGGTCGCTCTCAGAAGTTCATCCCGTGCACTTCTAAACATGATCGATGGTGGTGCTGCACCTGCGGGAATGCTCCAGTCGCACCCTGAAGTTCATCCCCGCACTGCTGAATGTGACCCAAGCCTCTACCGCAGCCATAGGGATGTACCAGTTTCTCCCGGAAGTTCATCCCGCACACTGCCAAACTTGCCCGACACCTATGCCGCGCCATCGGGGATTTTTCACTCGCTTTCACAACTATGCCCCGAGCACTGCCAAGTGTGCCCGAAGCCTCTGCCGTGCCTGTGGGAATGTTCCGGTTGTTCCCAGAAGTTTATCCCTAGCACTGCTGAACGTGTCTGACACCTTTGCTGAGCTTGTGGGGATTTTTTGGTCGATCCCAGAAGTTCATCCCGTGCACTGTTGGTGCCATGCCTGCAAGGATATTCTGGTCGCTCCCAGATATTCATCCCGCACACTGCCCAATGTGCTGGAAGCCTGTGCCGCACCTGGGGGGATGTTCTGGTCCCTCCCAGAAGTTTGTCCCGCGCACTGCCGAATATGTCCGATGCCGCTGCCTCACCCGTGCGGATGATCTGGTCACTCCTAAAAGTTTATCCTGCAGGCATCCAAACGCGTCCAACACCACGGCCGCACCCGCATGGATGTTCTGATCGCTCTCAAAAGTTCATCCCGAGCACTTCCGAGTGCACCCGATATCTCTGCCATGTCCGTGGGGATGTTCTGGTCGCTCCCAGAAGTTCATCCCAGGCACTGCCAAACGTGGCTGATGCCTCTGCCGCCCATGGGGATGTACCGGTCACTCCTGGAAAATCAACCCGCGCACTGCCGAACATGTCCGATGCCACTACTGTGCCCGCAGGGATGTTCCGGTCACTCCTAGAAGTTCATCCCATGCAAATCCAAATGCACCCAATGACTCTACCATGCCCATGGTAATGTTCCAGTTTCTCCCAGAAGTTCATCCCAAGCACTACTGATTGCGTCTGACGCCAGTACTGTGCCCACGAGCATGTTTTGGTTGCTCTAGACGGTACCGGAAGTTAGTCCCATGCACTGCTGAACGTGTCCTACACCGCTGCCGTCCATGAAGGGATGTTCTGGTTGCTCCCAGAAGCTCATCCTGAGCACTGCCAAATGTGTCTCACGCCTCTATTGAGCCACCAGAATGTTCTGGTCGCTACCGAAAGTTCATCCCGCACACTGTTGAAGAAGCCCAATGCCACTGCCGTGCCCACAGTGATGTTCCGGCCACTCCCAGAAGTTCATCCCATGCATTGCCCAGTGCACACGGTGATGCAGGGGGGATGTTCCGGTCACTCCCTGGAAGTTCGACTCGCACGCTGCTGAAAGCACCTGATCTGCTACAGTGCCCACAAGAATATTCTGGTCACTCTCGAAAGTT
>BNST01000685.1:0-176597 GCA_019650275.1 Xylocarpus granatum
GGGTACGTGACCTGGACTACATGACCTGCATGCAATCCACGCGAAGGAATAAGACTACTATGTTCTACTTTGTTTTATTATCTTTATTTTGCTATTAAGTATTATTTTGTTATTTGAAATAGTTATTGTAGGTGTGACTTGTTCTACAGTAGATAAGGTTAATTGGGTTTGGGTGTTGGAGTAAGTGGCCTGAAACTACCGTTAGTGGCAACGTGCTCCTTGTTACTTAGTTGTTATCGTAGATCTATTTAAAGTTCATATGTAAAAGAAGAGGGGATAATGAGAAAATACAAATGTTTCCTTTTCTTAATTTCTTCTCTTTCTTCTTTATTTTTGAGTTCTATCTTCGTTCCACAAATTCAACTTATCAATTGGTATCAGAGCTAGGTTCCAACAATGGAGACTAGGGGGAAAGCCCATCAATCCAACGCCGAGTTTAAAAGTGAAGTTCAGGAAATCTTGAGCCGACATGAGTTTATTTTGCAGACAGTGCTCAATGAAATCCAATCCCTGCGTGCTTTCCAAACAAACAATACACTTGCTGCTGAAATCAACCCCTTTGCACCAGCAGAGTCCTCTCGAACCATAACCCACGCAGCCATTGCCAATCCTCCCAACTCAATAGACAAACATTCCCGACTTAAATTAACCTTTCCTAACTTTCATGAAGAAGATCTAACTGGGTGGATCTACAAGGCCGAGCAATTTTTTGAATTCCAAAAGGTGGAATCAGAACAGCAAGTACAGCTAGCTTCCTTTCACTTGGAATGCATTGCCCTACAATGGCATCGATGGATTACCAAATTTTGAGGGCCACTTACATGGGCAGAATTCACCAAGGCACTCCTTTTACGATTCGGACGAACGGATTACGAAGACCCTTCAGAAGCATTAACGAGGTTGAAACAAATAACCTCAGTGGCAACCTATCAAGAATCATTTGAAAAGATATCATATCAAGTCGACAACCTTCCTGAGCAATTCCTTGTTGGGTGTTTTATAGCGGGATTGCGAGATGACATTCGATTGGATGTAAAAGTGAAACAACCAAGAACCTTACCCGAAGCCATAGGAATTGCCCATTTGATTGAAGAACGAAATAATTTACAACGGAAGACCAGTAGCGACGGCACCTATAAAAACCTCCAATACACTACCGTCCCAGCGAGTTCAACCAACAACCGGTATTCTTGGTCCTTCCCTGAATTAGAGGCCAAATCCAATTCCACCGGTTCGCCAAATTTCTGCGTAGGAGGCTAAAGAGCGTCGCGAGCAAGGGCTCTGTTTCTATTGTGATGAAAAATATGTTCCTGGACATTGTTGCCAACGGCCGCAACTTTTTATGATAGAAGACTGTTCTGTGCAAGAAAAAGAAGAAGAAAGCCTTATAAGCAATGAACAAGAATTCGTTAAGTCGCTGCCTGAAATCTCTTTTCACGCCATGTCAGGAACCAATCATCTTCAAACCCTTCGCATGGCTGGAAAAATTAAAAATCAAAAGGTTACGGTGCTCATCGATGGTAGTAGTATGCACAACTTTATCGACCAAACAACCGTCAAGAGGCTAGTTTTGCCCGTAGTGCGTGATCGGTCCTTCCAAGTAATAGTAGAAAATTGTGAAAAAATTGAGTGTGCTGGCCGGTGTCAGAACCTTATGTTAAATATCCAAGGTCATTCCATTGAAGTTGATTTTTATGTCTTGCCAATTGCTGCCAGTCCAGTAGTCTTGGGAGTACAGTGGCTGGAAACATTGGGTCCAGTCGAAACTGATTATCGTAAACTCACCTTATCCTTCATTCAGGAAGGACGACAACATCTATTACAGGAATTGCGTCGAACTCATCTCGAGCCTTTGGATGACAGTGAACTTCAACAATTAACTGGGGTGGAATTTTATCTACAGTTATTAACCTTAAGGGACACAGATTCTTCTACTCAATTTTTCAACAAAAATACCAATCGTTCAGAGCTCGATCGTCTGCTTGAAGGGTTTCCAGAATTTTTTCAGAAAAGCAGCAACTTCCACCTACCCGACAACATGACCATAAAATTCTCTTGAAGAATGATCAGGATCCAATCAGTGTACGTCTATACCGATACCCTCAGTACCAAAAGGATGAAATTGAAAAGATGGTGAGGGAATATTTAGATTGTGGAATAATTCGAACCAGCACCAGCCCCTTTTTGTCACCAGTTTTATTAGTAAAGAAAACGGATGGAACCTTGGAACCTGGAGATTCTGTGTAGATTATCGAGCCCTTAACAGCATCACCATCAAAGATAAGTATCCTATTCCAATTATTGATGAGCTCTTGGATGAATTATATGGAGCCCAATTCTTTTCAAAAATTGACCTCCGTTCTAGCTACCATCAGATCAGAGTAAAAGAGGAAGACATCCACAAAACTGCTTTTCGCACACATGACGGACACTACGAGTTTGTAGTGATGCCCTTTGGATTAACAAATGCTCCCGCAACCTTTCAGAGTCTTATGAATGACCTCTTTCGACCTCTTTTACATAAATGGGTCCTTGTATTTTTTGATGACATTTTAGTTTATAGCCGGACATGGGAAGAGCACCTACAACATCTCAAAACTGTGTTAGAGATTTTATCCGCTAATCAGCTTACTGCAAAACTCTCTAAGTGTCAGTTTGGCACCACCCGGGTAGAATATTTGGGGCATGTCATTCAATCCAATGGAGTCTTGGTGGATCCAAGTAAAACTCAATCCGTGCAGACATGGCCTACTCCAACAACAATCAGAGGAGTGCGAGCTTTCCTGGGACTGGCTGGATATTATCGAAAGTTTATCAGAGGGTTTGGAACCATAGCAGCGCCACTCACCCAGCTAACTTCCAAGGTCGGATTTCATTGGAATGATAAGGCAGAACAAGCCTTTCATGAATTAAAAGAAGCCCTCACAACAACACCGGTCTTATGCCTTCCGGACTTCACCAAACAGTTCATTGTTGAGTGTGATGCTTGTGGTACTGGCATTGGAGCCATCTTGGCACAAGAAGGCCGACTGATAGCATTTTTTAGTGAGGCTTTAAAAGGGTCGACACTTTCACTGTCCATCTATGACAAAGAAATGCTAGCCATTGTCAAGGCCATTAGAAAGTGGCGGCCATACCTTCTTGGGCGACCTTTTATCATTCGAACGGATCAACGGAGCTTGAAATAACTCCTCGAGCAAAGAATTTTCCACACCAACACAACTACGATGGTTGCCAAAAATTTTAGGTTATGACTACGTCATTGAATATAAAAAGGGGGTTGAAAATAAGGGAGCAGACGCACTCTCACGCATTGCCGAGTTTGAATTCCACGCCATCTCCTTGCCTAGTTTAGATTGGTGGACCGTCCTTCAACAAGAGGTCAAGTCAGACTCTTTTTACTTAGAGGATGAATCTCATCGAGATAAATCTCCTCAATTATATTTTCAGAGAGACGATGTTTGGTTCAAAAAAGGAAAGGTATGGCTGAGTCCTAACTCATCATTAATTCCGTTCATATTAAAAGACAATCATTCTTCACCAATTGGGGGCCATTTCGGGTATCAAAAAACACTCAGTAGGATTCGAGCTATTTTTCTTTGGCCTGGTATGCAATTTGCAGTACAATAATTAATCAAAGAATGTGACACTTATCAACGATGTAAGGCAGAGACCCTCCAACCTGCGGGGCTCCTACAACCTTTGTATATACCGAATACTATTTGGGCTAACATCTTCATGGACTTTATTGAAGGCTTGCTATCTTTTTAGGGATATTCGGTCATCATGGTAGTAGTAGATCGTTTGTCGAAATATGCTCACTTTGTACCTATAAAACATCCATTCACCTCATTATCGATAGCGAAAGTTTTTCTTAATCACATTGCGAAACTGAATGGAGTACCCAAGTCCATCATCTCTGACCGAGATAAGGTTTTTATGAGTGCTTTTTGGAAAGCCTTGTTTCACATGCAAGGAACCTCACTCCATATGAGTACAAGTTATCATCCACAAACGGATGGCCAGATGGAAGTTGTTAATCGAACTCTCGAATAGTATCTCCGATGTTTTACCCATGATCAACCAAGAAAATGGATGGAATGGCTTGCTTGGGCGGAATATAGTTACAATACGGCGGTCCATTCGGCTACCCAGTTATCTCCTTTTGAAGTGGTTTATGGCAGGCCCCCTCCCTAACTTACTGACTTATGTTCCGGGAACCTCCAAGGTACAAGCGATGGATGAATTCTTAAGGAGTCGAGACGCAACTCTCAAAAACTTATAGTATCATATAAAAATGGCCCAAAATCGGATGAAGGTACAAGCTGATCAACATCGACGAGAACTGACTTTTGAGGTAGGTGATTATGTTTATTTGAAATTACAGCCCTACCGCCAATAATCGGTCCAATTTCGCAGCTCTCTCAAGCTGTCACCAAGGTATTTTGGATCTTATAAAATTCTGGCTAAAATTAGTCCTGTCGCTTATCGCCTAAAGCTGCCTGAAGGATCTAGGATACATAACGTTTTCCATGTCAGTTTGTTAAAGAAGTATTTAGGCACTTCAGTTCCTGTAATGTCATCTTTACCACCAGTTGCGGAGGACTCTATTTTACAGCCTCAACCAGAAGCTATTATTGACAGGCGCACCATTTGTCGAGGTAAGTACAGACCGAAGGAAGAAATTCTTGTGCAATGGGCTGGAGCCCCACGGGAAGATGTCACATGGGAAAATACACGACGATTCCAACGAACGTACCCAACTTTTGTCCTTGAGGACAAGGACACTTTCAGGGGGATGGGATGATATGTCCGCATGTAATCTATGCAGGGGTACGTGACCTGGACTACATGACCTGCATGCAATCCACGTGAAGGAATAAAGCTACTATGTTCTACTTTGTTTTACTATCTTTATTTTGCTATTAAGTATTATTTTGTTATTTGAAATAGTTATTGTAGTTATGACTTGTTCTACAGTAAATAAGGTTAGTGGGGTTTGGGTGTTGGAGTAAGTGGCCTTAAACTACCGTTAGTGGCTTGAAACTACTGTTAGTGGCAACGTGCTCCCTGTTATTTAGTTGTTATCGTAGATCTATTTAAAGTTCATATGTAAAAGAAGAGGGGATAATGAGAAAATACAAAGGTTTCCTTCTCTTAATTTCTATCTTTTCTTCCTTATTTCTGAGTTCTATCTTCGTTCCACAAATTCAACTTATCATTCTATAGTGGATAAGGTTAGCGGGGTTTAAGTGTTGAAGTAAGTGGCTTTAAACTACCGTTAGTGGCTTGAAACTACTGTTAATAGCAACATGCTCCCTGTTATTTAGTTAAAATTTGTTATCGTTGATCTATTTAAAGTTTCATATATAAAAGAAAAGGGACAATAAGAAAAGAAAAAGTTTCCTTCTCTTAATTTCTTCTCCTTTCTTCCTCATTTCTGAATTCTAACTTAGTTCCACAAATTCAACTTATCACTAGCCATAGCATCGGCAGTAAGAGAAACAAACCATGGAAGAAGAATTTGGGCACGAAATTCGAACTCCTTTAAGCATGTCTCACTGTAGCTTAGCTTCAGGTTTAATTTCGTAATTCTTTTTCTTGTTGCAAATCTATCCAATTTACCGAATAATTTCTGTGCAGTATCTAAAGATGATAAAGGTACTAACATGGCATCATCTTCATTGCAAGCCATGGCCGCAATACTCTATCAGAGATTGACGAAACTCAAGAACCTGATGATAACTCACCCGTAAAACAAGTAGCCTTAACGGTATCAACGACAGATGATCCTTCTTTGCCAGTCCTCACATTTCGAACGTCGGTTTTAGGCACTCTTTCGTGTGTTCTTTTATCATTTCTGAACCAATTCTTCTGGTACCGCACAGAACCTCTAACAATCACAGCAATTTCGACTCAAATAGCCGTGGTTCCTCTCGGCCAACTGATGGCTGCCGAAATCACAGACCGTGCCTTCTTCAAAGGAACTCGCTGGGAATTTTACACTGAATCCTGGACCGTTCAATGTTAAAGAACATGTCCTTACTACAATCTTTGCCGATTCTGGAGCTATCAGCGTTTACGCCATTCATATTGCTACCGTTGTTAAAGTCTTTTACAAGAAGCACATCACCTTCTTTGTCTCCCTCCTCGCTGTTTTCACCACAGAGGATAGATCTTCCACCATGACATCGGTGCCTACGAGCGAGAAGGTCCTCTCTACTTGAGCACATTTTTTGCCATGAATTATGGCGTTAGTTTTGCTCCACTTACTGCTACACTTGTACATGTTGCACTGTTCCATGGAAGGTTATAAAACTGTTATTTATGATATTTACAATGACGAAGAAAGTATGTGTCAACATTGTAACTCCAGCGACGAAATGCAGGGAAATATGGGAGAAAAAGTAAAGCGAGTTTTCATGAAAAAGGAATGGATATACATGCTAAATCGTTGAGGAATTACAAGCAAGTTCCAGAGTGGTGGTTTGTGTGCATTCTTTTGATAAACACAGCAGCCACCATTTTTGCTTACGAGTATTGCAATGATCGGCTTCAGTTGCCGTGGTGGGGTGCTTTACTAGCATATGTAATTGCCATTGTATTCACTCTTCCTGTTGGAATCATCACAGCCGTCACAAACCAGGTAATTTATTTCACATTGTTACAGTAATTTAAGCAATATATCCTTCAAATTTATCAGCTTATATATATAATTACCTGTTAATCACTTGCTGATGACAGACACCAGGATTGAACATTATCACCGAGTATACAATTGGGTATATTTATCCAGGATATCCCGTGGTTAACATGTGCTTCAAAGTGTATGGATACATTAGTATGACACAGGCAGCCACTTTCCTGCAGGACTTCAATCTTGGCCACCGTATGAAAATTCCTACTAGAACAATGTTCATGGCACAGGTCAATTATCATTTCATTCCAAGATCTTTTGATAACATTACATCAAGATCAATAAGAATTCTTGAAATCTGCTCAGCTTGTAGGAACGGTAATAGCCTGTTTCGTGTACTTGGGCATTGCCTGGTGGCTAACGGAAAGCATTTCCGACATCTGCGAAAACAGCTTCAAACAGTGTTTGGACTTGCCCAAGTGAAACAGTCTTCAACGATGCACCCGTTAGATGGGCACTGATCGGACGGTGCAGAAATTTCGGAGATTTGAAATCTTACGAGACAATAAACTGGTTCTTCTTAGGCGGAGCCATAGCTCCATTTCTTGTCTGGATAGCCACCAAGGCATTTCCAAATCAAGAATGTACCAGCTAGGGCAGTTAACTACACAACTTGGATAATTATGTGTTTCCTTTTCAGGATTTGTTACGTATAGATATCGATTTTCGACCAGACTTGTGGCAGCGTTACAATTATGTTCTTTCCGGGGCCCTGGCTGCTGGGCTTGCTTTTCTGGGTGTACTTGTGTCTGGGTTTGGCAAGTATTAGTATTGATTGGGGGGGTGGGGAATGATCTCGATGCTTGTCCCTGTGCTTCTTGTCCGACGGCCCCAGGAGTTGTCGTCGAAGGCTGCCCAATTTTCACCGAGCCCCAAAACTTGCATAGGTAGGGTTTCTTTCTCCGATATAATTCTTTCTCGAGTCATTGACTTGAACTCGGTGGCTTCAAAAGAGTTTGCACGGAAAAGAATTCGTACGTACAGATAGTTGTTATTATTTACTGTATTTATTAATTCATATCAATTAAAAAATCGATTTGCGTATTTGCATAAACCCAAGCCAAGCCAGGCCAGGCCTGGCCAGATCGCAGAGTAGTGTCCACTGAACTCCGAAACACTAACTCGCAAAGCCGGCGATGGAAACCGAAGAGAGCAGCAGAGCGAGCATCAAAAAGCTGTGTTCTCAACTGGAATCCCGAATCGAGACCCAGCACAAAACCCACCTGGACCTTCTCTCGTCTGTCCAAAACATGGTCCCGAATCTCGTCTCCTCTCTCGATCTCTCTCTCAATCTCATCTCTAATTTATACCACCGAACTTTCAATCCTACCCCTCCCCTCCCTGAAATCCCCAGTTTGCCACCGAAACCCCACAATAATCAAAGCGACAGTAATGTCAAACAGGAGCCGGTTGAGAATTTGCTACAGTCTCCGGAGGGAGCGGAGGAGAAGAGAGCGGGGAAGTTTGTCGCTGACGAGAGCGCGAGTCCGACGGCGGTTGTGAAGGCGATGGTAGCTGCCTGTTTGCTACATTGCGTGCCGTTCAAGGCTATAGATTCGTCGATTATATCGCGGAAGTTGGAGAGTGACGCGAACTTGACGTCGGCGGAGAAGAAGGCGTTGAGAGAGGTTGGTGGTGAGTCCAGTGCGATTTTGGCGGTGGAGACGGCGTTGAAGAGTATAGCTGAAGATAACGGCGGAGTCGAGCTTGACGAGTTGTCAATTAGTGGAAAATCTAGGGTCATAGTTTTGAGTATCGATAAAATTTGTTTATTGAGAGAATTGTCGGAAAGTGTTCAGTTGAAGCAAGAAGTAAAGCAAGAGGTAAACGAAGGTGGGAATAATCAAAATCAAGGTCAAATGGATATGTTCGGAACTCAACGGTCGGATATTTGGGATCCGCACATGGCGGGAATGGCAGCAATTTACGGAAGAGCAGGAGGAGGGATGATTGGGCCAAGGGGAAGAGGAGGAATGATGGGGATGCAGCGAGGAGGGATGATGAATAGCAATAATAGGCAGCAGAAGATGACAACGAGAACAGAAGAGGATGATTGGATTGATATTCAGGAAATGTTGAGTAAGAAGACATACAGGGAATCTCAGAGGTCGAAAGCTGGTGAAGAATTATTGGACCTGATACAACGACCCACTGCAAAGGAAACTGCTGCGGCTGCAAAGGTATTTGGTCTTCGCTTGTTGTACGCAATTGATTATTACTATTAGATATTTAATTGGTTTTTCTGTTGTTTGGTCTTTTTAATAGTTCAAGAGCAAAGGTGGTTCTCAAGTGAAGGAATATTGTTCCTCTCTAACCAAAGAAGATTGCCGACTTAAAACTGGTTCCTTTGCAGCTTGTGAGAAGGTTGGTAGGAAGTTTCACATTGTTAGCATTGTTTATTTTTCAAAATAATAGTTAAGTGTTTTTGTTGGATATGTCAATTGTAAATTAAGTTTGATAGAAGTATAACAGAATGATAGCGTGCAATAGTGCTTAAATGTTTGTTTGTACACCTTTAATAAAGAAAAAGAAAGAATGGAGGATATAATAATGACAAATTATTTCTACAGATATTGAGAATTGGTATGTTAGGAAAAAATGACTGCGAAGACGTCTGTTTAGCATTTGGTCTTATAATGAATTTGGGTATACCTGGGGATGGAATTCAGTGGCTGGTGTTGTCTAAATAATTGAACACCAATATCCTTATAATTATGGCTTTGGCTGGGACACAATGGAGGGAACATTCAATTACCTGACTCCAACTATTTTGTAGCCAGTTATTTCTTGAGTTGAATCGAGTTATATAAATAAGAACTTAACTAATGAGACCCTGAGTTATTGATACTTGTTCTATACCATAATTCTTTGCAGGTTCATTTTCGGAGAATAATTGCTTCACATACTGACATTACTTTAGGTGACTGTTCTTTTCTTGATACTTGCCGGCACATGAAGGTAAAAATATTTTTCTGTGCACTGATCATTTTAATTAGATATGATATGTATTATGAGAGTAATGTGTTTGTCTTTGTCTTGATAGACATGCAAGTATATTCACTATGAGCTTGATCCAGAGAGAGATTTACCACCTACAATGATTGGTGCTGGTCTTCCTCCAACCAAACCGTTAAAGCCTCAGCGTCCTGAATATTGTTCCGAAGTAGAACTTGGTGAACCACAATGGATTCAATGTGATATTCGTAACTTTAGAATGGACATTTTGGGACAATTTGGAGTTATAATGGCAGATCCTCCCTGGGATATTCACATGGAATTGCCTTATGGGACGATGGCTGATGATGAGATGCGCAATCTTAATGTTCCTGCATTGCAGACTGATGGTCTGATTTTCCTCTGGGTAACCGGACGTGCAATGGAGCTTGGACGTGAATGGTATGTACATTCTTTGGCCATATCTATTGATATCTTAGTACATTGTTGATCCTCACGGCTTAAGAATCACTAAATGGGCTTCATATGAATGCTATGCTTCTTGCAGTTTAGAACAATGGGGATACAAGCGTGTTGAGGAGATCATATGGGTGAAGACTAATCAACTTCAACGAATAATTAGGACAGGGCGGACAGGTCATTGGCTCAATCATAGTAAGGAGCACTGCCTTGTTGGAATAAAGGGGAATCCAGAAGTAAATAGGAATATTGATACTGATGTCATAGTTGCCGAGGTTCGAGAGACAAGCCGTAAGCCAGATGAGGTTTGTTGAAGACATTCCATAATTTTTGATAATTGACTCATTGCCTGTTACAATTCTGTGTTGCCTCTTTGAGATAAGGCTGTTCATTCCATTGTAGGCTTGAAGCAGATCAATAGCTGTAATTTTTTTCCTTGTGAAGTGAAATATTACCTTCTGCAGGATTGTTTCACTCTAGTCTACTTTTTATGTCTGATGTGAATTGATTTTCAAATAATTCAGTCCTTCCTTACTTGATGCATACAATTCTGTTTTTACGAATGCATTTTCTGGCAGATGTACCCAATGCTGGAGAGGATAAGTCCCAGAACAAGAAAGCTGGAATTGTTTGCTCGCATGCACAATACTCATGCCGGGTGTGCTTTCTTGAATCATATTTATGATTTTTCTTTTTACATGCTTCAATATTACTCTATTTAGTATTGATACTGGTTTTAGCAAAATTAAAGTGATAAATATCTCCCACTTGTTTAAGACAGCACTGACTCGTTAAAGATCAGGCTTTGCAATTTTCCTATGATGTCTTCCAAGTCATTACACTTGAGATCTTTTCTTTAGCTTCTTTGAATTTAGTTTCGTCGTTTTTAATCAGGTGGATGTCACTCGGCAATCAATTGGAAGGAGTACGATTGGTTGATGAGGGCCTACGGGCAAGGTTCAAAGCTGCTTACCCAGAAGTCAAAGTGCGGCCGGCTTCCCCTTCCAGAGCTTCTGCAATGGAAATAGATTCAAATGCTAGTCAAACAAGGAGTCCGTTTGAATCAAAGTCCTCTGCAATGCAGTTTGCAGAGCCGCAGGCTGCTCCTGAGGTTGCCTACACTTCTGAAGAGAGGCCAATGGCGGTAGATGCTGATGTGGTCAACTGAATATTGCTTTCCGGTGTATTCTTGGCTGTTTATAGCAAGAATTTCTCTCTCTCTCTCTCTCTCTCTCGCGCGCGCGCGTGCCGCTTTTTCATTTCTAAGTTTCCATATCAGAAATAGAAGAAATTTTGTTCTACATTTCAGCCTACTAATTCTGTAACCCATTTGATACAGTGTGTGAATTGGAACAGTTATCTCTGTTGCCATGTTCCCTTGTCATTATTTAATCGTTCAACTTCATTCATTTTTAGGTTGGGCAGGCAAAGAAAGATGGCCAATGGTACTTACGGAGCCGCAAAATATCCGCCTAAATGCGTATGTCGCGCATTCGAATATTCCTGTTAATCTCTGAGACTCTCACTTCTATGGCTGAACCTCAGAAGGGAAGTTTTCGGCTCAAAGTTCAGAAAAAGCTGGCAATTATTAATTAATTTAGATGTAGAAAGCCTTTGTCACCTCCGTAATATCCGGGGTTTTGTTTTGGACCTATTACTGTTCATCTTTCTCATTCTTGTAACCTGACATTATCTTTTCTTCTTTAAAAGTTACAAAAGAGGAAGCGGGAAACTTTCTTTTCCGCAAGATCATAGTTTCATTTTACCCGCTCTGGCAATTCAAATACACACACAGACACACACACAATAGAAGCAGCATCAGTTTCCACCCCTCAAAAACTAAATATTTTATTTTCTCAAGTTGTATTAAAGAATTACAAGACCAATATGCTATATGAACCGATGGTTTAGGAAAGTGGAAAAAATGAACAAGTTATTGGATTCTGAAAATAACTATGCTGTTCACATGATGCCACTGAGTATTGCCCATGCTACCGATCCGATAACAGGTGTTATGGCTACTGAGAATCTTAGTGATGGTGAAGAAGAAGGTGGGTGTGGAATTGAGCCAAAGGCATTTGTGTAAGAGGGTGCAATTTCAGGAAGTGCACTTGGACCATAAGAAGGAGAAAATGCTGATACATTTCCGACTGTGATGTGTAGCTTCTGCTTCTTCTGACAGTGCCCTGGTTCTCCACTAGTGAAATAGAAATTCCCTTTTGAGGTAATGTGAAAAAGAGAGTTTCCATTGTTCATGTACAGGATTGGATCAGTAATGTTACATGAGTTGTAGGATTGTTCTGTCACTTGAATCACTGAATCTTGACTTGGTGGGTACAAGAACACTGCAATAACGTAAGAAGAATACATGATGATTGATGAAAGATCAGAAAAATGAGGGAATAAACAAGAAGAGGAACTTACAGAGGGAATCTCCAATGGCGAAGGTGTGATATTTGGACCATTTGGCATAGACAAGAGGATTTGATGAAGTGGGGATGCCCCAAGCATCTAAATCTCCAACATTGTACTGATAGCAGAAGACTTTGGTTTGCACTTGCAGTAACAGAAGAAGCTGAAATGCACTTAAGAAACGAAAATTAATACTTTTAAGATTGACCATTTCTTCTGCAATGAGAATCTAGCCTCGTTCTCTCTCTCTCTCTCTCTCTCTCTCTCTCTTTCTCTCTTTCTCAAATTTAGGAGTGAATCAAGAGTCGACAGAGTGAAATCTTATTGGGCTAAATATCTGAAGGCAGATTGGCGAAGCAAAAGAAGACGAGTTGAAGTCTAGTTTACATTAATGCCCTCTGATAGGAAAATTAACAAGTTTCTGACTATACCGAAGAATGGTTGAATGGTCAAAACTCATAAAGTGAGATGCAATAGAATGAAGGGTGGCGATCAGCAAATCAACATCTAATAAGATCCAGTTGTATGGCAAAAGACTCACGGCACAAAAGGAAAGTACCATATACTCAAATGGGTTTGGACAGAACATTTAAAAAATCACATACATGGTTAATAATGGGCACATGGGCCAGTTGCTTGTTCATTCCCAGCTATGAGTCCAAATAGGTATGAAGAAAAGAGAGGAATTGGAAGAGTGGTGATGTTTCAGAAGACATCAAGAATTATTGGATGTATTGATACAATCCGTTTATCATGTGGACGGTACATGAGAAAACAGAGAGACCTGTCTCCTCTCACATGGTTAGTCCTCTGGGGTTATCATCTCTATTAATTTTCAAATTTGATAATAAAGTTGCTTCATTCTTCAGTAAGACAGCTGCAAACTTCCATTAAACCTGCATATAAATGACAGACCACAGTTGTTTTTTTGTTTGACCAAGAATATTCAGAAAAATGGAACTGCCAACTCTTTTTCTACCTTCTGCAAATGGAAATAAAATATCTTAACTTTGCATAAGAGATTTGGGACCAAATCCAGAAAGTAAACGAATTATACTCGATGGAAGCGGAAAAATCCATTACGATTACACCAATTATGAGATGAATTGGGGAGGTAGATTAATCTAAACAGATCAATGTAATAACTCTTGAGGATTATCTACTTATCTGGGCAAATGTGTTATATTTACTAACCCTGAAAGCATCACAAAATTTAGACCGTTAACATCAGACGAGATATACTGAACAGATGTGCAGCATCAGTCCACTGTATTTCGCAAAAACACTATCTAAAAGCAGTGAGTCTAGCCATTCTTCCACTAGCAATCATTTCTAATATGTTAAACTCACTGCCTGCAAATCAATCAAAACCTTAAATATCACATGAAGCAGAGCTCAATGGAAAATCCTCCCCTTTCCTTATTGATCAGTTTGCACTTTGTAACGAGAAGATAACAGTTTCAATCATAAAAATTTTAAGGTGTTTATTCATCAAGGGGAGTGAATCAGACACTAAGTGGTTGTGCCTCAGAAATTCTCTCCCTCGTTGTTGTCCACTCTTGTGATTCTGTAACAAAAGCAATGCATTTTTAAGGTCGGTCTATTAACATAAGTCGAGTGTAAATAGGATTCAGATACAATAAAAAAACTCACTTGACTTTTGGCTCTCTGCAAATCACCAGGAGCCGCCTCTGCAAGACAGACGCCATGAAGAGGAACATCGAGCACATGCCAAACATGATGGTGATGGGAAATGCGTTAACCTTCAAAAGGGATATAGATCAATTTTTAGAAACATAAGCGGAGAATAATAGTATTGCGTTGTCCCGTAAGAATGTCGGAACTCACATTGTACAGCACAATGCAGACAAAGATGTTGAGAGGAATGCGAAAGAAGTTCATGATGGTGCTCCTAGCCTCCTCGGGAATGTATTGGGACCTCATCTTCATCATAGATGGCCAGAATATTCCGACACAGGCTTCAAACGTGCAAAAACCAATGATCTGAAGACACCCAGAAAATGAGATGCTTCCCCCCCCTCACGTCAGAATGTGCATCCAAGAACTGCTCAAACTCACAAAAAACTTATTAGAACCGCCATTGTTTCCACAGTACTACAGGTAACGTAAAATTCACCTGTACAAGAAAGCTAAAAAAGATTAAATAATCCCCAGCATACATTTGTAAAAATGGGAATCAGGAGGGAAGCCGAAGAGAGTACAAAAACAATCTGCATATAGCTCTCAACTTTCAGGGATGAACGGGCCATAAGTCGAGAGGCAAATGAACTTCCCAACATTGAAGCCAGCATGAATGTGGCGAATATGAACCCGTGTGGAATTTCCTCATCATTCGGGCTTAGAGCGGGGGTCCAGAGGAAGACAAAAGTGTACATAGAACCTTCAAATAGGGACTGTATGGCACCCAACAAAGCAATTTTCTCATCTGATCAGATGGAAAATGATATTAGTAGAACTTTCCAAAAGAGCAACGAGAATAAAACGGACAAGACGAGGGATAGGGACTGCATGATAGGATAGTTAGAAGAAAACTAGAGAACAATTGATCCTTCGTTTTTTCTAAAAGGGTCATAGTTCACATGGACAAGCCAAACATACATGGCTCACACAAAGGGTATAATCGATTCAAGGGAAGATGTCAGCAGAAATAACAATCAAGAAGGTATCAGAGACAACTAGGCATAGGCGGATCTGCACATTCTATCGTATGAATTAACTTTTAATCCATAAGAAAATTACCGCATAGTTAAAGGTCATTACGCCTAGAATACCAAAAAGAGAAGACTATAATTTACCAGAAGCAATTGCAATGGCAGCACCCTTGAGCTGAGCAATCAAGCCCTTGTTTTCCGAAGGGTCTCCATAGTTCTCAGTCCATGATGACAATATGATGATCATGCCAATGGCAAGAAAGCATGCAGCAGCATCAAATGGAGCAATAGGGCCAAAACCCAGATAATCAACTAGTAAATTACCAAACAGCCCAGAGATGATGGCAACCAAACCATTTCCCAGAAATATTGCCATAGAGAATGTTACTGACATCCATTGTTGATCAAAACCCCTCTGAAAAATTAAAAAATGAGCAGTAAGATGCAAAGCAAAATACTAACAGAAAATTCTTTTTGCAAATATGTAATGCACAAGTAGAGCTCCAAGGATTCTTGGTGAAACAAGCCAGAAACTGTCAAGAGTCTCAAGTCCGTGAAATTCCAACGAGAAAATATAGTTAATTACCACTTCGATGTGCCAGGATGCTCTACAAACCATTCTACACTATGCTTCACATTTTAAGATAACCAAATGCCCGACGCATTTACAGCATAGCATGTCGTTTAAGAATTATGTTTGCGTAAACAATAGCAGTGGAGCAATCACACACCTTATTGTGTTCTGCAACAAGCCAAGACTCGAAGGCCGAAAAGAGTAGAGAAGTGGCAATGCCTCCCAAAATACGCCCCACCATCAAAACTTTGTAATCAGGAGAATGTTTGGTGATGCAACTCAAAATGTAAGCTATGCAGTAAGTCACACATGCTCTCTTTCGGCCCCTAAATTACGAGTACAATAAGAAATCAATAATCTAAACAATATTTGACAAGCAACTTGTTTCTTTCTTTTTTCAAGAAACCTTTGTAAATATGAATTGAATGAATATAAGATCTTACTGTTTGTCGGCTAGGGATCCAACAATTGTTCCGAAAAACATAGACGACCCAAAACCAGCGATAAAGAGCTGGCCAATGTCCCCCTTGTCAAATCCGTATTGGCTATAGAGGTAGTAAACATATGGACCCTGCAGCCAATCCCCGGCTATTGCCACAACCCAATTCAGCCAACTTTTCAACAAGACGAGACAAATTTACGCATAATGAACATCCATAACATCACACCATTTAGACAATTCTAAATAATAATGATAGATTGTTATAATCATTTGCCTTCAAGCATTCACATTTCAATTTCTTACAAGCAACGAATCCCTAAACCAAGTCAGAAGAAAAAATTACATACATCAATTACAATGGTAATGTTAAAGATCTTACATAATCAAGCAGGTATCAGGAATAAGCCAAAAACCTTTCTCAAATAATATTACCACTATGATGACCCGAATCAGAGCTTTTCCCCGTTGTCTTAATCATCACAAACATAATAATAATAATAATAATAATTGCAATATCATGTTTGTTTCTTTTTCATTCTAAGAACTGGATCAACAGAAAGACCCATTGAGAGTCATTGATTAAAATTAAGCCAAATATGCCAGAAAAATACCATTTAAAATAAATTACAGATTACCCATCATGAGGGAGTAAACGGCGAGATAGTTATTCATGAAACCATTGAAAGCAGAGGATGTATTAACACTGTCTTTGCCCGTTTTGCTCAGCTCCATGACTGCCACCACAGCCGCGAGACAAGCGAAAACAAGAAAGTAAAACGACTCCATTTCACTGTCTGTGTTTCGTTTTCCTCCTTTCCCTTGCAGAAAAATGTATATGTACAGGGAGGATTAGAAGGCGAGGGATGTTAAAAGAGACAAATCATCAACCCAGAAATGTCCATTTTTGCTGTATCTGCTGACGAGTGGTGTGAGGTGAAGATTATTGCAAATGAAGAAAGAACAGACAGACAAATTCCTGTTTCATGAGGTCCCGGAGAGTTTGTTTCTTCTAATTATTCATTTGATTTTTGTTTCGAAATCTTTTCTCTTCGTTTGTATTATGGGGTAATGCAACTGACACGTACATCAGTATATAATGGATCTAGTTTTCAGTTATATCACATTCAACAAGCGCAATAGTCTCATTTACGTTTCATTTACTAAAAATACAAACTCTGCGTCAGGAGATAGAAAGAAAAACAATGCCGTATTTCTCACAAAATATTGCTCGATGGTGTGATCATGTACTACTCATCTGAAACTTAAACTTCTTGACATCATCAACGGCGGCGCTTCAGAACAACGCCACGTCGACAGCGCCGCAAATCATACGGTATCCACGCTTTTTCAGCTGATCAGTCCCGTCGGGCGGCATGGCAAAACCAGCCAGATATGGACGATGACCACTGCTGCCTAACACTGCTTTCTCGTTCCCTGGGTCTTTTAAGCATCCAATGCTCCCACTCAAATCCAAGGGTCCTCTCGTCACACGGTCGACACCATCGACCGCTGAAATCTCTCTATGCTTCCTCTGATTCAACCTGGCACATGATCACCAACTCCTTTTCGCACTGGTTCCAAGTATTCTTCATCAATCCCGTACTTTGAAGGTCTCACAACCGGGTGTGCAGATCCCCGTATACCAGCAGGCGGGTATTTAGAAGATGATACAGCTTTTTTGCCTGAATCAGGATCGTCGATCCTGGGGAACATCAGGACATGCGGGCCCAAGTCAAGTGCTTTTTCGGCCCAGGTGGGAGAATTTTCTGGTAAGCGAAGGATTACTGGAGTCTGTGTGGCAGCGAGTGCGCGCAAGCAGGAGAGAGCTTCAGAGATGCACCGTAGCTGTGCTCCATGTCAACTACTACAAAATCGTATCCTGCATAGCCTCAGATTTCGGCAAGGTTCGGAGAGAAGCCGAGGAGGAAGATGCCGTACAGGGTTTCCCCGTCGTTGAGACGAGATTTCAGGGTTTTGATAGAATTACTTGTGCTGTTGAGTGAAGTCATTTTTTTTTCAGAGTTCAGAATCAGAAGATGATCTTCTTTTATTAGATACGAGGAAACTGGAAGTGGGCAGTCTGTAACAATTGGAAGCGCAGCAATTCGAGAATCACTGGGAATTATGGCTCACAGGTGTCATCGATTCCGTAATCTCCTCCTTCACAAGATAAGAAAGAACAAATGCAGTTGGATTTTATGATGTCTGCTTTCAGGTGCCAGCGGCAACAAACCACCTTCTACTCAGCGAAAATGTATCCTTACTGAAGAATGCTTTTCGGCCCCACTAGGAGGCATTCTCTGCTCCTCTCGCTTTTCGTCCCATCGACGGGCATCCCCTGCTCCATTCGCTAGGCTGACGTTCAGCAAGTAATATTTGAAATAAGAATTTGTTTCAAGCTGAACATGTTTCCAATTTCTTGCAGAAGCCTGGCATGATCCATAAAACCAAACCAACGGGATTATAACACACTGGCTGACAACATTTCAAACATAACCATTTTGAACTTTCAAGAAATAAGTAGGCAATGCGATAGAAAATGTGTCAAACCCGGCCAGAACACTATGGGGAAACATGTGCAGAACAAATAGCCTGTTGCTTTCGTACCCACAAGAAAAGAACCGGTTCTTCCAGCACTTACCAGTGCCACAAAAGAAGAGTAAGGGAAGCACTCTCCATTTCCGCCATATCCCACAGCCACAGATTGAACTAGTCAGTAGAAACCTAAGCTTAAAGTTTATTAATTGGCAGGCATCAAAACTTCTTTTATTCAATCAAATCCCTTACACTAAGGACCTCGTTTCATGACACGATCCCATCAAGAATTTGTGAACAAAATTGAAATTACACAAGTTGATAGATAACATTTCATCTCTTTCATTACACTGACTAATTAAAGACCAGACAACCCAAAACAGAAGAAAACAAAACTCACCCACCCAGCCACTACATTTGATAAAAAAGAAAGAACGAAAGAAGACAAAATCCTTCATTCGCTCCAGTACTTCTCATCAGCATCTTTATTCTCCTCCTCCTCCTCCTCCTCAGAGCCCTCCATCAAACTCATCTTAAATCTTCTCACGTCATCCACAGCTGCACTTCTAAACAATCCAACGTCTACCGCACCAGACACCATGTGATATCCACGGGCCTTCATTTCCTGAGGCCCGTCGTGGGGCATAGCAAATCCGGCCAAGTAGGCCTTACCACTGCCTAGAACTCCTTTCTCCGCCACCCTCATCATTTCCCTAACCTTCTTGTGTCCTGGGTCCCATAAGTACCCGATACTCGCGCTCAAATCCAACGGACCCATTTGCACACAGTCAACTCCATCAACGGCCGCGATCTCTTCAACTTTTTTAACACCTTCCTCGCTCTCAACCTGGCACATGATCAGCAGTTCATCCGCGTAATTACTCAAATATCCTTCATCAATCCCGTAATTCGACGCTCTCACCACCGTATGAGCCGATCCGCGAATTCCAGAAGGCGGGAACCGACAATATGACACCGCTTTCTTCGCTGCTTTTGGGGAGTCAATCATGGGGAACATGATCCCTTGCGGACCCAGATCGAGGGCCTTTTTGGCCCAAGTTGGGCAACTTTCAGGGAGGCGTAGAATCGCCGGGGTCTGCGTGGCGGCAAGAGCGCGAAGGCAATCGAGAGAATCGGAAATGCCACCCGGGCCATGCTCCATATCAAGAACAACAAAATCGTAACCGGCTAAGCCCGAAATTTCGGCGAGAGTCGGGGAGAAAGAGAGGAGGAAGAGTCCGTACAAAGTCTCGTTGTTTTGAAGGCGTGATTTCAGGGATTTCTTAGAGGTGGTAGGAAAAAGAGGCGTGCTTGATTCAAGAGCTGTAAGATCAGAAGGCGTCCGTGACGATTTGAGTGGAGTCAGTTTTGGAAAAATGATTTTGGACTTATTAGGGCTGAAGAAGGTTGATTTTGGAAATGCAACGATTCTGTTCTGCGAACGTTCGACAGCAGCGGTGGAGGGGGGGTTGCAAGTAAGTGTCGCCATAATTTGGTGGTCTTCGGTTCTGGTTGGGAGTGAGTGGTACTTATGTTGACCAATGGTGGAAGAATGCGGCAGAGAACTAACCAAATGTGTGACAAGTTGGCACGTGCGTAATTGACTGTCCATTTACGAGGGTTGTGATCGGCCGTGAATCTGGACCCACTGTCACCCGGATAAAGTTTCAATAAAATCCATCCTAAACGGGGTTAATAACATATGATCCCTAAATTTTTAGATTATTACAAATAAAGAAAAATTTTTACATTGTAACAAACAAGTCCCCAGTGAACTCCATTGAAATGAGATTATAGCATGGTAATGTTGCTTCTTCTTTATTCTTCTTCCTGGCCAATGTATAAATATTTTATGTTACAGCAGCAACTCTTATTCCATGGTCGTACATAGCCTAGAAATTAAAACATATGGAACATTGGAGCTTAGAGCTTTTGAAAGGTAATGTGGTACAACTTTAATGCGAGGCTGATTCTGTTTGTATTCTGTTTTGTCCGAATTAAGAGAAGTTTCCAAGTTGCTCAACTGCTTCAACAATTGCCTCAACTCGCGAAGCAATTTGGATCTGTGAAGAAGCAAAACTCGCCATTGAAATCAATCCCATGAAAGGGATTGTAGTAGCTGTTGGAAAATTGGAGGTTTTCTCTGTTTCCTTATTTTCAGGAGTTGCTGCAACTTGTGATGCTTGTGGTGGATTAGAACAAGAAAGTGATTTTAAGCCATTCAGAAGCTCTTTTACTGAAGTGTTCATTTCACCGACTAACAAGTCCACAGTTGATGATTTTTTCATTGTCTTCATAGCATTTGCAAGCTCCTTTATAACACTTGATGAATTTGAACATACTTTCAAGCAAGCATTGCTCATATGCTTCTTTATAATCTCCGGGGCCTGTTGTTCAGAGATTAACAGTTGAAGACATCATAAATATTATGTCCTCGGTGCAAAACTATAATGGATGGAGTTTACACTGATCGTATATGAACATGGATTACCTGATTCTCTGAATTTATGTAGTCATTTAGAGCCCCTATGCTACAAGCACAACTACGAATTGATGCCCCGATTTCCAGGTATTGTTTCCACGGGTGTCTGAAGTTGAAGGGGCCATGGGCAGGCTCCCATTTAGCAAACACGGCCTATGTAAAAACAAGGTTAGTTTTAACTTCAGACAAAAGATTGCATAGGCAGAATATTCATTTCAGCGGCCTGTCACAAACCAGAGATTCTTCTGTTGCTTTTGTACTAAATACACATTTGTAACCTATAATTCTTTTATGAGCTTCTTCCTCGCTCTCAGTGAGTCCCCCACCATGATTAAAATACTCAGCTACACAACCTGATATATGTGTTGTTAACAAAATATTGTAGATTGAAGAAACATTGTATCTCACAAAATGAGAACTTACCTTCCAAGGAGCTCGCAAGTTTGTCCATGTTTCGAATTATTAGATTATGGAGATCCTTGCCTGCCCAAATGGGGAAAATAAATATGCTAACAAGCATGCACAAGGAAGTTCCAATGAGAATGGTGGAGATTCTTTGATGTGCCAAGTCGAACAGTTTGTCCACGCGATAACCAGATAGTGCAACCAAGCTGTAGGTGAGGATGAACATCAGGGCACCGTAATCAAACTGAGCTTTCACTGTTGGAATAAATCTAGAGAATGTTGCAGCTGAAGCTGAAGTAAGAAAGATAACACACTTGATTAATTTAGTTGTCTGGTAGATAGACGAATGTTCTTTCAGGACTATGGCTTACAGACCTAACAGAAAAACTGAAACTGCAACGATTAAGGGCTCGAGCACATCTCCTGCTTTACAGGCAATCCATTCCACACCGACAGCAAGAAATCCAGCAAGTGAAGTTGCAAACACTTTGTTCAAAGATTTACATAGCGTTGCTCCTGTAATTTGACGAAGTTGAAATTTGTATCCGGAAGATGAATGATTTTGGAAAGTTTCAAGTATGCAGAAGACTTACCAACGTTGTTTTCAAACACCAAAACAACTGTCATAATTGCCCACATGGAATTCCCTCCTACAGCTTCATGCAAAGGTCTCAAATAGAAAAGCAGCGAGACAACTGCAAATGCTATGCCAACCTTTAGGCCATGAATCACTTTTCTGGGTTCATCTACACCTATGTCCCATGCTTTCTCCAAAAATCTCCATAATTTCAAAATGATATTCTTCAAGCCAAGCCAGACTCTACTTGCTAGACGTGCCTCTGGAACCAGTGCGTCTGATGAACCATTTTCCACACTTATCCGGCAATCCACTCCAATCGACACATCCTTCAGCTCAACCATTTGGCACAGATGATTGATTATTTGTTTAGATTATGCAACAGGCTAAATGTTGCTTGGACGATCAATGCTGGCGATTACTACTAATGGAGTATTTATTTGATAGTTTGAGTTGACATTGTAGAACAAGTGGTCGCAGCCAATCTCTCTGTCACACAAATATGGAAATGCTGTAACAGCATACGTAAAACTTATTATACGAAAATACCTAACTAATAAAACCTACAATGCAAGCCAAAGAACTAGTTGATTCATAATATATAGTTGCAGTAGCCCAAAGAACAAGGCAAAGAAGAGGAAAAAGTGGCCTGCTATGGCAGTCTCTAGTCTTCCCTCTCTTATCATCTTTATTTTTTTTTAAATTTAATATTATAATTAGAGGTGTAACAATAATTTAGATTAGTACAGGCTGAAATTGTATGCTCAGTTAAGATAATTTCTATCCTCCAATTAAGGGAAGTCTGCCTCCAAAGCTGGATGATCGAACCCACACCCTATGCTTTGTTGTTATTTGAATTAGACTAATTGGCTTCCCTCCCATAACTTTTGGGAAAAAGAGAAAGAAAAATTCTCTGTGTATAATTCACGAATAATTATATGTTATATTTATTTATTTTAATTTTTATATTAATAATTAAAATTTTTTATTATATTTTTTTTATTGCAAATTTTACATAAACCCGCCGCTCCAAAATACAAAATATGCATGCCTTATAATCGTTCCATGCAATTCTATCATTTCATGTTCAAAATGCATGCTCTATTATTTGAATTTGATTAACAAAACTGACACTATCTTGAGTTAGAATTATATCTGAAAAATCATCGGTCTTTTGAAAATGAATTTATTACAAGAATGCTCTTCTTGTTCCTGCAACATTTATAAACAGACCTTAGGCAACTGCAAAGGCAGTGGCAGCGACAAAGTTCCAAAGACTAATAGCATACAATTTAACAAATCCAATTTGTTAAAGAATAGAACTGCCGTAAGTTATAACATGAATGATAATGTTAGAAACAGAGAGAACCGTTTTGACAAGAATTACATTGCACATTTTCCCCTCCAAATTGAATAAACTCTTAAGAGGGTGAATGGTCACTTGAATAATAACTGTGAGGACCAAAATTGTATCCTCATGTCCAGGAAATCTGATAGAAAAAGACGCGATCCTTGAATGAAATTATATGTCAATTGATAAATCCGTCATGTGGACTTTTCTGTGTTTAGAGCTTCAACGCATCTCGAGCCATGGCTAAAGCACCTTCGTAACTTTGATTTCCACCAATAAATCCACTCACATGGACAAAGACACAACCCGGTATCCCAGCCTCCTTTGAGAGTTCATCATCTCTCAGACCTCGCCACTGAGCAGGAAGAGGTTTCCGACTCTCGAATCTATCGGGGGACACTGCCACTGCCTGCACCCGCCACTGTTTTCCCCTGTCATCCTGCATATTGTATTGACACAAGTATATCTCATTATCACATTTAATCCCACACAAGAATTTTTTTTTCTAATGATTTTAAATCAAACTAGTATCTGTTTCAATGGGGAGGAGATGCAGTATGCAAATTGCTGGGAGAAGTATATCAATACATACCTCGTAAAGAACATATTTAATAAGAGGCTCGGTCTTCATCTCCTCCTCGAGCTCAAACAAGTGAAGCTTCCACTGCAGGATAAGCAATCCAAGTATTGACCAAGTCATTTTCAGCAGGCAATAAATAAGTTTATATAATCTGATTTCTTAACACAAGTTGCATGGCTTTATTCAATGCCCAATTTCAGAGGCAATTTTGTTAATGCTAGTATAATCTGGTTTCTTAAGGCAAGTTGCATGCCTTTATTCAATGCCTGATTTCAGATGCAAATCCTGTTAATACCAGTAGTAATAGTAGTAGTAGTCAGACTGATGGAACTATAGTAGAACAAAATTAATTGTGCAAACAGTAGACAGAGGCATGTCTACTTACTGGACAAAATCTTTTCAAAACCATAATTTCACCACTAGGATCAATATCATATCTTGCTGCAATACAATCCATTACAATTGACCGTGCTGGTAACCATGATCTCACATAAAATCGAACAATCTGAAATTGGAAAAAGGTGTTTAAACATGAACAAAGCAGAAACCCTTCCGTACAGTCTTAAAAAGATGAAGGCCCAATTGAAATAAAGTAAATTAAACAACTAGAAAAAACAAGTTTGCATATGTCCATTAATTTCATCAGAACCTCACATCTAGAAACTCACTGCCAGCCAGAGCCATTGCTTGTTGGAAGGCTTCATTCTCCTTCTTGGCTGATTGATTGGGTTCTACCCAATCCAAATTCAGTTTACCCACCCTAGAAGACAAATGCGTATTATTCAAATATCTTGGAGGCTTGTCTGTGTCATATTGATTGATTCCATTATCAATAGCATCAATTGCCTGAGAAAATAATGAAGAATGTCAAATCATCAATCAGAAGTTAAATGTCCGAATAAAGACAAGGCGAGGATATTGTCAAAAATATTTGGCAGCTCACAAACTTTAAAGCAAGTGATTGAAGCCCAGAAAGATTGAGAAAACCACCTGCATCAGTACACAGCCATAACAAGAAATTCTCACAACTAGAACCAAACCACTGCTTAGTCACGCCAGTCTTATCATGCTTATCGTTGAAGTTTGTCAATTACTTTCTCAAGCCTCTTAACTCCTCTCCAAGATCCACCAAATTATCAGTACAAGGAGTGGGGAACCATTAACACAGCATAATAAAGTACTAGAATTACTGGACTTCAATGTAAATAAAGAGTTGCTCAAAAGACTCAAGCAAAAACAAATCACAATCTTTAACACTATTAAGTATATCTGAATGGGGGAAAACTACCGAAAAAAAATTTACAAACATAAATCATTAAGAAAAGCAACAGCTCCTAGACCACAAGATTGTAATAAAGCTACAGCAAAATAGTAAGAAATTGTGTCAACGATAAAATAGACAAATTTATAAATTAGTACCTCCATAAAATTCTTGTAAACAACCAAGAATAACCGGTGCACATCTGGGTGCCCTTCATCAAGTTGAAGTTCCTTAGCTATTATCTCCTGACCAAAATGCTGATGAGAAAAGAAAAATTACATGTGCATAGTAAGTTAATAGCCACAAAAAGCACAAAAACAACCGCAAATATCACAAGTCAAATTAAAGTAAGCCAACTGTATGTCATTACGAGTTCTCACTACATAAAAACCAATCAACCTGTAGTGGAAATCCCGAAAACTGGCATACTTGAAAAAATGACTACCTTGTAAACAAGACCAGCACTACTGAGTTTTGTAGAAAAGCCATACCCAAAAACCTCTTCAAACCCCTTTTGATGATGATCATACCGGTCATTACCTGGATCATAAACACCCCCGACATCAAGCACCGCATCAAGACCCTCCAAAACCTGCATCCTCGAAAACAAACCATACACCGTTATCACACTGGATACAATAAACCAAAAAGCTTAAACCGCAGCCATCACCGCAATACTAAAACCCCACAACAAACTATGTCAAAAAAAAAGCGAACTTTTAGTAAATACCAAACCCGCCACATAAACGTCATAAGTTACCAAAAAAGCAAATGACAATTTGAGTTACTTACGAAACGATGTAAACATAATTAAATGCAAAATCGTATGAAAAACCTTAAAATGGCAATTCTTTCCTATTTCTTTCCCAAGTTTAAAACCAAATTAAAGTGAAAATGGATCGGGTTAAAATACCTTGGGGTCTCGGGAACGGACTATTTGAGCGTTGAAGAACTTGTCGGTGAGGCGAATCATGAAGCAGCCAAGTGCCTCATCGCAGTGAAAGCTGCCGTTGTGGGTACCCACACGCTTAAGAGGGGCGTCGCTGGGAGAGGAAGTGGAGAAAGAAGGAGAAGAAACGGTAGGTGCCGCGGTGTTATTAGCCATCGCTGCTATGAAAGGGCGAGCGACAACAAGGTTTCTGTGGAAGGCGAAGAGCTTCTGGTTTGCGAGTGAAAACATTAACGTGTCGGCCTAAAATCGTATTTAATCGTAATGTTTTCGATTGCTTTTTAATGGTCCAGCTACGTTGTCCGGCTCTTTATCTCATATATATATAGAGAGAGAAAGACAACCTCGCACATACACACATATATATATATATACAGTATATATATATATATATGTGTGTATATGAAATATATATATGTATATATTTCATGAGGTAAAAATACATAAATTATTTTATCATCTTATTAATTTATTTTTATTAATATTGAAAATCATATCTATATCTGATTCTTTATTAAGAGAATATTTTAACTTAATACTTTATCATCAAAGATTGATATTTGATTAAAAATCCAACATGCCCAAAAGCCTTCCGCACAGTACTTACTAAAACAACTGGTTACTAGACCTATAATCTCGAAATGCAACAGCAGCAGCTCAGGAGGGGGAGAAACAATTATTGGTAATTTGAAGGATGCATAGGCTGGTATGGTGGACCAGCGAGAGGAGGAACTGTTGAACAGACAAGAGAACAAGGTTTTGCTGGATGGGTTAGGGGAAGCTTCGCTGAGAGTGGAGATGGCAAAAAAACAGCTTGCGGAGATTGGAAAACCGGAAATTGAGGCTAAGCACACGAGGATTACGTTAATAAGCTTGAAACCAGAACTTTTGAGGTCCGTTTCTTTCTTTCCTCCATTTTCCATTTCATTTAGTTTTATCTAAACGCCCAAATTTATGACCCATGTAATTTCATTATATCGTTCGTCGCTTTTTGTGGTGGAACCAAGCAGAATTAGAATAATTTGGAGCTATAACTTAGGCATAGTGGGTGATTGTAATTGAACAGGGTTGTACCTCAAATGACCATTTAAGTGTGTGCCATGCGATCCTGTTTGAAAAGACCTTTTTTTTTCCTTTCGAACTAGTTGTTGAATTATTTGTTGCGGAGTGTTGGGTAGCTTGGATTTAGAGCTTTGGGATTGAAATTGAGTGGAATTGGGCAAGAAGATGACTTCTAAATCCAATTATTGGCTGCATGAACTGCTTCATCAATTTTCTCTGTCATTACATAGATTTTTGGTGCAAATGTGGATTAAGAGATACAAGGCTTTGCAGAGGGACATGATTGATATAAAAATATGTTGCTGTTATAAAAGAAAAAAAAATTGATTCTTGTTCCATAATGTGAGTTTGAACTGGTGTTGGATGAACAAAATAAGTTTTCTCTGGTAGGTCTCTTACGATGTTTTGATTTTACCCCGCTACCGTTAATGAATGATAGACTGTAGATTACAGATTGTCAAAGGGAGATTGTAGAAGCAAGAGCAATAATTTACGTACACTTTCACAATAAGAAGAGACTTAGACGATAATCATTTAAAGAATCAACTACGTGCACAAAATGCAATGGAATTTCTCGATCAAAGTAGGAAAATGTCGGACTAATATAAAGAATGAAGAATTGCAGGTTTTTCAACACTATCTGTACGACTGCCATTAGAAATAAACAGTGAAAGCATACTGTGGCATGCTTTTGATGGCGCGGTGTATGTATCTGAGAACCTTCTAATCTTTAGCTTTGCTGCTGTTGCCCTGGATTTCTTCTTTAAGACGGGGCTTTTAAGTCGCTATCCAATGAAAAAATGGGCCTCCGGAACTGACAACAGGTGAAGAGAAAACTGGATTCATACTTTCTGAATTTTCCATTCTCTGTATTTGTTACCCTACACTACCACATCTACATTTTTATTTTTTTTTAAAAAAAGGGTTGCACCGAATAACATACAAAATGTTGGAAAGTTCTCTTGTCACTAAATCTATAACACTTTGAAGGACAAATTCGCCCGTCAGGCACAGTTCTGCCCCATATCAGTAAAACAGCAATACTCTGCTTCAAGGTTCTTGAATTTTTTTAAAAAAAGAAGTAAAATTTAATCCGTTTCTTTCAACCCTCCATATAGAGCAATATTTGCTTCCATGGTTATGTTGTTATTTAAAGATTTCTCAATCATGAAGGAACAACTAAACCGCCACCCCAAAAAGGACCTCTAGTTTCTAATGTGTCCTTCTCTCCATTCATGTGTTCTGGATCTGATGGCTTTCCGGGAACTCCCCACTGTTGGAGCTCATTTCTTGATTGTTCTTCTGCAGACGGCAGATTCATGTCTTTTCTCTTTCTTTCCTTGATATCAGAAGTTCAAACCTGTATCAGCTATTGACACGGATTACTGTGCAAGAAGAAGAAAACCACATGAGACTGAAGATACTAATACCTGCTTTGAACTTTCTTGATGCCTTTCCCCATGATTATCTTTATTTCTGTTCACTGAAGAGATATACTCTGAAGCCTTGCTAAATAATTGAAATCCCTGAAGATCTCCATTTCTGATGCTTGCTTCTAGTTGCAGACACAATACAGAAAAGCAATGAATGTCAGACATACAAATCCACCAGAACTTGCAAAATTTTAGGCATGTTCGTGAATGCACCGTTTTATAGCCACTCCCGCTCAGCAGTGACCAAAACCATTATCTGAATATTTTAAGTCTGTTCTTTTGAACTGGGTATCTTATTCTCAGATAAGTTGCTTAATTTAAATTGTGAGAAGTGTGACACTTTCAACATGGACAAGGAACATAGGTAAAATATTTACCTGAACATGAGCAATGCAGAAAATAATGCCAGCAATGGGCAGCCAACTCTCCTCAGGGGACAGTGATAAATTTAAAGTTGAACAAGTTATATAATCTAATTCATGGGTCCAATCAAGTTGCATATTTACATCAATTGTCACTAAGTATGCTACTACAGTATTAAAAAATTTATATCTAAAGTTCCAAAAATCTAACCGGCCTTGATGAACTTAAAAGAGAAAAGCACAAACTAAGCCATACATTTCCCCAAGCATTTGAAAGGAAAATTTTATACACAAATGTCAACAAATCCAGCACAACAGGAAAACTGCTTTGCATGCTAAAAAAAGTCTTTAAACATGTTAAACCAATGAACATTTTTCAAAAGCGGAACATCATTGAAATTCACTACAACAAACATATACATTGAGTTGGACCTGAATGATCAAAAAAAAACAGAGCGAGAGAGAGATGATTTGGTGAAGACACGAGGTATGGGCAGCCACCTTGGAAGTTCGTTGTACAATCAGCATCCTCTACAATTTATTTGAACATGGTTCAAATGGTAGAATCAAGTTCAAAAATACACTTTGGATATAGTTTAACATGAAACCCAACATGAAAAATTATAATTCAGAATAGAGAACATGAAAATGCTACCTCCATGCATCAAATTATGCGAACAAAGAATGTCATGTCATTTTCACAATCAATTAACATGAACAAGCATCATTAATCTTTCAATTCTAAACCATGATTGTTCCAACTTAACTCTACCCAAACTTGTATAATCAATTTTTGATAGTAAATTTTATAACATGTTCATCATAATTTAACATACCAAGACCTTAAATATCACCTATATCCAACTGCAAGTCTGTTTCTTCTTGGAACATCACCGAAACTTTCTCAAGGACAATAATAATACCACCAATGCAAAAATCTACCCATGGTATTAGATTCTTTCAAAATTGAACCTTCATTATTATTTTTCTTAGGCAAGTCAGTTTCAGCAGACAATGGATACTTCCATATATGAATATATATACGCTTTCGAGTCCTCTTGTAGGTTGGGCAAAAAAATTTTCGTATGGAAATCAAAAATCAATTACGCAGTCCAAATTCAATTGACAACACAAAATATTAAAACTTCTAATCAGAGAGTTTTTCATGGCAAGTAGCTCGATCCAATTCATTTGCAGTAAGAGTAAGAATTTGGTTCATTTGTATTAGAAGCCAAACTCGAATTACTCGCCAAAATTCAGCTCGTTTGGATCATGGGAAGAGAGAGATGCGGGAAGCAGATAGCAAATCCGGCGAAAAATCTGCACGCTCTGAGCATTCATCATGCTAGTGATGCTTTGGAGTAATTGTCAAATTCTGAAAGATAGGAACCTTAATGGTATCTTTTTATTCATTTCAGAGCATTTTCATGAATTGCCTGAATGCTCTCCTCGATCCGCATAAACCTCGAAAAATTTAACATTTTTAAAGTTAACGGGAGAAAAAAGATAATGATCACTTAGTTCTATGTTATCCTATGCACGCTCATATGTTCTCCATTAATATGTTCAAATGAAGATTATAAATATGAAATCTATCCAGGACATTAACCAACTATCTTCTTCCTCATTTGCAACTGCTTTTAGAAAAGTATCACTACTTAGGGTTTACAGCCTTACGCAGAACAGGTTGGGATCCCCTTCCTGCTTGAATTGAATAAATGGAAAGAAAAAAGTCTAGATGAACCCACGATACTGCTTATTTATCAATGAGGTGGCGGGATCTTCAAAGAAATTCTACGTAACACTGTAGCAGGCGAGATCTACAGCATGAATTCTGCCCTTGACTATCTTCCGCGGTCATCAATGGCCAAAATGCTCCCATATGAAATATATAAAAAGAATATCGGAAAATACTTATCTGCACAATTTACAATTCTTGCCTGAATGTACAGGTTGATTTTACTTTACAGTAATAGGAAATTTTGGCTTTCAGGCATTCCCTTCCCTTCTGTCTCCATCTTCTTCCTGAATGGACATGGCATTTAGCTGCTGTTGCAACTGTCAATTACAAACAAGCATTAAATGTAAGGAGGAAAGAGTTCAATTATTCATTCTAACAAACGAACTAGGTCCTCTTTCACATTCCTAAAAAATAAATGGTAATATATTTTAAATCACAAAAAATTATCATTGCCTTGTATTCTATTGGAAAGAGCAAACACTAGTGAAATATAAATTGTAAAAAACAACTTACTTGTACATATTTCAACTTTTCAGTTGTCAGTTCATCAGTTAAATTGACCATCCTGCAAAATGTAAGAGAATGAGCAAGGGGGTGAATCAGGTAAACTTACATATGTGGGTAAACAAGTGTTCATAAGAAATACTTGTTTCCGATTGCAATGACCAACCTAACTTGTAGCTCTGAGATCTTAATGAGCAGCAAACGCTCCCTCTCAGAAGCTGTCATATCAACCTGCCAAAAGAGCAGATGAGAGAGCTGAAGGAAAAATAAAGTACCAATAGTTATTCCTGAAGCACGAATCCAACTGGCAAAAGCATTTCCTCATTTTTTCAATAGAAAAGGAAGCATCAGTACACAAGTTTTATGATCCAAGTAAAATGCTTAAATGTATCTTAAGATGAAGTGGTAAGCACTGTAAAGGAGACTCTTAGAGATTTAAATACTACCCAAATTTTAAAAAATAGAAAAGGAGGCATCAGTAAACAAGTTTTATGATCCAAGTAAAATGCTTAAATGTATCTTAAGATGAAGTGGTAAGCATTGTAAAGGAGACTCTTCCATCAAAACGGCAAGAGATTAGAAATTTAAATACTACCAAAATTTAAAAAAATTGAGTGAGAGAGAGAGAGAGAGAGTGAATGAACTTACACTTCCATTGTTCTCTGTATTGCGAGGCAAGGGGGGCAATTTGCCATTCTGAGGAGCTGAAATAAAAAGAGTCCTAATCAACACATATTTTTTAGTATAATGATACGAAGTATCACTGAAATTAACTCCCTCTCTCACCATCCACAACCTCAGCCAGTTGCATGCTATTCAATAAATTCAAAATAAGATCCTGCAATAAAAGAAAATTTCAAATCAGAGCACATATTTCAGAAATCAGGTGCTTTAGTGCAAACAAAATTTAGCTAATGCTCGACCTGCTGAAATGATGTCTGCTGAAAAAGATTCTGTAGATGAGGCACAAGAAGTGAAGAAGGCACATTACTGCTGTTCAACTCCTTGGGAGATAGACTGGTGGGCTGGAAAAGCAGAAAATTTAGTGCAATTTAACTAAATAAAGGTCAAAGAAATCACATAACTATAACACTGCCGTGATGATGAATACACCAAAACACCCATCTGTGAAGAGATACACACATTTATTGTCTGAGGAACATTAGTTTGAATATATATTTTCTATTATGCAAAACTTATGGCTATCATGCACCAACTCCTAGATAACTGGACCAACACAAAAAAGTACAACTATGTGGTGTGCGCATAACAGCGTGCAAGCCAATACATATTAACAACTGTTTTTGGTAGGCAAAGACAATGTACTGAAACACCAATATAATGAAAGATTTTGGAATCAACAACCCACAGAACAAGATGCAGTGCACCTACCACTTGTTTGGATTCAAGTATCCAATCGCCGACACTAGCGGACTTCCTCAAAGGTGATCCTTGCTGTACTTAGGAACAGTACATCAAGTGAGAAATAAACATATAATATAGTGCTTGAAAGATATTTAAACAAAGATTGGTCATTCACCTGTGTTCGACGTTGAACCGAACTTAATGGAATATCCTAAGGCACATTGCTTAGTTAGTGACAGTCACATAACAGAATAACAATAACATAACAGTACAACCTCACCTTGACCAGATCCAAATTTTCTGATGTTACAGAGAATCGGCCTTTAATTTGCACCAGATTAGCCTTGGACTTCTCATCCATAGAATCTCTATATCCTATTAGAGGAGAAATATTCAATTGAATACTCATTCAAGTAATGTAATAGCAGCATGAGTGAGAGCAATGATGATGATGATAGCAACGAAAATGATGAAAATGATAATAATCTCCAATGATCATAATATAACTTTGGCTCACCTCCTGAAGATTTTATGGGAGCTGATAAACTGTTCGCTGAAGCTCGGTTAGGAAGCATCAAAGGACCACTAAAGCTTGGTGCTCTTCGAACTTCACGATTAGCTTTCTCACTTGGTGGTTGATTTTCATTCTCACACCTGAGAATTAAAATAACCAAGAGATAAATTATTTCAAGTGTGTGAGCATATAATTTATGACCCAGGCTATAACTGGATATAATAATTGCAATAACAAACATAGCATATAATAATTGCAATAACAAACATAGCAGGAGAAACTGAAAATTTACTATGACAAACCTTTCAAAGGCACTCCCCTTTTCTAATGATGAATGACCGAGCACCATACCAGGCATGAGAGGCCCACTCTGAGTTTGGCGACCTTTCACTGTTTTAACCTTGGTCTGCACTGTCTCCTTATCTGAGGTTAATGCCCTTACCTCTGTGCTTGATCCATTTTTCTTCAAAACATTATTCTCCTGGATTCCAGATTCTAATGAATCACCTTCCAGAGTCTTTCCCTTTTTGTTCAAGCACTCGGATTGTTGTAATTGATCACTTGGTCCTCTGCATTCATCCTGAGGTAGTTCATTCATAGAACTTGATTTGCCAAAATTAAATTGGAAACCAATAGCAGCCTGGCAATAATACATGAGAAACATATACAAATCTGATAACGGCCAAAACTTCAAGGGCAAAATCAGAAAGAAATGCAATGTCAAGAGAAAAAATAAGCAATGCCCCAAAAAATTGAGCAGAAAAGCCTAATGACCTTATCACGGACAACAGATTTCCTGCTTTCATCATCTTCCCTGGTCTCCAGTATATCATCATCATCTCGCACCTAAAAATTGGTGAAATAATTTAATTAACTGTTATAACCAGCCAACAAAGTATGTCTCAAAGTACAACATTTCAACATTAAATATCTTGAAATAGATACAGAATCTCTCAAAGCCAAACCAACTAACCAAAAACTAATGAAAAGGTTGTGCTCGTAACCCCCAAAAAAGAAAACATCCAAAACAAACTAAAAAAAAATAATATAAAAAAAAAAAAAAAAAAAAAAAAAAAAAAAAAAAAAAAAAAAAAAAAAAAAACACAAAAACAAAAAAAACTAAAAAACAAAAAGACCAACTAAAAAAAAACAACCACACCACAAAACCAAAAAAAACTACATTAAAACCAACAACACCTAAAAATAACATTCCAAAATTATTATTGAACTGCTCAATTAAGATTGGAGAAACCTAAAACTCAAATTTACAGTTTCTGCCACATTCAACCACCATACAACGGGGCTGAAATATTCAGGTAAGGTCGAAAAGCTTACCAACCCATAAAAATCTGAGACCTTCAAAACAAAAAGGCAGCTATTAATGTTTCTTCAGCGGATAGATATTCCTAGCCCTGTGCACTATTCCTCTTTTAAAAAAAAAAAAAAAAAATAAAAAATTAAAAACAAAAAAATAAAAAAAAAAAAAAAAAAAACAGGTAAAAAAAAAATAAATTAAAAAAAAAAAAAAAAAAAAAAAAAAAAAATAATAAAAGAAAAATATAAAAAAAAAATGCAAAAAAAAAAGAAAAAAAAAAAATAAAAATAAAAAAATTAATAAAAAAAAAAAAAAAAAAAAATAAAAAAAAATAAAATTATAAAAAAAAAAAAAAAAAAATTTATAAAATAAAAAAAAAAAAAAAATATAAATAAATTTAAAAAAAAAAAAAAATTAAAATTTAAAAAAAAAAAAATAAAAAAGTAAAAAAATAAAAAATAAAAAATTAAAAAAAAAATAAAAAAAAAAAAAAAATAATAAAATTCAATAAGAAAAAACAAAAATAAAAATTAAAAAAAAAAAAAAAAAAAAAATAAAAAAAAAAAAAAAAAAAAAAAAAAAACAAAAAAAAAAAAAGGTTTAAAAAAAAAAAAAAAAAAAAAAATAAAAATCAAATAAAAAAAATATAAAAAAAAAATAAAATTAAAAAAGAAACAATAAAAACAAAAAAAAAAATGGTTTAAAGATAAAAAAAAATAAAAAAAAAAAAAAAAAATAAAAAAAAAAAAGAATAACAAAAAAAAAAAAATAAAAATAAAAAAAAAAAAAATAAATAAAACAAAAAAATAAAAAAAAAATCCACATCCCAACTTAAAAATTCAGTCTCTGAACACAAGGTGTTGGGGAGATTGCAATATTTGGATTTGCACTTGCGCTTGAAAACAGGGGTGTATACTCTGTCAAACTGATTGTCTTAGGCAGACTGCAACGTCACCACCCCAGTGGCAGTTCGTTCGTACTCTGCACAAGCCTCTGGGGTGTCTTCTTCACTAGGTGGAACCAGTTGCCAGAACAGAGGTAAATACGTGTCCCACTCCTTAAGAATAGCAGTCCCTTTCCTGCTGCCAGTTTTTGTCTACACCACAGAAATAGAGATAATCTTGACAAATGCAGAGAGTTCTAAAAAAATTCAGATACTGAAATGCCGTCGAAGGATTATGCAAATGTAAACTTTATCATGCAGTTCATTAAATGCACTTACAGCATGAGCTTCAATAAGGCTCTTCAATTGCATCTGCCCAACAGGGGCAGTGACTCTCTGGATCTTCACTATCTCCTTATTGACCTGGTTAATTTTAACAAGTTATGCTTTTGAAGCTTTCAAGCAAGAGTAGAGATGTGAATTCAATAATAAAACAGAAAGTGACCAAATTAATTATGAGATGGTGCAACAATGAGAATGGCTCAGAGAACAATATACAAGGGTAGTTTGGTTTTTTTGTACTTGAGTATACGCAGTGAAAAATTACATTCCCAAACAAGGGCACATCCCAACTAAAGCAAATATAGATACTCTCAGCTAGAAACGCCCATGCAACGGAAAGAGAGAACACATTTCATCATTTGATGGTAACATATATTTAGCCGCTTAGGTGTTGAAAGCATAGTTTGTGTTGCCTTCCATTCCCCCAGAAACTTAATTGTCATAGCATCATTCTTTGAACATTGAACAGATAAATCTTAAACCCAGGCAAAACAGAGGAATTGATTTTCGTTAGATGCATCTCAAATCTTCAAAAGCTATTATGAACAACCAAGTACTATAGTTAATTGTTGTGCAACATTTTATGATTGCCAAATGAACTTTACAAAAATAAACATATGGCAAATTATTCTCCAAAAAGCATATAAAGGTGAAGTTCAATTCTAACATTGCAGGTTTATATTCTAATTTAAGTAACTATTAAAAAGGTGGACTACAAAATCCATGGACATGTTACAGTTTACTTTCCATTTTGCCCAAATGATATGCAAGCTAAGCATAAATTATCCAATGTCAGCAATCCCTTTCTTTAGAAAAATTACTAACATAGTTTCTTATAAATATATATTAAAAAAACACAAAGAAAAGAAATGACACAAAACTAAAAAACAAAATCCAGTAGGAAAGAGAACAGATAATGGAAGGGAGGACATAGGCATCGGCACTGACCTTGGGGATGAGAGTATCATCGTCATCAAGAATATATGCTAAACCTCCAGTCATTCCAGCGGCAACATTCCTCCCCACTCTGCAAAATAATAACAATAATAATTATTTTCTCTTTGAAAAAAAAGAAAGCACTGAAGTTGCTGCAAGATCAATTTCCTAAACTTCTATTGATGGTAAATAAAGGTAAAGGGGTAGTGCTCACTTTCCAAGGACAACAACACAACCACCCGTCATGTATTCACAACAGTGATCTCCAGTGCCTTCGACAACTGCTTGAGCAAGTGAATTTCTCACAGCAAACCTCTCCCCAGCTTTCCCTCTGACAAAAATTTGACCACCTGTTGCTCCATATAAGCAAGTATTCCCAACTACTGTTGCATCCTCAGGGCAAAACCCAGTGCTCTCAACAGGAGTCACTACTAACTCACCTCCAGCCATACCCTTGCCACATTTATAATCCTCATGTCAGATTTTAAATATAGAAAAAAAAAGAAAAAGAAAATTCATATTTTGTTCAAACACTAAAATCAGAATCGAAGTTAGTCAATAGGTTCACAAACTAATTAATGTGAGACCAAAAGCCCAAAACAAATGGGTGAAATTTAAAGAGAAGTTCTATAGAGAATAAATTATTCAATCTATTCATTCAAGATATGAATTAGAATGAGCACTAGGCCCCTATTTATAGCAAAAGAGGAAACCTACGCCATTAAGAGAAAGGATTATAATAACATTTCAAAAAAAAGAAATCTCAATGTAGCCAACTTGAAAATGGGGTGAAAGACATTACATTTTGGAAGCATTAAAATCTTTAATCAGTATTTAAGTTACAAATGTGATTAGAATACCTTTCCAACATAATCATTAGCCTCTCCAATAAGCTGAATGTTCATCCCAGGTGTCAAAAAGCATGCAAATGACTGCCCAGCACTCCCAGTAAATCTGTAGCCAGGAAGAACACTCGTACAGCTGGAGTTAAGCAGATACATGACAACTGATGCATCTCTAATTTGTTAATATTAAACATGACTGAGCCACATCATACGTTATGTTTAGCTGCCCAGCAAAACCAGTGTCACCGTATTTCTTTGCAATCACACCGGCTATTCGCCCACAAACAGCACGGTCCACATTGTATATCTTAACAGTTTTGTAGACCACTTTCTCAGATTCAATAGCATCAGATATCTGGAAGATCATACAATAAAGTTAACAGTTGCCATTTGTGCAATACATGGCAGATATCTCCGAAGATTAAGTAGCATAAATTAATTTATCATTCTGTAAAATGTTTCACAGGAACCACAGGATTCAACAAATAACTTCCTTAAGGGAATTGCAGCAAGTAGAAGGTTTTCACATCTCCTTAGAAATAATTTATTGCCCTCTTATTTCGTATGGGAATTGTCATGATGTTGGAGAAAAAGTTTAGTCCATTTCTGTTAATGGTGGGAATGCTAACAAAACCATGAAGAGAATATGGAGATGCTGATAAATCAAATAGCAAAGTTGATTTGAATACCAAAGAATACAAAAAAATCAAGTCTATCAAATAACACAGTGACTATTAGAGGTACATTTTTGTGTTCAACAAGATGATCTAAATTACTACCCCATGGTAGTGAACATATCTCACAATCAAAAGGTTGTTTTAAAGATAATGTCAAATAAAAAATATAATTTAGATAGCAAATGATGCTGGGGAGAACAAGCACCAAGTAATTATGAAGACACCATCTAGTCCATATGCTGCATCAACCAAGATGCTAGCCAGCACTCATTGTAGAGATAGGTTGCTTGGTGTTTGTAATACACACTAGTGATTATAGAAGCCACTATTACAATTGTTTTGGACAATCCACAATCAGACATGAAAAATCCCCGTATTAGGATTAAAAATTCAGGATATACCCTGGAAGGTTAATATCAACCACTTCATTTACATTTTTCCCCATTCCATACAATTTATATTGACAAGAGAATTTTGGTTTTCCAGAAAAAAAAATATTAATAGGAAAACGAATATCAAGCAATCATGAATTTACAGTCATAAATACATCAAAAGTACTGTTCTAACATCATTGAAACCATCTTCTGTCTCACTCTCTATATTTGATAATGTACATGAAGTCATTTATGCAACTCTTGCTCTGTTTTCATATTTTCTACCAATCTTCCATCTGTATTTCACAAATTTACACTCTAAGGTGCTACATGAATTATCTTAATGCATCTACAGGAACATTATCATAAAGGACAAGATGTGTAAAAACACTTTGAACTAAGAAATCACTCTTCCTTTTTCTGTTGTTATGGTTTTCAACTTTGAAGAAACATTTCAGTTTGATTCAAAATTCAAAGAAATGTCCCTCTTCAAACCTACCTTTAATTATGTCAGTACTAGTTGACACTATTGATAATATATTTTGGCGTAATATTAAGATTTAGGGTTGGTCCCATTAGAATTAGAGAGAAAATTGGTTTATGTTTACATATTGTTTAATTTAAATATAGTTGAAGATTCAAAACAGTCAGTATGGGTCTTCAATTCTTTCATTTCTTTCTTCTCCCTCTTCCACTATCAAGAATGGAATTGAAAACCCCCATCCACCCAAAATAACCAGTAGACCTTATTGGCATCTACCCAGTTCTTTGCTAAGAAAATAAACAAAATGACACATACAGCATACATTAATTTCATATTATAAAATTTACTGTCAGCTAATAAACATATGCTGAGAGAATTTTTGGTAGATATGCCAGATTAGTTCATCCAAGACCACATACCATGCTAACACCACACAATAGCAACAACTTGTATCAAAACCATAACACTATAAAACACAATAGCAGCATCAAACTGTACAAAATACAGCCACTTATAGTTATGAAAACCCATACTCAAGTCCTATAGGCCAAAGAAAGTTCAAATATGTTCACAAGCATAAGCCAAGTTCCCTCAGATATCAATTATTTGTTACCTCAGGATCTGCAAGTAAAGTATCATCCAGGACAGGCCCATTTGTATGAACCTCCTGTTTCCTTATTGCTGTACTGCTCCATTTTGGTAATCCAAAATTCTGAAAATTAAAGTAGAAATCATATTGCCATGTAAATGAAATAAGCATGTCCAACAGAAAACACATGGTATGAAAATCAGTCATGATTTATACATACTGAGGTAATATAATTGAGATCGAGATGCTGAGTTTTCACTAGTGAGATATCTCGTGGTCTCAACAAATCCGATCTTCCAATTATATCGTCCAGCTTCTCGTAACCCAGTTGTGCCAACATGCCTCTAACCTAACCAACACAGTAGAGAAATGCACAGAAGAATATTGAAAAGATGGCTTCTAGTTTACATTGAATCATTAAAGAACCTCAAAAAGAGATTGTAAAGAAGTTAAAAAAAAAGGGATGAAAAAACAAGGACCATGAAAATGGACACAAAAATCCCATAAAACATTAGGCAGATGTATCACCTCCTCAGCTACATATAGGAAATAATTGACAAGATCACCAGGAACACCAGGAAATCGTGCACGCAGTTCTTCTCTCTGAAGTAAAATCAATTGGGGGAAAAATAAATGATAGAGATGGGACACAATTTTTGAAAGAGCTAATGAAATGAGAATATGATAAGAACAATAGGTATTCCTTCATACCTGACTGGCAACACCAACTGGGCAATTGTTTGTATGGCAAATGCGGGCCATAACACATCCAGTAGCAATCATTGCCACAGAACCAAACCCGTATTCATCAGCACCCATCGCTGCAGCCATTAAGACATCAACTCCACTTCTGAAGCCACCATCAACTCTGAGAATGACCCTTTCTCTAAGTCCATTTTCAATGAGAGTCTGAAAAATATTTCCATTTATCAAATAGTGCATCTAGTGTCTTAAAGAAGAATCAGAAGAATAACTTATCATTCAGTACATAGGCATCAAATACCCACTTGATGTGTTTCTGTAACTCCAAGCTCCCAAGGACCACCAGCATGTTTTATTGAACTTATAGGGCTGGCTCCAGTGCCACCATCGTGGCCAGATATCTGTAAAAATGAGAGGCAAATAAATAGATGCATCAGTCAATAACTCTGAATGGTTCCTTGTAGGAGTGAGAGTCCAATGAGTATCAAACTCCACAGCCATGGCAATAACACCAAGGCAACAACATGTAGTTCTACCATGGCAGCAATTATTTTGGGGGTGGCTTTCATACTTCCCTTAACCATGGTTCCATCATACTGTCAATGCTAAAAATGTAGTTCTACCATAAATAAAATGCCATCTAAAAATTGCAATAACATGCGTCCTGTTGGTTCCTATCATGCAGTATAATGCATTCAGACATGGGACAATAAACATTTTGAATATTCATGGCACAAGACATCATAAGACAGCATAAAAAATTGTAAGGCTCCAACAGAGACTCAAATATAATAAAATCAATAACATAATTTCATGGTGGATCCTGTCATGAACCACGAAAATGATGATGTAGAACTCATGATCATCCTATAGACAGGCACACCCATTATAACCTCACAATGCATACTGGATTATGGTGATAACAATAATAAGAGTTCAGAATGATATTTCATAATTTCATTAAATGCATGGCTAAAAAGGTAGTTAAAACTTAACAGCCAAAATTCTTAATGACTCAAATGACAGCTGTACAAGTGACAAAGCTTTTCACCATAAGTTTTCCATCTGGAATGATCAAAACCATAAAAGGGTGCAATAACATTTCCTAGCAATTTGTCATATGGATTCAAAGACTTTTTGCTTCACTGTCTTGCAAAAGTCATTGCCTGATAGATTATAAATATGGACAAATAAAGTAATAAAGCTTTTGTTTCCAAATAGCAAGAAGAATTATAGATATAAAAGATAGATATCTTGATGCTTGATACAGGTACCTGTATGATATCAGCATTACCCTTGGCAACCCCAGAAGCAACTGTTCCAATTCCAGCTTCTGCCACAAGCTTTACAGACACCTTAGCTTTAGGGTTGACCTTTTGTTTGGCAGATATCAGAGATCATTCCTATCAGTGCCTGGGATATAAATTTTACTGAAGGAGATTTAAGATGCAGCAGTTGACTACCTGATGGAGATCAAAGATCAACTGAGCAAGATCCTCAATCGAATAAATGTCATGATGTGGAGGTGGAGATATAAGTGGAACTCCTGGTTTAGAATTTCTCAACCTTGCTATGTATGCACTAACTTTTTTCCCTGGCAATTGGCCACCTTCGCCAGGCTTTGCACCTTGAGCAATTTTGATTTCTAACTGATCAGCATTGGCCAAGAATGTTGGAGTTACCCCAAACCTACCTGAAGCAACCTGAACAAGATGCAATGGGTTTCTTCAATCAAGGGTTTGATACAATAAGAGCGCCAACAAAAAATTATAGTTCTATCAATCTTTCAGTTTCCTTGAAGCAAACTGCAAACTTCTTGCTGATAATGACTGACTTTCACTGTTACCCATGCACTTCCTATGGATTAAGAATATTTTGCATCTTATTATAGCGGATAACAGGTTTTGGAACTTGAAGCTATTATTACTGATCTAAAAATAAGATAGAAGAATTACATTTACTAATTCAAAAGCAAAACTAAGTACATGACCTGTTTAATAGCACTGGTAGCAGTATCCCCGTTTTGAAGACCTTTAAGATGTGGCAATGTTGGAGAGTACCCATCAACAACATCCATAAGTGGGCTCCAGCGAATAGGATCCTGGACAAAATAAAAGCATTAGCATCAAAACCTTTTTGAAAATGTTTTATGATCAACAAAAACAAAACTAAGATTTTCAGAAGGGAAATTATGCATCACAGTTTACACATAAAATAGTGAAAAGAACTACCTCTCCCCCTTCTCCTGAATTAGATTTTCCTCCTAGTCTATTCATTGCAATGGCAATTGCTTCATGAGTTTCTCTTGAAATTGCACCAAGTGACATTCCACCGGTGCAAAACCTTTGAACAATAGCTGAAGCAGGTTCAACCCTTCCAACAGGAATTGAAGCACAATCACTTTTGAACTCAAGAAGGTCTCGAAGAACCTACAGTTAAAAATCAAAAGATAAATAATGCATCTATTTCAGATAACTGCACAATGCTGGTTACGAGATCAACCCAAACATCAAAGAATAATATAAACATGAAATCAGCACTCACATTTACTGGCCGGTTAGCCAAATGCTGCTGATAAATTGAAAAGGCACTTTCACTCTTTTGACGAACAGCTTTATGAAGCAACTTTGACATTTCTGGATTGTTTCCATGATACTCACCTTCAGAAGACCATGAAAAGGTATAGTAGAAATGAAGTTTCAAAACCTTGAGAGATTGGACAAAGAATCAAACGGGAAAGTACAATCAAATGCTATTAACAACAAGACATACTTATATTTGCAATTCCACAATTTTAGTTAAATTACAACTAAACTGTACCAAATAGAACCGAAGCCAGACTATTAATTCACTAACTGAGAGTAAAGTTCACCTATAAGTGGAACTGTTGACTAGGTTTTGGTTCTCACAATCGAAAACTTTAACTCATAAAAGCTTGTGGAATTTAATCATGTGATAATCAAAAGTGCCAGCAAACTGTAAATAAGCTTGATAACCAGTCATACCTCCAGGTCTAAATTGTATAAATCCATAATTTTCTAATCTTTTAGCTGTATCCCCAGAGAAAGCCTTCACCCAGAAAGACAAAGTCTCCCTTGCCAACTGCAATAAAGTAAGATTTCAGAAACAGAGTGAATGGACAAGGAAGTCAGAAAAGATGAGTCCATCATAGTAAAGATGAAACATTAATAAAAAAGAACTACAACAATTATAAAAGTAAAATTTCTAAGCTAGGTCGTGTTATCAATCTGGTCAACAAATTTTCTCTACATTGACGCCATCATAACAATTTCTGAAATCTGTACTTCTCTACCAACAGACAATGCAACAAAATAGGGTTATCACAATTTCCAAAATTTAGAACCCATGAAAGTAACATTAGGTGATTGAAATAAGGACATACAAGAAATCAAGGTTATCACGTACAAAAAAAAATTCTTGGATTTTTCCTCTGCTACTAATACAGTTTTTGACTTAATCTGAGTAAAACACACATATTCTCTTGAACTGAAGAAAGCTTAGATAGACATATTAAAGACAAACTTCTCTTGTAATCTGAAATCAATCATATGTCAAAGCTTTTCAACATAATTGTATAATGCATCATGCATAAACAAATACCAGAAGAGAGTTTTATTTTTTATTCTTTCTAACCTCATCAAAGGTTAAACCACCAATATTTGATACACTCCCAGAAAATGCCAGATTGACAATCTCCTCCCCTAATCCATATATCTCAAATATCTGTGCACCACAGTAACTAAATACAAAAAACTAGTAAGTAAACAGTCAAGGTAACTAACAAAATAAGTAATAAACTGAGAAAGCAATGCTTAGTGGGATCTCATACCTTGAAAGCAGTGAAATGCCCATCTTGGAAAGAATTTTGAGAAGACCAGATTTAACTGCCTGGAATGGCCACAAATAATCATGTTGATTATATTTATCATTTTGAATAGACAGTAATGTACTAAAAAAAATCAACACAAATTGACAACTGACAGGAGCACTAAGCTTTTGGTCAAAATGCACAAAAGCAGTGTCTGAAATAAAATTGATTCTCAATTTCTTGATGTCCACAGATTTAGTGTGGTCCGTTTGATATGAAAACAGAAAATTTAAAAGGAAAAAATGAAAAAGAAAGTAAAAAGAAAAGAAAGAGGAGCTTTTTAATGAAACAGAACCAAAGATCCCCACCCCCCCTAAAAATATAAGTATCCCTGAGTCTTTCCCCCAATCTACCTTAACAAGAGTTTGACACAGTTTCATGCATAAAAAACGGCTTTCAGTTTTTGCATCTCCTTTATATTCAACAGCATTGTGGCTCAAATCAGATATAATTCAACTTCTTAAATCAAGGAAAATTCTTATAGCTAATCTTCTCACATATTGTTCATGGTGCTGTTGCTCTTGCATGGCTTCAAAAGGTAAAACTATAACGAGTGCAGACCAAAACATTTAGAGAATCAGAAAGTAAGAGATTTGTAATCACCCATAACAAAACTACAATGGTTAGGTCAGCTATCTTTGAAAAAAATAAATAAAATAAGGATTCAGACTGCAATTAGCAAGAGGAAACTCATTTGAAAATGTAAGTCTGGATCACAAAATAATCTCCGGATCACAAAATAATCCCCCTATCTCTGGTGCACTGACCTTGCAAAAGTTCATTTGAGCCTGTTCAATTGTAACAGTAGGCATTTTTCCATTCCGCATCAGATTCACAGTTTTGCTACTCAGACACCATTGTCGGCAAGTCTCCAGTGCCAAGTATGGACATATAGCACTGAAAAGATTATTTAAGGCAAAAAGGAATGCACATTTAGGACAACAAGGACAAAAAAAATGATGACAAGATAACCAATAATGATTTCTTTTTTAAAATCTTAAATTTCCTACTTTTTAACTTAAAAATTCTGCATACAGAATCATTTGCCTTTGTGTGTGTGTGTGCGTGCGCATACATATTGCATAAGCAACAGCAATTGGATGAAAAAAACCATTACAGTTGTAGTCTGGATATCCACCTGGCAGCCATAAGTATACCTATATTAGGTCATCAACAACTTTAAAAGTAACAACCAAAAATCTCTGTATTTCAAAAGAGAAAATATCCCCAATGCAAAATCACACAAGAATAACCCAGCACTCCTCCCCGATTAAGTTGAATAAAGAAGGATATATCTTTGTAACTCCTTGGAGGCCGGAGCTTAAAGTGAAGAAAAATGACAAACTCCATCTGACAGATGATGTGTTCCCTATTTCTACATGCAACAATATCATTATTTCTTTCCCACCATGTCACTCAAAAGAGAGCTCTGACAGCACATTTCCACACAATCTTGGCTTTCTATTAGAAACCTAAGTTACTGGTCAAATCACAATTCACAACATTATAAACAGCAACAAGTTCTTTCGCTTTATTTAAATTTCCACCATCACAAAAAAAAATTTCACCCCTGAAATCCTTAGTGTTAAAATGGGTTCAGCATCACAAGCAGGAGTTGCCAGCAAAGCCTACCTTTTGGAGAGAAAATTGGACACTTCTCTACCAACAAGGCTGCCTTTTGGAGAGAAAATTGGATTTTATGTACTTAAATACCTTAAGTTTCCATATTCTTTCAATTACTTTATTCTGTGCCTGTCTCTATTTTTGCGAGTTTTTCCAATAAAAAATTTAAATTATTTTCATTATCCTGCATCAAATTGAATGTTAGTTAATGCAGTAGCTGCCTAATTTTGGTAAGGCCTAATTTTTTGAATTTTGGGATTGTTTCTCCAGTAATGAGTTTTCCAAGTCCTATAGATCCTATACTTTTGCTTTACATAGCGAAATAGTTTTTAAGTGTATAGATTCTTTTTTTTTAAATCATTAGAGGTTTTTCTTTGTGGACATCTTGTTCACGTCTTCACACATCTCTTATTTTTATATAAATTTCTTAGTTTCTTATCACAAAAAAATAAGTTAGCTGCCTAGTTTCAAGCTGTGTCATTTTTCTTCGTCCTAATAATTGGGATGCTTTTACAGAAAGACCAAAAAAGTGAACCAGAAGAGCATGTCAGAATGTTTAATAAAGGCTCAAACAAAGGAGAATTAACCTTGCCCCATATCCTATCAAACAGGCAAATTGATGTGTGCTGAAGCACTGAGCAGTATCTGCTACAATGGAAGCTGACATTCGTAAGCCATTCTGAATAAGATGCTGATGTACAGCTCCTACAGCAAGAAGTATCGGAATTGCTGGCCGAGTTGGTTCCTTGCGACACAATAAAATAACAAGAGTTGTGATAGAGAAACAAGAAAATTAATCCCCAGTTAAGGTTAGCAAATCTAAATAAATGACAGTAAGTCTATCTGCACAAAATATCAGAAAAAATATAAAAGGAGTTACATCAAACTCTACAAGAAAGCATAGTACCCACACATGCATGTGGTTAGTAGTGAGCAAGTATTATAATAAGATAAAGAGAGAGAAACACAGTGCCAATACATGGATAGGAATAAGAAAATAAAAATCAGGAAAAAAAATGTCAAATGGAAGGATTATAAATTTGCACTAGCATAATCACTGATGTGAGTTTAAATTTTTCACGAAGCAAATTTGGTAGCACCTTACCACATTCCAAACAGTATAAAATTAACAATCAGGATACTTGAACAGTTCAGTTTCCTACTTGGAGCATAATTCCAAAAAGAAATTATATCAACAATTATATGTTAAAAAAATAGTACAATAAAGAGCATTGATATATACTCTGAGTGTAATTATATTTTTTAGATATTTAGCATATTTATTTCTTATGTATCATTGTCGATTTATTTATCACTTATTGTTTCATTATTACATATCTGTGTGTTTAATAAATATAATAATACCCTTAGAATAGCAGGTTTAATTAGTTAAATGTTGTTCTTAAATGTCCCCAATCAAGCATTATTGTAGATAAGGCAACAATAATACATAGAAGTTAATATGTGTAGTGATTAATAACAACATATTATGTGTTATGATGTGAGATATTAAGTCAACATATAAGTATAAGATAGTGAACTAATATACTAGAACGACTCACCATGAGAACGCTAAATGAATCATTATATAAGTATCATAAGCAGTTTTCATAGTGACAAAAGTGTATAAGATCTTTAGACTTGAAATAACTACAGTCCTTAATATTGACAAGAACATATTTTAATACTTTCAAATGTCATCTATAACAAAATAGATTATAAAGAAAATAGTTAAATATGCCATGACTCATATAAAACAATGTGTGTGGTTAAGATAGAATTTGTTTTTCCTATATAATGAAAGTGATACTTTGAGCTTTTTAATTGAGCAAAATTATAAAAATATACATTCCTACTCAAATAAGTGAATGTGTGATATTAATTTCATTTGTTTGAACAAATCTACTTAGAATATAAAAAATATATATAAAATTAAACTATATGAGTTTATGCGTTCCATACCTCATGTTCAATTGAAATATCTAAAACAAAATGATTAAATTATATGATCGCATGAGTCACAAATAAGGTAATATCAAACTACTAATATTCTTGTTAGATAGTTGTGATGTGTTATCAGACACCGTTCATTACTTGTGACATCATAATTAGATTTTAGTGTTACTACCAATATTATGAGAATCTACTAGGTCACACATTAAGATTAAAAATAGTAGTAACATTAATTCATAGAGATGAATTTATATATATAAAAAGAGAGAGAATCTCATATTTGCATAGGACTTGTTAAGATATTTGAGTATTGGAATTGTCTAAGCTCATAATGTAAAGATTGAACTAAATTTGTTAATGCATATTTACTAAATAGATTAGGCTTTAATAAAAAGACCAACAAAATAGTTTAGGTTTAAACCAAAACTCTAAAATAGCATTATAAATTTATAATATTTTGAGTTTATAGAGTGTGCCTAGAGTTTTACTTTTATACATTTTCTTTTGAGAAAAGAAAAATATGGAAAACACTTTTAAAATAAAAGCTAATACTCTAAATTGATTCCTAATCGTACGGATACCGTAAAAGCACAAAAATATTCAATTTGTGTTTGTAGTTTGACAAGTCGCCTAATACAGAGGTATTTCCATATCAATATATAAAGGTGCTAAAAGGAAACTTACAAGCTCATTAGCACGATCAGATAGAACAAGCAATTTGGAACCATTTCGAACAGCTTCATCAGCAGCTTCACAAAGTTTATATAGTGCCTTTTCCAAGGAACCCTCAACCCCTTTACGTATATCAAAAAATGTAGATAATACTCGGGCTTTCAGGAGGGAATCCTTCATCAATGACTCAAGTTCTCCTTCATTCAGCACAGGACTAGACAGAATAACCTGATATAAATGACAAGAGCACAGTACCAAATTAATAATATTTCAAATAGAAATTGTTGCAATTCAATAGATCATAATAAAGTTCAAAATATGATTGCAAGGCAGAGAGAACAAACTAACAAACCTGTGAAGCATTTTCAGGTCCGACCTCTAAGATGTTTCCTCGCCTCCCAATATTAACTTCAAGAGACATAACTAATCCTTCTCTTAGAGGGTCAATAGCTGGATTTGTAACCTGCATATTCTTAGGGCAGATCAATTAGTAAAACAAAATTAATTTATAAATACTCGGGACAGTACAGATAAATGTAACTATACGAAGGTATAGTACAAAAGTTTGAGTAATTAAATTAAAATCTGTAGCAAATGAACATGCAACTTAATGTTATGAAACTTTAAATTTAAAATTCACAAAAATTTTCTTATGAAGATATATTTAATCTTAAATGATTCACTAGAGCGCACAAACTTAATCACTCATGCCATTCAGCAATATAAATATAATTCTGTTTCCTCATAAAATGCTTCAAGAAGGAATCTAATTGTTTTACCAGACTAATTCATAAAAACAATCAACTAGAATCCAATGTACAGTGCTTCAGTTTTATATATCATCTCAGTTCCCATGTGAAGGCACCATGCTTGTCTGAATGCCATGAGGTAAACATAACACACACCAAACTCTGGATTAACCCAGATCATAATAAGCCAAGCATTTCCACATTATGATCACATTGCATATCGAAGCTTAGAATGGTGGGTCAACCAAATACGAGGCATGAGCTTAGGTACAAGTCATTCATCAATTATAGAACAAAATAGCAAATTACTAGCACAATTTCCACAAAATCTGCCATTGCACAAGATGGAAGTAAAAAGTAAAATAAAAAAATAAAAAAAAACAATAAAAGTATAATGTACATGCCATATTCTAATGCTTCTGAAGTCATCAGACCACTCTCTCACAAAAGGAAGTAAACAATTTCACCATACTTTCATAATTATCCAAAGCAAACCCCCAGGGAAAAATCATGAAATTTTTTGCAAGAAACACTAAATTCTTACTTGCTGAAGAATACATTATCAATCATGGATAATGCACTTGAATATACATTTCAATCATTCTAAACTAAAATAATAATGAAATGTCAATACCAAGGAAGTGAAAAAAAAACTAAAATTAAATATAATAACAAGAGATTTTAACTTAAATATATGAAATAGTGACTTCAACTTAACCTTCTAATCATATAAAATTGTAGACAATAGTTGTTACAAACAAAGGATGGAGAAAGGTTTAATCAGTATAAAGCCCACAAAGAGCCCAAATGTTGTCTCAATTTCTTCATCATTATATGAGCACAAAACATACATCCCTATGAAGCAAATCTATTTTTCAAAAAATGAATCCAGCAATCCATCCTGTTGCTTATAAATCTTGGGCTTAGAACAGTATCAACATTAATCTTACACTAGGAAATTTGAAAAATTAACATTAGTTTCTGCATGCACCCAAAAATTCCTCTATATCTTTAAACAATCAGACTGAAAAAGAGCTGCATATTAGAGGGATGGAGATATAAGAGAAAGAGTTCAGACAAATATAAGGTTATGCAAGGTAAGACGCAAAATTAAAATGAAGGGCAAAACTAAGCAACAACAAAATCAAGCAAACTATTAAGAGAGAAAATGCATAAATTCCCATCCTAAAGCCATAAAAGAACTGAGCACCAATCAATATTTTGTAATGGCATATGGAACAAACCTGAGCAAACCGTTGCTTAAAATAATCATAAAGCATATGTGGCTTTTGAGACAAAACTGCCAATGGAATATCATCTCCCATGCAAAATGTAGGCTCCTTCCCTTGTGCAGCCATAGTCTCAATAACCATCTGCACATCCTCACTAGAGTAGCCAAATGCCCTGGTCCATAAACATGCAATATGATGAGAAAAATTCAAGTGGTGAATTGTTCAATAAATTTAGAGTATACCTTTTGCTATCAACTGCCATTAGCAATTGAGATGTATCAATAGTGATGGCTATCAAATGCTATCAACCTCCATTATACAAAGAAAGCATAACAATTTCTATAAAGTTTAACCACAGTTCAAAAAAAAATGCTCTACACCATTAAATGGACCACAAATAACAACTAAGGCTTCATTTGGAATTGCAATGCTTATTCTGTGCTTTGAAACAAAGCTAAAACATGTTTGATAACACCAACTTTTAGTGAGATCTGCTCTTGCCATTAATATTTGAAATCTAATACTTCCATCCCACAGCATTTATGCTTAAAAGCCACAACCCACAATAACAAACAAAGCCCAATACACATGTGTGCACACATATATACATATCTGCAAAGGTATTCCAAGAGCAAACTCAAAGACTTGGCAACATCCAATTAATAATCCTATCACCATGAGTTCATCAGAACTTTGGCTGTTACATAGTAGAAAATCATCTAACATGAACCTAAAGACACAAAATCACCTATGCGGATCCAAATACAAGCCCAACTTGCTTTCCGTAATCAACATATTAAGCAGGGGCAATTCTAGAAGCATATGTGCATATTTTGTTTATGATCTTTCTTTTTATCAATAAAGGAGGTAATAGCATACATGAAAAGAACCTTAAAAGTAAATAAATTATATATACAAAAGAAAACTAACTCCCACATAGAGTACAGAAAGAAAATCCAAAAATAAATAAATACATGGTTAGCATACAAGAGAAACCATAAAAATCAAAGCATAGTAGAATGAGCTTCTGTTAGCATGCTTAAAATACCATTCAAGGGAGAGAGATAATCCTGAAGACAAACATCTCTAATTACAACAAAGTTATGATTTATAAAGCACATCTTAAAACAGCCGCTGTAACTTCAAAACCAAGAATTAAATTTTTTAATAAAAAAAGAAAAGAGAAACTTACTGTTGATGTCTTAATAGTACTTCATTGTCCATAGCTGTCATTGAGAAGAAGTTTGCAGGCTTCAATGATCGCAGGTTTTCGTTGACCCACTTTCCATAGGGATTTGATGCAGCTACTCGCTTTTTGACCTCCGTATTCTCATAAACCTGCAAATAAAAATGTTTAACAAAATAAAATAAAAATTAATGTAGCAGAACTGAAGGTCATCATGTGACAAAATCAAATTAAGAAAAGAATATTAAAAAAAATTAAAATAGTTCATAAACCTACTATATCAACAGGGCCTTTTTCCTTTTTGGAGAATGACGTTTTTAATTCAAATATCTCCATGACCCTTCTAGATTGGATTTTTTTTTCTTTTATTTTGAATAAGAAACAAATATGACTAACACTAATCAAAAGAGGAAATGAAAAATTTTGTTGGACTAGAGGCCCACCACCAAATTTACAAAAGATATATTACACAAAATTTAGAGTATAAACGTATATGAGCTACAATAACGCTTATTGCAAAACAGCATCTCAGTATCAAAAAAAACTAAAGAACATTGAAATTCTTTAGTAATCAAAGCTTGCAAACTTTGACAAAAATGAATGCTAGATTGGGTATGTTATAACAAAGCACAGATATCATGGCCCAGAAAGCGCCATATCTAGCCCAAATTATTTGGAGAAAATCTATCCACAAAAAACACACGGGAATCAAACCCTTCCTGATGGGAATCGAAAGAGCATGTACAAGAAATCAGTAGGGTTTTATTTTCTTTCATGATAAAAAACAAAAACCTTAGGAAGACGTCAGGGAAGTACCCAGTAATCAGAGGCTTCTTACCATTGGAACCTTTAAATGAAGTCAAAATGCCTTGCCTAGGTGACATTATAGAAAGGTAACAAAGGTACAATACTTGATGACACTGGTTTTGTTTTGAGCCAACAGATAAAGTTCCCATAAAATGCCTGTGAACTATCCTACAGAGCATTCAACCTGGAAGATCATGGTGAACTGTATTTTAAGTTTTCCAAAGAAAATTTGTAATTTGAAAGCTTTTATACTACGGAAATTCTTCTTTATAAAGGAGGACAACAATAAATACTTATGCCACCTATCCCAAAGAATGAAAATGCATTTTATAAGTAAAAGAATTAAGGATGCGTGTATCAGTATAGTTAAACATAGAATGGCATTTAGTCAACAAAATAACAAACAATCTAGTATTTTACAGCGCCAAAAGCATATTTCAGAAACCAATATGTTAAGTTTAAAGATAATAAAAGTTTATCTTTCAAATTAAACCCTGCAGGAATCTTGAAACCAGGATGATAAGGAAAAGTGATATCTAATAGTTGTATCCATCACAACCTATATTACCAAATATGACACATGCAATTAGTAAAAGAAAAAAAATTCCAGCATAAACCTGACCACTCCGTAGATTAACTGTAATCATCATTCCAGGACCGAGACGGCCTTTTAAGGTAACTTTTGAATCATCAATTGGTAAAACACCAACCTAGACAGAACAAGTCAAGGTATAACTGATATCTTAAGTAAAATCATCCATAAAGAGCAACAGCTTCAAAACATTTTAAAATGCACACTAATACATGAAACTTCAGCAGAGGCATACTAATTATACAATTGAATGACAGTACAGGAAGCAAAGACCATCATTATTTGATTATTCATTGCTTTTACCATAAAAACTTGAATACTATATTGCACAAGCCCAAGTAATTTGCTAATATTGCTTTTTTGTCACAGTAACCGTTTTTTCAAGAGTTAAGTCACCAAGATATCATGCTTTAGTAATTTAACATGAAACTTTTGTAAAATGATAGTGTTGCTCCAAAATCGGCTAATGACATCATAGTGAAAGAAAAAGGTTTTCAGCTATGAAACATGCAAAGGAAATAAACATTGTAAAGAAAATAAATGCAACTTTAGATTTGTGACTGTTGACCATCATATGGTCATCCTAAGCTGAAAAGATTCCTGAGCCAAGAGATCTAGAATATTTTGATGCAGAAATTGCAGATAATACAGAACATACCTCAGATGCAACATAGACCACATTGTCAATTGTCCTCCAATACCTAGCAGGACGAAGCCCATTCCTATCGAGACAAGCACCAACAGTTTTTCCATCACTGTACAAATGAATTGATAAGTTAACTATCAGAAAGAAGGATATCATTTGGGAAGGGATGGAGGAAAAAAGGAACAGCAAAGAAGATAATTTAAAAGTTGACAAAAGAATTGTTACCTGAATAAGAGTAAGGCAGGCCCATCCCAAGCTTCCATCTGACCCTTGTAATAGTCATAAAAATCAGTCACCTAAGGAGAAAAAAACATATCCATTATTGGCACTGTCTAGCATCAGGGAAATTAAATAATACTTTACCACAATCATAAGGTGGAAAAGTTACATTAGAATCATTGAACGAAGGGATCTGACACAGGTTTAAAGTATTATAAGAACAGTATGGACAAAAGAGGAAGAACTAAGTAGGTGCTTATTGAAGCAAAGACACAAATATTATGGCCTACTTTCCAACAAAATTTAAGATCCAAATAGAGCTGTATAATTGGAAGCATTCACTTTTGTGACAACCAATTGGATTTTTCTAGCAATAAGCTGTAAGTGCCTTTGGAGGGCACACAGTCAGTCGTGACCAAAAACATTAGTTAGATCTAACGAAAAAAGAGAGAGAGAGAAATTAATAATTCACTAAAATAGAAGATATTTTCCAAAAGCAGAATCTTAGAAGCTCTGTGCGTAAAACTGCAAATCATCAACACAATACCTCTGGATATTTAATCATTAAAGTCGGATGATTTTTGTATGCCTCTGGGACAAGAATCATTAAAGCCTCCTCAGGAGTACGACCACTTCTTAGTAACAACTGAACAAAACAAAGAAGAAAACTAGTTAAATTTGAACAAAAGATGAAGCTTATGTGCAAAGAAGACTGAAGAAAAATGCTCTGTCAAGGATTCATGCATTGAAGGGAAACAACAAATTAACATGAATCACATTCAAAACCAGTCTCATTCAGAAATCAGTTCAAGGACTACAGATTATCTTGATATTACATGAATCTTTTAAAATTTATAAAAAATAAAAAGAACTTGCAAAATTGCATTAAGCTTTAGATTCTACAGAACATATGTGGAGTATATTATAGCAGAAGTAATCCAAAGTACAAGATACTCAAGTACAAGATACTTGCTTCCTTTTAATGTAAAAAGATATTATGCATACATACGCTCTCAGTATTAAAAGGAATCATGTTAATGAAATACCATAGTTTCATGTTTCTGAGTTTTTTAAAAAGAACACGCCTTGAAATAGGATATCTTATATTAAGAACTATCAATTCAAGCAGCAAGAAGAAACATCACCATTATTACAGTCACTCAAAGGGAGGTTTCCTTGGTATTCCAAGATCTATTCATAACAATAAGAGTGCTTATGCTCTGCAACACATGGACAAGATTACAGAAGTTCATTGGAGCTGCTTGATTTATACCATTTTAAGCATTCCCATACATCAAACTTGCATAAACGAAAAATAAAAATGTAAAAGAACTCCTCAAACCTAGTTGGCTACAGTAGATCTATACCATTTTAAGCATTCCCATGCACCAAACTTGCGAAAAAGAAAAAAAAATGTAAAAGCACTCCTCAAACCTAGTTGGCTACAGTATTCACCAACAAGATCCACAAATTGTCTTTCACCATTCTACCCAAATCTACCATAAAATTCCAAATCATTCCCATCCAAACAAACAGCTTTGTCTCTCTTAAGCTCGTGAATGACCTTACAATGACGTAAAAGAACTCCTCATCCTTTAAAGAGCAATGGAAAGAAATGGCCTTATCCTTCAGAAGGGGAAAAAGAAGGAATCCCTAGCACTTAGGTCCCCAGGAAGCTTAATGCAAATGTTCTGAGAGATAACCACAGTTGCTCAGGTCTACAAGGTTCTTTAGAAAAAGGGCACTTGAAGATGTCCACCGAAACTTAAATAACATGGCCACGACAGCAACAAAGTATTTCATTTTTCAAGGCAGCTGCCATAGGTACCTTCCCTATGAAAAAAATGAATGCAAGGATTGGACACATTCACAGACAATGAGAATCTTTCTAAGACAAATAGGGATGACAATCAACTACATATACAAGCAAAAACACTAAGAGAACAAATACACAGACTAGAAGTTCCACCTAAACGGTCTTAAAGACTACTAAATTGTCTTTAAGAATATGGCATATTCCAAGAGTCTTCTAGAGAAATCAAGCAAGTGAGAACTATATTTGCCAATGGCATTTAGAGAGTTTAAATTAACAAAGTTAGTTTCCCCTAGTTTTTTAGTGCAATTAAGAAAGGAGGTCCTCAAAGCATTTTCAACTTCATCTTTTATTTATTTTTTCCTTTTTTCTTTCTTTATTTCCTATGAAATATATTCAAATGAGTCATCATTAACAAAAATTACAAATATAAAAAAGAAAATACTAAAAGCACATCATTGCAAACATATGAAAATGAAAGTGATGCATACTTCTGCTGCACTATCAAGATTTGCAGAGTCTGAAGCCTTTGGGTTGCCAAAAGGACGAATTCCATTTTCACGACCATGCCAAACAGGAGATTTCAAAGAGGTTTCTCGAGATTGCATCCAGTTCAAGTTCCCCTGCAGAGATATTTAGCAAATCAAAAAAAATATATTTATATTCCACTACTGTATGAAATCTAGAGCACATCATTACAGACTAGACACTTAAAGAAATCAGACCTGTATGGTATTGATCTCTCCATTATGACCAAGTAGCCTCATAGGTTGAGCAAGAGGCCATCTGGGACTAGTATTTGTGCTGTACCTCCGATGATAAATAGCAAAAGGGGTTCTGTACAGATCATTCTGAAGGTCAGTATAAAACAGCCCAAGAACTTCTGAGCGAAGCATGCCCTTATAAACAATTGTTTGATTTGACAAAGAACAAAAATAAAGCTCATTTCCCCAACTCTCTGAGGCTGCTGCTCTTTCTATCAGTTTCCGGCAGATGTAAAGCTCCCGTTCAATATCGTCAACATTTTCTTGTTTACCAACTCTAACAAACACCTGCTGCACATTGGGCATGGTTTCTTTTGCGTAGTAACCAACAACAGACATATTTACGGGAACTGCCCTCCATCCAAGCACCTCAAGACCCTCTTGTCTAAAAGTATTTACAATAACTACAGAAGCAATTAGAAAATATGTCAAACGACATATTAGATATATAAACAACAGATCGAGCCACATTGAGATTCACACATTGTAATGCCTAATAACAAAATAAATGCATGGCACAAGTTAAAGACCCAAGCTTCTATGATCTTTGCTTCCTCATCCCTAATTTGTATCATTAATCTAGTGAATAGTAGCAACCTCAAATCTCCGAACAAGTCATAAACGCAAGAAAAAAAAACTAGCAATCTTAATCCGACAAAATAAATTAAGGAATTGACAATAACTAAGAGATGGTAGCATAAATTGTAGAAGGTTCCACGATGACAATGCTCATGTAAAAGAACAGAAATGACGTACAAACAAGTTACTCCAAGTAATAACATTTATGCCTACCAATTTGTAAATTAATTTTAGGGAAACCATTCAAACTTTTAAATTCATTCTTTTACATATTGGACACTACAAGATTTTGCTAAAGCATTGGCACAAATTGGTTTCAACCACTCAAACACACAGCTGTGAAGCTCCATGTGTCTGCTCCAAGGTAAAAGTATATTCTAACGTGTATAGATCCGTATCAGTTAAAGAGTTTGAAAACATCTCTGAATATGCTGTAATCCAGCTCATAAGTTGCTATGGTTCATAAACACACACTGAATAGACTGCAGAAGACTGCAAATTACTAAAAACAAAATGAAATCAGAAAAGAAAGAGAACATTACACAATTGTAACCTTTCTTGTTACTTCAAAACAACTATATGTAGATGGCAAATAGCCAATAAACGAGCACGCAAATGTTTACTATCAGCAGTGGTACCAAGAAGTACATGAATTCTAGTATCCATTAAGAGACAACAAATACAGAATTCCCAAATTGAAGGGAGAAAAAAAAGAAAGAAAAAAAACTATACATAATTGAACAAAGTGACATAAACCAAATTCAAAAGTATAAAAATTTCAAGACCTAATAAATGCACTGCAGCAAATTCCTTTCATTAGGGACTCAAAAGGGATCAGAAACTGTTCTGGTCCTTAATCTCTTTGTTTCAAATTCTAGCGATTGCCTAAAATTTCAACATCAATGTGCTACAACTGAGTACAATCTTTGGCATTCTGATACTAATCTGCACCTTTGATAAATACACTAATGACATGCCACTTTGCACAGACAGGCTTCCAGAGGTTGCAGTGTATGACCTTTTGGATTCTACTTATTTGAAACCATGGTAAACTACATCTACAATCCAACACCAACACTTGTACAGCACACAAAAGGTACCAAGCACCACTAACATAAGACAACCTAAATCCTCCTCAGATGAAACGAAATGTCATTTAGGGTACTTATTTTATATATAAGTTCATGCATAACCTTTAGAAAAGGCAAAAGGAAACATCAAATAAACATTCATGCATGAAATGCTTGTATCAATAAAAACAAAAACGTGAAGAATTTGTAGAAAACGAAATAGAGGCATCAAATAACCATTCATATATGCACACACAAAATCAATGCAAACTCAAAGAAAAGATTATGAAAATGACTTCAAAGAGAGCTCTTTAATAAACACCTTCCTTAGCTTTTTTCATAAGGTCATCATCTTTGGGGAAGAAAATCATTCCAACACCAGTGTGCAACTTATCAAGGGATGCAATCCCTTGATTTTCAGCCCACTGGTTAAAGAGATCCCATGGAATTGAAGTCATCACTCCTGAGCCATCACCAGAATCATTATCTGCTCCACAGCCCCCACGATGTTCCATGCAGCCAAGGGCTGAAAGAGCATTCTCAACAATTTCATGTGATGCTTTATTTTCCAAGTTGGCAATGAATCCAACTCCACATGCTCCTCTTTCTGAAATGATATCTTCCAAGTTGGCAACCTGCTGACCATAGAACTCATATTATAAGCACATGAAATAACTTCACAAGCATAACAAATAAAAGAAAACATCAAGCAATAATGCAACAGAAACGACGAGATGTTGACAGAGAACAGAGATAGGAAAAATGGGGAAAACATCCAATACTACTGCAATCTATACCGCACAAGATTATCAGAAACTCACAAACACGAGCATTATTAAATGAGAGAAAGAAATATAAAAAGATCATCGTTACACCTGCATTCAAGAAGCTTTGTCAGAATCAACAAACATATATATTCTGAATTAATGGCTTGTAGATCCAGCATGTCACTTCACTCCTTGCATATCTTACCCAAGGTTGAAACAATTAGAAAACTTAGGTACAGGGAGTCAGAGATGCTTATAGCCTTCACTACTTTGTGTCTGATAAGCCATATATACTTAGAATATGCTGAAAAGCAGGAGCACAACCATAATAGTGCAACAAGTGCTCAAAAGAAAAGCACGCACACACATACACAAGCCAAATCAAAGAAAATGACTAAATGGTCAAAGCTCATAATACAAGGATTAATGATATATAAGATGCAGCAAGATCAAGAAAATAAACGAGCAAATAGTTATGCAAGAGAACATTGCATCAAGAAACCAGAACCTTAAATTTGTTTACACCCTTAAATTTCATTTCTCATTTTTCCTCCAAATGCACTAGATAACATTCAACTACTACCTTTGATGGCACTGCAACTTCTTGTCTACCTAAACCCTATCCCAGATTGCCAACATCTCTGACACTATGATTTGTTAAATGCAGAATTCCTATAAAATTAATGAGCAAATAGCATAAACCCAAGCTAAATGGTGACGTAGCATGAGATAATTAAACATTCCATCAACTTTTCTACTTCAGACATGTAGTGTCATATGGCAACAGAATGCTACATCTTCAACCATCTTTTATGAACATGTTTGGTAAAGAGTTTCTCCTTCAGTGAATTCCTTTCCTTTTTTTGACACCATCTCCTTCAACATTTCAATGTTATCATTGATTTCATTAGAAAAACTAACAACAGATTTCTTTTGCTTTGGGCATGAAACAAATAAATAAAATTCACACTTAACTCAGTTAACAATGCCAGTTCATGATTTTTGGTCAAGTCAAATTAAAAATCAATGATATTATTATTATGCATGACTTCGTTTATAATATCAACAAGCAAATTACAAAAACATTTAGTCATAAACAAGCAAACAAACAATAACAATATTCGATCAAAAACAACTGAAATCATTGTATTTAAAGTAAAAGTTAAACTTGCTGCACGCGCACTCTTTTGCTAGTTTTTCAGAAGTGATTCTTTTGCCAAGAATGCAACCTCAAAGTCAAGAAAGTCCTTCAAAAATCTTTAGGCTAGAATTCTGAAAGTGCTACTTTCACTCCCAAAGTCAAAATAGTATGAAATTCATCCTCTGCAATTAACAGGTATAGATAAAATCACAAACATCTTGTCGTAACGCAGAATGCACAACCAAATAGAAATGGCGAAACGACAAAGGAAACGGTATCAGTGTTTACAAATCAACGTTTCGAAACGAATCAATCATATCATTAATCATACAAGCTGAAAATAAAAGAAACTAAGCAGACGTGTTATTCCCTTTCTACAATTTTCTCATTTGGTTAATTTTCACCAACTAGAAAAATGAGGAGCACAGAGTATGGCGGTTTACAAATCCGTCCAGAAACACATTTAGTAAGAACCAAAACCCAGCATGTCTTGAAACACGGAGTCATCATTGCATAGAATTTCAAAGAAAAATTAAAAATAAAAAAATAAAGCAGCATACCTTCGTTTTAGAATCAGATTGAGAAGCAAATGAGTGATCATTGGAAGAACTGATAGGCTTAATATCAAGTACCGCTCTAACGGACGACGAGTTCTTATGAACAAAACGAGAAAAGATTGCTTGACGATTAGAAACTCCAACTCTCCGTCTTGTTTTAGTTGACTTACAGTACAATCCGACGAAATCAACAAAGAACAAGTTATTGTTGGATGAAAGAAATGAACTCGGCTTTGTAGCGGTGCTGAGGTGAGGAATGGCAGAGACTGGTGATGGCAGAGACATGGCTGGATTGGAATGGAGAGAGAGAGAAGAAGAAGATAAAGAGAAAGAAAAAAGAAAGAGAGAAAATGTAAGGATGAAACAGAATGTGGATTTGAGAGAAGATAAAACGGGTGGAGAAGAGATGACCGGTAACACAACCACAACCACCCGCGCCTTCTCCTCTCTTTGGCGTCCACTTCTACTACTACTACTACCACCACCACCACCACTTCCCCTTCGTGTTTTTTTGTTTTTTTATTTCTAAAATAAAAAAAAAGTAAATCTTAATTTTTTTTTAATTTTTTTTTGTGATTGACTCCTTTACTCATACTCTAGGCTAACTATCTCCTGTGTTTACTTCCAACCCTTTTTATCCTGCACCCCGTACATGTAATCTCTCCTCTATCCGATTTGTTCTAGTTTTTTTGTCACTCCTGTTAATTCAATGATTTAACACCAAAAAAAAATATTCACTGTAACATAAGAGCAATAGTTTGTATATTAGATTTTTGTGATGACGTGATAGTTTTAATATTGATTCCTGTTATGACATAAAAGAATTATTAAATTCGCCGTCTGCTTGGTCACGTACTAATTTAAAATTCGTTTGTGAAGTGGGATGCAGGCTTTTGTCACGAGGTGATCTTTTTACTATTGATTTTTTTGATGACAAAAAAAAATTATCAAATTTGCTGCCATCCGTTTGGTTATATACCAATTTAAAATTTATTTGTCAAGTGGGATGCAGGTTTTTGTCACGACGTAATAGTTTTAATATTAATTTTTGTGATGATCTAAAAAATTATCAAATTCATCGTCTGTTTGGTCACATCAATTCAAAATTTGTTTGTCAAGTGAGATGCAAGCTTGAGAGTTATCGTTCCAAAATTGGACTAGTTGCCATTCATTAAAAAAAAAGTAACATTTTAACATGAATTTAAGATAAAATAAATAAAAACATTGACATAATATGAGTTATTTTATTATTAAAGTAAAACTCATAAATTACAATGTATAATTCATGTTGCACTCTTTTTTTTTACATATTAAAAACATGATGTATAATTTGTTAATAATCGTGCTGAAGGAACAAGTTTTATGGGTAGTACGTTATGCTTGTTGAAGAGGATGTTGTTTATCAAATTAAGGTAGGGTAGATATTGATTTAGGCAATCTGATTTTGAGATCGGATAATTTTTCTGAAATTTAATCCTATTTTTTCATAAACGTCAACTTTTAAATACTTTAAAAATTGAATAAAAATATCAAACTTTATTTTATATTTATATATAACATAATTTTTATTAAAAAATTAAATCAAAATAACAATAAAATATTTTCATATTTAAATCATAAATATTTAAAATATTAATTACGCTTTTTTTTTCTCTACATTTGGCGTTTGTTTTCTGCAATTTGTTCCCATAAATTTCTTCTCTTTCGTTTTATCAGTACTAAACCCATACTTAGTCTGAACACAAAGCTGTAAAATACCCATTTGCCGCTTCTTCTTCTTCTTCCTCTTTGCCATGTTTCTTTTCTAGTTTATTGAATAAACTTTTGCTCTGTATTTTAAATTTGTTCTCTTTCGTTTTATGAGCAGTAAAATCATACTTAGTCTAAAAAAGGAAACTGTATCCGACATTTGAAATTTAACATTTTCGTTTAAACCTGCGGCACACCTTCACACCTACATCGAGCTTCCACATTGCATTTCGTCACATTGCACCTCCCTATCTCGTTAGGCGCGCCACAGGATTGGGCGAGTTCAATTTAGTGTAGCAAGTGAAAATGCAAAATTTTGAACTGTTGCTATTATGTTTCCATGGTTATAACTAATGTAGATGTTAATATCGCATGCACAAAGATTAAAACTTTGTGTGTAATTTGAAATGAGTCGGCATAATATGTGATAGTTTGTATAAGAGCCAACTTAACCCAAAACTTAATCTAACTATGAATCTAAGCATCGTGGAAATGCATATGTTGGAACGACGATAGTTACATTTGTATTCTAATTGGTGGCTTCTATGAAATCAATTATCAATTTGTAAAATTTATTATAAAATTATAGGTTGATTTGGATGAGTTACTTGTTTCTGTTATGCGGGTTTGAAAGTATTTGTTGGCATTTTGATGTTAAGCCTCGGATTTGTAGTTAGCCTTTACATAAATAGTGATTTTTAGTTCCAAATTAAAACAAATTAGAGAAAAATAAAATAAAACTGTTGGCCGGACAAAATTGTAAATATGATTACGACAAGAAAAAAAAAGCTATGCTTGCTTAGTAAATAAGTCTTCATTGGATTGAGTTAGGTTCAATTGCCTTGGTGTTTTTGTTCTATAATTATTGATAGGTTTTAGTAATGTCCACAACAGGCATATATTTGGTATTGTATATGTTGACACTTATTGTCCGTTGTTCGTGTGTATGCAATTTGTCTCACCTGACCTTGCTTTCAAGAAGTGAAATCTTGGGATCAACAACCATTAACCATCAAAGGTTACATCTTGTAAAAGAAAGAGGACAGTTAGGGAGAGCCCTAACCAGGTTAGGGCGAAGGCTCGCAATGCACAATTTAACGAGAACCAATATGACACTGCGTGAAAAAATTTTATGCGAGGAAAATGCCTCCATCTATTTTTGTGTTGTTAATAATATTTCATGAAACAATAAGCACATTGATGCAACAATTTTGAAATGCTAATCTATGTAGTTTTCATTGGAAGGAAAAGAAAAAAGAAGCATTAGGTAAAATAAAGATTAAATGAGTGTGTTTTTACTCGTTATATGTATCATTAAACTTAAACCCGAAGTTGGTTAATTGGTTGTTTTATTTACTAGTTTCAAAAACATGTAGAAGAGAAATTTGCTATTCTCTCTACAAAAGAAAAGGCCAAATATAGAGGAATAGAACAATCAATAGTAGTACCCACCATCAAGAGCAATTTTGTTGATGATGAGGTGATAGCAGATAGAGATAACATCTTGTCTCGACGTACACCAAAAAGATTCCACAAAAATTGTAGGTCCATTCACTGTCAAACAAAGAAATGTTGTCTAAGAACTTGGATTTGGTATGTGGATGGATTGTCAAGCAGTTTGATACAAGAAATAAAACCATAACATTGCATGAGAAAACAAAAATTAGAAAAAAAAATTCAAGTTAAGGGCTGCTAATTTTACACCTATTATATGCATTAAGGATGGTCGCAATCTCATTCAGCTAAGCGGAAAGGATGAAGATGTTGTAGAATTATGTCATCAATTCTGCACATGCTCTCAAGGCATTCCAATTACACATTTGGTTCATTTGCTACAAAATTGTCATACTGCTAATGAAACATTCAAAATCACATTTACTTTCTTCTCGATAGGAATACTTCTTTACCCTATAGCCAGCTCAAATATCAACCTTGTGTTTCTTTATGCTGTTAAAAATGTTGATGCTATAGCCAACCAAAATTGGACTACAAGATCTTTCAACCTTTTAATTGATGCCATTGATAAGTACAAGACTATTGGATGTAGTTTTTTGAGTGGCTATGTTTTATTTTTGTAGGTGCACTATCAAAACCTTTTACATCATTTTTTCATCGATTAGTTGTAAATAAAAATTTTTCTAATCATATTTGTTCATTAACATGTATGCAATTGTTCTATGTATGTTGCATGGCATTCCACATTTCGAATATGGACAACAACAGGTTGCTTATCATTATTTGGATTAAGCAAGAGGTGAAGTGTTTTGGGAGCGCGAAGGTATTATATTACTTAAACTTGTATGTATCTTTAGTATTGATCATTTAAGTTGCTAGAAGAAACAGCTTAAGTGAGTTTTTTGTTATAACTCTATTAGTGCTTTAATTTATGCTATAATTTTGAAAGGATCGTGTGTAATATGTATAATATGGGAATAAAATTTATATACAAATATGTAATGTTCTTATCTCTAGGTTAATCAAATTGTACATTGTGAATTTTTCTTATAACTTGTTGTTTCTTTTTATTTTACAATGTAGGTTCCGTTTCATGAAGTGAAAGAAGATTGCACTAAAGATGAATGCAAGTTTGAACCCTCCAGTGTAAAACAAGAGCTGGAAACAATTGTATAATAACTACAACTATATTGTTTGCAAAATGCCGAGTCCATTAAGTTTATGCTGAAGAGAGTTAGCATGCTGGGTAAAATGACAGTATTGGAGAGTAATCTTGAAGAGTTGAACGCACGGTTGGTACATAGTCCTTCAAAGTAAGTAAACGAGCCTATAATAAGAAAGCATTTTGTTCCGCCCAATGACAAAACTGCTGCAAACGATACACCATTGGTTTCTCCCATCGATGATTTTTCCATAAATGAAGATATAGTAACGGATGAAAACGTTGCCTCCAGTACAACTCTATTATGGACCATGAAGGCTCAACTAAAGGATATAAAGCATGTGCGAAGGCTATATTGAATGATCAAAAGTTTGCTACAAGCAAGGCAAAACCTGTAGTATCGAACATTGATGAGGATACGACTGATCGTAGAATGGTTGAGTTTAATTGAAAGTTGGGTCTAATACCTCAAATTTTAGGTTACGTAGTACAAAAATATTGATGACTTTAATAGCTTTCTATATCCTCCAATCCTTGTTAATGAGGTATTATGCTTGGCATATAATAATTAATTGGTACTTTTTGATGTATGATTTTGTAACTAATTATTTTTGACATAACAGGATGATTCTACCATACAAGTTAAAGATGTAAACTCCCCAATGTTTGTAAGTCCGACCCCTCCAAAATTGTGCCTTAATCAAATACAGAGGCCCAATAAATATTAACTATTTTTGTATAATTTTGCATTTTATCAAAGTGACAAATCTATTTTTAAAGTAGAAATATTTAAAATCTATTTTTGAACTTAAAATAATTGAATCTGTCTTCAAAAAGAAAACAGATCAACGGTAAGTTTTTTTATTTTTATACTGCTTGGTTATGTCCCTATACATAACAACATTCAACCACTTATAATGAGGTCTTTTATTTTTTACTTTTCTTGGTTAAGGAGGTGGTTTTGCATTCAGATCATCAATGGCTAAATCGATCCTAACTTATGATGCTGATGTTAGAAAGATAGCTTGGTTTGCAACAATCTTATCCGTAGGTAGTAGGTTTAAATCCATTTTCTTCCCAATTTTAACATCTTTTGTTCACCTAACAACAATCATTTTGTTAGGAATATGACTCATATGTTTAACCTTCATAACACAAAAAATGCGATAGCATGGTATGCCAATGGATTGAAATTGCATACAAGAGCAATGTATGTTGACATCTTTTATGTCATATACAATAGTCATTGTCAAATGAGGCATACTAAACTGTGATATTTCATAACTATGGACATTGTCAGAATTGTTACATTTTCTAACAGTTAAGGAGGTTTTCCATTGCATGGCATTCAAGGCTGCGAAGATGTGTAATCATATTCAGGTTAGTATATGTACTGTCAAAATCATCTTTTGCCTCTATGCTACAAACACGGGTAAAGGCTTAATCTATTTACCATAGAAACTTATAAATTTTTTGCTTGGTTTAAACAAACTAATTAAGATAAGCATTCATACTTTCACATTTTTGAGTGTTTCTTTTTTCAACAAAGAAATAACCCTGTAAAAACGTCTCTGCCCACTTGCCACATTTGTTATAGATTTTATTCACCTACTTGTTTTCTTGTATTTTCAATTTGTCAACTAACATAAACCACTGTTGATTAAACTTTACTATTAGCATAATGTTGAATATATAATCTTTTAATGCTTTAGCGAAGTTTGGATCTTTTACATTGGTTTGTGCTTTTCATTCCAAATGCTAATAGCACAAATGACGAACACTATTAAGCACAATTCATTTAGTTGCTTTGGCTATTACTTTATCACTGTCAATGATAACTGATCTGAGCTTCTTATCATTCATAATTATCAAGAATGTTTCTAATAGCCATATTTATGTGTGAATTATTTCATCTTATAATAATGCAAATTTAAAAATTATTGTCCTTCAATGATGATTGGCTCCCACTAGGACTGCAAAAGGTTTTTAGTAAATATTAGTTTAGTGGGTTGCATCGAATGCTAACACCTCCCTAAAAGGATAATTTTAAAAAAAAGGTAAAATTGTCATTTTGCCAAGGGCTGAAAGAGTCACGTTGGAATTCAACCACTTAAAAATCCTTGAAATATTGTGAATAATAGGTAGGAAGAAATTGAAATTTGATTTGGATGTAAATTGTCTTAGAAAATATAATGACATTTTATATTCATCAAAGGCAAAATAATCTTTTTAAAAAAAATCAGGGTAAAGTGAAAGCCTTAGTATAAAGAATGTGAAAAATGCTAGAATTTTCTCCACCCTTTCTCTTCCTTGGCCGAATCAAGCTTCCTCTTTTCTCTTTTACATTTTTTTAAATTTCCAAGCCAAAAATCTCACCATATATAAGAAATTTTAAAAACTTTCTTAAGGAAAAGTTGTTAAATAAGGTAAGAACTTTCTTATGTTAACATTTTTGCATTAATGTATAGTACTTTAAATTTTGATGATGAACTTAAAGTGTATAAATGGTGAAAATAGGCCAAGAAGGAAAAAATAAAGCTTGATAGTGGAAGAATTTTGCATTATTAAGGTAAAAAAATACAAAACCTTAAATTTAAGGTAATTCAGGGCTTATTGGTTGTTGAAATTGTGATGGATTTTGATGAATATATTATGTAATGGATGTAATAGAATTGTGAGATAATAACGTATGTGAAAATATTAGAAGAAAATGGGTTATATGTATGCATGTACAGTTGGCCAAAAAGGAATGTATTAGGGTTTGGTTAATTTTTTAGTTCTTTGATATTATAATAATGAAATTATGAAGCTGAAATTATTTTAGTTAAATTGTTGCAATTATATATTGATCGGAAGTGGGAAAAAAATAGAAGTTTGTGTGTGGATGTGCATTCAGTCAACGTGGTAAGTTAAGGATTAATTATATTTTGGCCATATTATAACAAGTACATAGTAGTGAGGCAAGTGAAGTAAGTGAATGGTGATGGAAGTAAAGACAATGAAAAAATTGAAAAATATGGATAAAGGTGAAATTCGGTCATAATGAATGCTTGCACATGTGATTGTGTTTTGCTTCTTTTTTGATGTAACTACGTAAACTTAGAATGTGAGGAAAAACAAATGGGATGGATTAATGTGTGGGAAAGTAAAAATTCGACAAATGATCACCATTTAGCATACGTTTGGCTATTTGCCTTGTATATGCTTGGGACAAATTTGGTTACTTTGGTATGCCATGTGTATTATTTAGGTACGAGAATGATCAAAAATGGATTTGTAAAAAAATTCCATTGCCAGAGAGTGGGTATGGATACGAGAATTAGAAGTGTTTTAGGTGAATGATTAAATTAAAGTATATGTATAGATGTATAGGTATATGTATTTATGTGTGTGTGTGCGTGCGTGTGTGTGGAATTAAAGATTTAGGCATTAATTATAGTCGCGAATATTTTGTCAACATCTATCGTCAAATGAGGTATCTTAAAATACTTTTTTAGTAGTGTATATTTTAGCTTAGGTAAGTAGAAATTATGGTAGATACAATTATATGGGTATAACTGCGGGCACACGTACACACACACACATTCTCATTTATGAGTATGTTAAGGTATAGGAATAGTAGTTTTATTGGTATATTAATATATATTATCATTATCATTATTAATATTATTATTACATCATTACTATAATTATGTTTACTCATCGAATATTGGTTTATGCACTTGTGTGCGTTATGGGATTGTAGAGTGTGTGTGCGCGCACTTGTATACATTGTGTGTGTGTGTGTGTGTGTGTGTGTTCCTTTTTCATTGGTAAGGAATTATGGAAATGTATTATATGTGAGTGTTATGGATAAGATAAAATTACTGAAAAGCCTTTGAGAATAATTAAGGGTAAAAGGGGTAGCATTGGCATGACTAAATGAAGAAAGTGAATAATTTGTATAATTAGAGTAATTCTAGATCAACAAAATTTTCTTACACACCAAATGAGCAGCCTATGATGAAGCGTAGTTATTATTTTAACTGTGGCTCCCTAAGGAATAAACTAAACCCACAGTCATCCTTGTGGTACCTGAAAGAGTATGTTGTAACTATGGCAATCCTCCATGGTTTCTTGAGGGGTACGTTAAACCCATAGTAAAACCGGAATTTGTGCACAATTGATAGAAAAATGGGTATGTAGGATGAGTATAATGACTATGATCTATAGTTTACCTTAATTATGACTAGTCCAGAATAAACAAGAATAAAACACAATACAATAAAAGAAAGAGAGTGCGAAAAAAATGTTATCATTATTGTTATTATCTTAAATAGTTAGGAATAGTGTGATTGAGATGTTGTAAGTACTAAACTACGTGTGGAAGGTTTTATATTTCTTATTGAGTAATTTTATATTACTCACCCTATGATTATGTTATTTTTTTTAGATACGTTTAATCGGACAGCAGATTCATGCAAATTCTTTGAGCGGTGACCAGTAAAGAGGATGGATATAAAAATTATATCATTTTTTGATTGCGTGTGTAACCTTGTCTAAATGATGTAAGGTTGGTTGTGCAATGTAATTAGATTTTTAAGTATGGTTTTTATAAACTCCCATTTTGTTGTAAATATAGTATATTAATAGTATAAAATACTGTTTTAAAACTATTAACTATTTTTAAAGTAAAATAAAATTTTCAACATGTATTTTTTTTATATTATCACTTACTTATCATAGCATTGGACATGAGTTTGTACAGGTGTAATAAGTGAAAGCATCAAAGATTTGTTTCTTATAATTAACAGAAAAATATTGTTATGCGAGTCCAATAACATATTTGGAGATGAACAAGAATACTTAAGACATGCCATCAACCACATCTTCCCAAACAAATAAGGAAAAAAAGAAGATAGATATCTATTTTTGTTGGGGGCATCCTATGAATAGTAAAATACAGCACCTTAATTTCGGTTATCCCTCCAAATGTCGGGCCTTTTAGAAGCAGGAGATGAACAAGTCTCTCTTTGATTTGAAGCATGGAATTGAAGAGAGAAATGCCCCTCCAACTTCTTGAGCCATAAAATTTTCGTAATATAATTTTGTGTGGAAAACCATAATATTACAAGAAAATAGATGTGGGTGATTTTTTATTTTTTTGCTTAGTATCCAACATAACAATCAATACACTAATTACTAATGACAAGTGATCGTGATTATTGTATCTAAGTTAACGGTTGTTCAGAACTGAAAATAAGAGAGACAAAATATTTTACTGAAACGTTAACGCTTGTTTGGTCTCAGAAGATAAAAGGTGCTCTTTGGTTCAATCGCTCTTTTCGCTTTGTTCACAGAAACAGAAAGGTAAATGCATGGGGGAGAGAGAGAGAGAAACATTTTGAAAGATTCGCATTCTTTGATCATTACATACATGATTGCTGGCAAGTATTCACAATGCTTAAAAAATTTAAAAAAGAAAAAAAAGCAGGCAACGTAATTTGATCCCATTTGACAAATTTTTTTCATTTAAACAGTCGTCGTTCGATCCCATATTGTTATGCTGTTATCAGAAAACTTGGTCGTGATCATATGGCATACAGACGTTAACGTGAAAAGCAATACACTTTGACAATGAGCAAAGAGCAGAGCAGCGTGGCAAAGGCATGGGAGGCTACTTTACGCAAAACACAAGCGGCAAGGAGGCGAGCAAACAGCATCTTTGGTTCAATATCTGTGGCCCATGCAGATGACGAGAATGCAGAAGACAAGGACCGCAATATTGCAGCCATCATTGAAGAGACGTACCATGCAGAGAAAATATTGCCTAATGGGGACTATTATACGGGGCAGTGGTGTGATAATTTTCCTCATGGATTAGGAAAATACTTATGGACGGATGGATGCATGTATGTGGGCGAATGGTATCGAGGCAAAACGATGGGGAAAGGAAGGTTTAGTTGGCCTTCTGGTGCTACATATGAAGGGGAGTTTAAAAGCGGATATATGGATGGAATTGGTACGTATACCGGATCAAATAGGGATACTTATAGGGGACAATGGGTTATGAACTTGAAACATGGAAATGGTGTTAAAAGTTATGCTAATGGGGACTGGTATGATGGTGAATGGCGATGTGGAATGCACGAAGGTCAAGGGAAATATAATTGGAAGAATGGTAATTGTTATATTGGGGAATGGAGAAACGGAGTAATATGTGGGCAAGGAATTTTTGTATGGGGTAATGGGAACAGATTTGATGGTTATTGGCAAGATGGTTTGCCTAAAGGGCATGGAATATTCAAATGGCCAGATGAGAGTTATTACGAGGGAAATTGGAGTAGAGATCCTAATGAACAAAATGGAATTTATTATCCTTCAGAGTCATCATTGGAACAGGAGATCAGTCAAGATTGGGATCCTCAAAAGGTTTATAATGTAGATTTATTTGATTGCAAGATAAGTGATGGAGAGAAAGTAACAGTATTGCCATCACAGAAGAAACTTGCAGTATGGAATTCTTCCAAAAATGACAAAAAGCCAAGAAGGATGTCGGTTGATGGGAGGGTGAGCGTTAGTGTGGAAAAGCCAGTTGACAGGATGCAAATATGGGAATGTACAGGTGATGCGACTGGCAATGGTTCTGCTGTTGGAACTGGAGCTGCTAGCGGTACTGCTGCTGCTGCTGCAGTTGGTGGTTTTGACGATGTTGTTTATGATGAGATCACTTCCATGATAGGGAGAATTTCCAATGGTGACTTTTTGGCTCAACAAATTTATGATGCCAATGCTACATCGAGCCCTTTACAGCCATTGAGATTACCAAGGCCTGGTAAAAGGCAGGGAGAAACAATAAGTAGAGGTCACAAAAATTATGAGCTTATGCTAAACCTGCAACTAGGAATCAGGTAATTAATGTATATGTATTATTATTATATCTGATATACATGATTCTTGTCATTTTCTTTTTAGTTATGATGATGAGTAGATATGTGAAGAAAGTGATTACACGCGCATGCATGCATGCATCCACATGCAGGCATTCTGTTGGAAGACCTGGTCCAGCTGCGTCTCCAGATATGAAAGCTTCAGCTTTTGACCCAAAGGAAAAAGTATGGACAAAGTTTCCACCAGAAGGATCAAAACATACTCCACCACATCAATCTGGTGAATTTAAATGGAAGGATTACTGTCCATTAGTATTCAGGACTTTGCGAAAATTGTTCAAAGTGGACCCTGCTGATTACATGATATCTATCTGTGGGAACGATGCTCTTCGGGAGCTTTCATCTCCTGGTAAAAGCGGTAGCTTTTTTTACTTGACCAATGACGATCACTACATGATTAAAACTGTTAAGAAGTCTGAAGTCAAAGTGAGCCCCATATGTATCTGTATACTTAAGTTTCTTACAATATCGATGATTCATAATCTGTTGCACATCAATCTTTGTCTGTATACATATTACAGGTTCTTTTAAGGATGCTTCCAGCCTATTATAATCATTTTCGAGCCTATGAGAACACGCTGGTTATCAAATTTTATGGCCTGCACTGTGTAAAGTTAACTGGCCCAATTCAGAGGAAGGTACGTAGAAGTACACGTGAATGCGATAACTGTATTTGTGCAATATTTGTTAATTCCTCCAAGGTTTCGCTTAATGTTAGCAGGTGCGCTTCATAATTATGGGGAATCTCTTCTGCTCGGAATACACCATCCATAGACGATATGATTTGAAAGGATCGTCACTTGGTCGCAGAACACAAAAGCCCGAGTCAGATATTGATGAAACCACCATACTTAAAGATCTAGATCTCAATTTCATATTCAGGTTGCAGAAGTCATGGTTTCAAGAATTTTGCCGGTAAATTTACGCACCCCCACATGCATATACATTAACCATCCCTTGCTCAGGATCGTTTAATAATTTTAATTCCTTTTTTTTTGGATCAGGCAAGTAGATAGAGATTGTGATTTTCTTGAGCAAGAGAGAATTATGGACTATAGTCTTCTAGTGGGCCTTCACTTTCAAGCAATATCCGAAGATAGGGCATTGATAGCTTGTGGAAGTGGAACTGAGGAATCTCTCCTAGGTCACCTTAATTTCATGAAGAATTATATAATGATCACTCACTTTGATTTTAATTAATTGTGTTAATCTTGCTTTTGCAGGTGACGCTGAGATTGAAGCGATTCCTCGACTTTCAAGAGTAGACATGGATCAACTTCTTCTCGACCCAGTCAGGTATACATATTAGAATATATAACATACTAATAGTTAGTTAATTTTACGTGTTGAGTATGAATATTGATTTAAGTAATGCACGCAGGTGGGCTGGTGTTAGATTGGGTGGAAATATGCCAGCCCGTGTTGAAAGAACAGTGAGAAGAGGTGATTGTGAGCTTCAGGCGGCTCAGCATTTGATAGGAGGAGAACCAACAGGTGGTCATGAACATTACCAAGTAACAAAACCAACAGGAGAATATTACGAAGTTACAATGTTTTTTGGAATCATTGACATTCTTCAAGACTATGACATTACCAAGAAGCTGGAGCATGCATATAAATCCATCCAGTATGATCCCACTTCCATTTCTGCTGTTGATCCTAAACAATACTCGAGGCGTTTTCGTGATTTTATTTTCCATGTTTTTGCTGAAGATACTGCAATTTAGCTCATTCACTAATTGCATTGCATGCATTATTATTATTATTATTATATTTGACTTCCAGTGATAAAAGTTGTCAAAATGTGCATCTTTTTTGTGAGACAGCTCAAGTCTGCACGTCCAAACTCATTGTAATGTGAAACTCTCTAGTACTGGATTTTGATTAACTTGTTACCTATAACATGATTTTTGTACAGAGACTTTAATTATTTCTCCTGCTAATATTTTTATATAATTAACTTTTAAATCAAGGGTGCCCCCACCATGTAATGGAGTACTAATGGTATGTTTGCAAATTCATTTATAGTTATTTTGAGAAGAACATTTTTTTTTATGCAGAGAATTTTTTTTCTTGAATAAAACATGCCTATCATGTCAGCATAATTACACAATGAAATGATTCAATTAGAAACACAGTGTTGAAATGATTCAATGCCTATCATGCCTGAACAAGATTTTTTGTTTAAGTAAAATAAAAAGCAAAGAAGGAGAACAGAAAGAAGATAAAGAAGTAGAAAAGAAATGAAAGAAAAGAGAGAGAGAGAGAGAGAGAGAGAAAAGATAAAGAAGAAAAGATTATATGGTCAAACAAACAAATCAAAATAATTTACTCTTCAATCCATGCTAGTTAACATGTAAAAATCTTTGATGTTCTGTGAGATTCACTACAAAATGTCAGAATTTATCAGTGTATTGTTAGGTTCTCTAAAAAACATCAAAATTGATTGATATTTTGTTAAATTTTTCACAAAGTATAAAAATTTCTTATTATTTTGTAATATTCTTTACAAAACATTTTTATCTCTTGATGTTTTATGAGATTCTCTGCAAAATCATCCATAAATCATGATGTTTTGGTGCATAATTGAAAATTTATTTTGCATTTGTTATATTTTGCAATGATTATTTTATATTTTAGATATAACTGAATTTAGACACTTGAATTAAAATCAAATATTTTTTTTTGCCGGTTCGATATATTTACATTTTTCATTCATGTCATAAAAATTTGTAAAAGCTTAATGTTTGTGTGATCACATAGTTATATATAAAAAAGAAAAAAATTTACGTATTATAATCTAATAATACTAATTTAAACAAAATTATATTCTTTTTATTGAATCCAAATTATTCCTTATAATTCTAAAGATTTTATCTTTTCAAAGACATTCACTTGTATGAATGTTTTCAATTTTATACTAAAATTATTTTATTATAAAATGATAAAGATAGATAATGTGAGTTATTTTATTAGACTAGGTGAGTTAAAGGCTAAAATAATCAAATAATAAAATAATTAATCTGATAAAATTTTTATAAAATTTATAACAATTAATTAAAAAATTATTTTATTTTAATTAAAAATATTATAACAAGATAAATAAATCATTTGATTTTTTTTTCACAACTTGTATCAATTAATCAAAATAAAATATTTAATAATATATATATTTACTTATTTTCAAATGAAAATAATACTATTTTTCTTTGATTCCACGCGGGCGCACACACACTCACACACTTAAATCTTATTATTTTAAACGTTTTGGTGATCTAGATTTAGCAACTGATTTTGAAAGTGATAATTATTTAAAGCAAAACAAAGCGTTCTGGACGAAAGGCGCGTGCTGTCCGAGTTTCTAGCACGACAATGTGTCCAAGGATGCCAAAAAGCACGTTGCTGCACGAAAGGCGCGTGTGCTGTTTTAGTTTCTAGCATGACAATTGTGTCCTAGGATGCTAGAAAGCACGTTCCGAAACTCTGAAAGACAGAACTTTCTGGTGCTGGACGCAGTCGTTCTCAGCCACTCGCATCTCCTAAACTCCTGCTATAAACAAACAAACACACACACGCGCATACACCCACACTTGGTAATAATTCGTTCATCCCAATTCTTTAAGTGTATTTTGTTCTTGGGTTCACTTGGTAATAATTGTTTTGAGTATTTTGTAGGAGATTTCTTTTCTAAGCATTGGTAGCCGAATTTGGTGTAATTGTTATGGCTGAGAAAGGTAAAGAGAGAAAAGAAGAGTATTTTATGGAAGAAGAAGAATATGAACAAGAAGGAGAAGATGAACAAGAAGATATAGAGGAGAACAAGATTGATAGTAGCGCTAGCAGTGATGAAGAAGAGAGAGGCAGAGATTCTTGTGCTGGTACTTTCACTTCTCAGCAATGGCCGCAGAGTTTCAGGTAAACTTGTTTCTTCCTTATTTATATTTATATTATAACGTCAATATATTTTATTTTGTGCCGATATTTTTCCCATATTCAGAGGAAAGATTTTGCTAGAGCGTCTTGATTTCATTTCGGCAAAATTTTCAATTTTGTTCCAAGTACTTTACCAGAAAATGATCTTGAGCAAACACACAGGAGTTTTTTTTTAATAAAAACCTTGGATTTTCTTTTCTCAATAATGTTGTAGAAAGCACGCTTGAGAGAACTCTCAAACCAATCTGTTATTTGAAATATACTTCCGTCAGGTGTGTAGTGGAATTTGATTTAGATTAATACAGTTATGATCCATGCAGGAGTTTTATGTGTAGAATCAAAAATTTCTCTTAGGAGAATTTCTACCTATTTCTTACGTGGATTCATGAAACATTTTTGCGATAGTGTGTTTGGAGAAGTTTCATAATTATTAATGTTATGCTTTGATGTGCTTTGAAAGCGACAATTATTATTCCATTTCTATTTGACATATAGTGATTCCATACTCAATCCCAAACAAAGCCTAGTCTATTTGACAGTTTTGAAATGTGAGCTTTCTTTTTGAGGGGAGTGAGTTTGAAGGATGCATCAACAATAGCAGCAAGCACATTCTTAAATATTTTTGTATTTGAGTTGATCCATTTTGTAAGCTGCATTTCCTATAAAGAAATTGTCTTCACCCTTGACTGGCCAAGTCTTTTCTCTCAATTGAACTTGATTGAATGGTCAGCCAATAATTAATTAGGGATGACGAACTCACCTGGGCCTTTAGATTTTTTAGGAACTGTTCTGTAAACTTTGAAAGAACAATAATCAGAGTGTTTGGTAAATATCAACTTTTACTTGAGAGCTAATATTCACTTATCACTCTTCCACTTGACATTGAGTGATTTCATTCCACGGCAGTTGTAGTTTCAAAGCTAAAACATTGCAATTCTAAACATACCCTTAATTTCTCAAGTATAGGAATCATTTGAGTAGACTAAATTTACATATCTAAGACCAAGTATTTGGAATATCATTTTAGTCTAAAATGATAAATGTAATGATTCATAATAACATACAATCTTCAGTTTAGGTTGGACAAACTATTAGGTTAGGAATATTTTGTTAATGTCCTGCAGAAACATTTGCTTGGGTACATACATAGAATAGGAACTGATTCAGAATTGTACTAGTTATGAGAAGGAGGATTCTGTAGGACCTTGGCTTAGCCCATTTTACTCTACCAAACCTCACGGATGGAATGGCATATTTTTTAACAGTTTGAAAAATGGAAAAAGGAGAAACAAAAATGAATAAGTCTACTTGCATGTGAGATCTTTGCACCTTTACTGAACAAGAGGAAGAGGTGAACTTGGCACTACATGGGGTCTCCTAACTTAATTACATTAACATATTTTGTCTTGGGGAACTTAGGGCCAAAGAGGATAAGTAGGCTATCACTTTGCTGTCTTAGTTGATCAAAGTGTTATCAATTTTGTCCTGTACTGTTAACTTTCTTCTCTTGTTTTCTCTTATACATGAGTTTCAAGAAGTTGAACTTATAATTTTTAGGAGAACATGAGACAATTCTACTTGTATTCTCTGTTTAATTGTCCCTGCCATAGCATTTTGGTAGGTGATGAAAGTTTGATATCAGAAGTCATACCTTCAATTTTCCTTAGAACCTGTGAACCTCAGTGGCCAAAAACGGCTGTAGTGCGGCTGATAAGCAATATTATAGTTTGAAAATGTTGGAGCAAATTCATCAGACCTTCTACCTATTATGTGGTCAAGAAGGTGTTGCATTTGTTGTATTGGAGATGGTAAGTCATGTTGCAGAGTGTATTGAGTGAGCCTGGATTGGAGAAGAAACATGCTACCTCAGTATCTTTCACGTTATCAAAAGGGAAATTAATCATACATGGCATGTCCCTATTTTTAACATGTTTGCTTGAGTTCAATTTAATGTTGATGCTAACTAATCCCACTGGCCACATTGATTTGTTTCACGATTTCTGTGTGCCACATGTCACATCTTCTTATACAAGGTAAAATTTTCAATGTATTTTTGGTTTGTACCATGGAGAACTAAATTTGACAATTGAGACCATATCACTCTTACTTTTTGTAAGATATTAGTCTTAAACAACATGCTTGCATTGTGTAGTCCAGAAAAGTTGAGGAAAGTGAAGACAACTATTTGTGTGGATTCTAATCTCGGAAATATATCTTATTTTGTTTGTAACTCCTTTATGCAACAGTAGGAAAGTATAAAGTTATACTTTTGTCATAGAAAGAAATTTTAGTAGGGAAAAAAAAATTTAGAGCCTTGGCTATGCATACAGAATCCAATTCCTGTGAATGATCTTTTGAAAGGGTTTATTTCTAATATAATATTTTACTTATGGTCTGTTTGGCAGTGCTATGGAAAGAAAAATGCTAAAAGCATAAGTGCTTGTGCATTTTAGCACTTTCTAAAACAATTTATTAAAATAATTAATGTTACTTGTGAAGCGTTTTAAATATTGTTTTATTAGTCTGTATTTATTAGTATGTAATGGTTTACTAACTTAAAAGTCTCCTCTATTGCTAAGTAAATTTGATAAGCACATATATGAAATTAATGGCCAAACACATGAATAAGTATTTATATTTTTAGTTTAGTGCTTGTTAGTACTGTCAAACAGCACCATAGTACAATATTTTTCTTGTACACAGTGATCCTTATCAGAAGTGGATTGCACAGTTCACATGTCTGACAACTAGCATATGTGTTTCGTATACTGATGCTTATTCAGGGACTGTTCTCGTTTATACTGAATTCATTGAAGTGCAACTTTATTTTTGTGGCAGGGAGACTACTGATTCGTACACAATTGCAGCATCACCAAATTTTGGGCTCATTAGACATTCACCAAGTATTAGATATCCAAGCTTTCTCACTCAGAAAAGAAGTAGTTTGGATCTGGATGCAAAATCTCCTTTATTGTCTGAATATGAAAAGATTTATAAAAGGGAAGACTGGCCTAGGATCTCAAGGACTCAATCATTATGGTCAGAGAAAGCATCGTTTCATAAGCAACTCACTGGAGAGTTACCCATTGGTCATGGTTGTAGCTTCACTCAAACAATCTTTAATGGTAAGTTATATTATCATAATAGTTCTTTGTCGTTATCTCTGACATCTTTCTTTTGTAGTTGTATTTTAAATTATTGATAAAGTTTATGATGATTGTTTATGGCAACATTTTTATCTGGCCATAATCAAAGTGATTTATAAAATTGTGAGACAAATTCTCAAATACTAGTCTATTCATTATATTTCTGTTGTCAGTGTTCTAACCTGATATCCAAGACAAGGGAGAGAAGGGTTAAATTTAAACTAAAAACTGGTGGTTATGCCGTTACATGACTGTTTTTAATTTGTATGTTTTCTCAATGATTTTGATATGTCGCATTGCTTTGGACAGGGATTAATGTAATGGCTGGAGTTGGGCTTCTTTCGACTCCTTATACAGTGAAAGAAGCAGGCTGGGCAAGTTTGTTAGTGCTTCTTGTTTTTGCACTTGCGTGTTGCTACACAGCTTCTCTCATGAGACATTGCTTTGAGAGTAAAGAGGGAATTATAACTTATCCAGATATAGGTGAAGCTGCCTTTGGCAAATATGGACGTCTTTTTATATCAGTAAGTTGGTAACTTCAAGTGGCAGTAATGTTAATTATATGTTGTTATTCTTCAGATGGGTACATTCTATTCAATTCATTTGTTGTAACTATCATGATTTAGTTGGCAACTAGCTGCACTGGATCACTTTGGTTTTAGATTGGTTAATTAATTGTATGCTTAGATGTAATAAATTTGTCCAATCTTGTAACGATCAACAGTTCTGTTCTTTTCAACCATATCCAAGGGATAACTTCAAGAAGGTTGACTGGTAAAAGACCCTTGGATTCAACCAAGATGTCAGGGGTTCAAACCTCCTCGGGAGCCACCTAAGATATTTATATCCCACAATTTTCATGACTACTGAAGTTATAAGGTCTTGCAGGGGTCGTCAATTTAGAACTTGGTGAACATGGAAAGGTTGAAAATTTTTGGGTTATCACCCAAAAATAAATAAAAAAATGAAAAAGAGAACTAATGCAACTCATGCATCACTTATTTTCTTGATAGTTCAGATGTTTTGCATTCAACATTCTTACACACGTGTATTTGAATCTTGGTGCAGGTGATGTTGTACATGGAATTATATGTAAGTGAAGCACTAAATAAAATTTTACAGTTTCTTATTACTATATCCTAATAATTTTCAAGCATGCTTCTAAGATATCCTTTTCTATGTGCAGTCATATTGCGTAGAATTTATTACTTTGGAAGGAGATAACCTTAGCAGGTTATTCCCTGGAGCATCCTTGGATTGGCCTGGTTTGCAGCTGGATTCTATGCACCTCTTTGGACTTTTGTTCGCGCTCATTGTTCTTCCCACTGTTTGGTTGAGGGATCTTCGTGTGATTTCATACCTTTCAGGTGTTGCAGACTTGTAATTGAAATGCTACTGATTAATAAGCATGATAAGCGCTGCAGATTTCAATTAAAGTGCTAATGATTTAATAAGCATGTCCATCTTAATTAACATTTTCTATTTTGCAGCTGGTGGGGTCATTGCAACAATCTTGATAGTATTCTGTGTGCTCTTCCTTGGTACAGTCGATGGCATTGGTTTCCATCATGCTGGTCAACTGGTTAACAGCAGCGGCATTCCATTTGCCATTGGTGTTTACGGGTTTTGCTATTCTGGGCACTCTGTTTTCCCAAATATATACCAGTCAATGGCCGATAAAAAACAATTCACCAAGGCGTTGATTATATGGTAAATTAGATTTTATTTTATTGGATTAGGTCATATATTGTACTTAGACTTCCTTTCCATTCCTCACATTACTTTTTGTGCAGTTTTACATTGTGCGTTGTACTATATGGGGGCATTGCAGTTATGGGATTTCTTATGTTTGGTCAAGCTACCTTGTCTCAGATCACTTTGAATATGCCACCTCAGGCATTTGCTTCAAAACTTGCATTGTGGACAACGGTAAGAATGAGACTCTGGATTTTCACTCGAATTATAAAAGTAGATGTTTCTGTTTTTTGCTAGAACAGGGGTGGGCACAGTCTGGTTTGGATTGAAATCTGATCGAAAACATTCAATTTCGCAAAATATGAACTTGAGTATAATAGAATACACTGGCTGGAAATTTTAACCAGACCAAAACAATTCAGTTTCCTAAAGATAAGTCGAATAGAATAGAATTTGACTGGCACTTTCCTTTAGTTGGTCTAGATTTCAGTCTTCAGCCAGTGCTTTGGCCTTTTCTGCTTATGAAAATATGTTTTTTTTTCTTTAATTCCAATTTTGCTCTAGTCCTTTTCTTCAATTCATCCAAAGATAAAATGAATTGTGTGTTCAAATAATAAAAACTCAAATGCATCAAGTTAAAATCTAAGATTCAATACTTTAACAAACAAATAATCACAAACTAAAACCAAAATCACCCCTGAAAATTATCAAAATACAAAGATAAGAAAAAATCAGGAACCAAAAAGGCAACCCATCATCAATAAGAAATCAATTGATGGATGGAGGATGGTGGTTGACAGAAGAAGCTAACAAAGAGGATGGTACTTGGCAATGACGATCATGACAAGATCTACAGTAGATTCCTTTGGTTTGATGGTGACAGATGTGGGGCTGGAGATGGAGGCACGGCTGAGGGAGAAAGCTTAGATTTAAAAGCCAAGCATGAGTTTATAAACTGGGGTTAGGTTATCTAGCTTCTCATACTACTTGATTGTGTGTTAAGGTTTATGGTAAAAAATACACTCCTGTGAATAAAATTATGACTCTCTGACCTTCTAATGAAAGAAATTATATTAACTTTTTGTTCATAATTATGCCATACTTGCATTTCTAATAAAAAGCACACCAAAACCATCAGTTCTTAAAAGGAAAAGCAATCAGTTCGGTTTATCCGGTTGTCAATTTTTGCCCACCCCTATGAGAAGCTTCAGTAGAATGTAATATTGTTCTAAGCTTGCCTGCGTTGATGTTTTTCAGGTTGTCAATCCATTCACTAAATATCCTTTTTGGAATTAATATTGAGCTAACAAGTTTGTACTGGTGACCAAGGTTTGATTATTTTCTTCATTTGTTTTGCACTATTTTTCCTTAACTTTGAACAAATATGCGCTCCTGATGAATCCACTGGCTAGGAGTATAGAAGAGCTACTGCCCCCTGGAGTTTCAAATAGTTATTGGTGTTTCCTTCTTCTAAGGACTGCCCTTGTCATTTCCTCTGTCTGTGCTGCTTTTCTGCTTCCTTTTTTCGGTAAATATTGAAATTGGTTTCAAATGTATAGTTTACTTTTTAATTTTACCTATATGTGTTACGAATTACATATGCTTCTGGACGTAAAGCTTTTTTTAACATGTCCTATTGCTAATTATTATTTGTTCAGTACTTTGCGAAAATTGCTCAAAGTGATAACTCAAGTACAAAAATAATTTTTTAGGGTTTGATAATTATTGTTGCCGGCCTTCTACCAGAAAAGTGGTATGTGATGTAGTGGAAACTATTGTTTGTGATTTCATTAGCTATTAGAAGTGAATTACCAAAGTCCTATTAAAGTTCTAACTAGTTACAGTGAATGATCATGCATGTCAATAGATATAGCAAAGGATTATTACTGCAAGCATTATTTGATATTTGTTGATACAGATATGGAAGTCAATGATAGGTAGTACTGTATATTTAGTCATCAAGCAGTAGTTGACATGAAGCAATGTTATAGTGCATTTACTAGGTTGTTACCAGTATTGGTTTTGTTTTTTCCCTTTTATTGTGAAAATATGTAACTTTGACAGTCCCTTTGAACATACTTTTTTATGCATTAGTTCAAACAAATTCATGTAGATTATTTTATAAAGATATAACAATGAGTTTAAACAGAATCAATCTCATGCCTTACAAAGATCTGATATTTTAAGTTGTGTAGGAATAACCATAGTTTTAGACACTGATGACCTCAACAATGCAAACAGTTTTTTTGAAGGCCTGAAGGGCTGAGTTCCTAAAGGAAATATCATTCCGACCTCAAGCTGTGGGTACTATAAACCCAGGTTAGCCTAAGGGAGTGTCTGCATCAGCATACTGAACATATAAGTATGGATGCAGTGCCCTGCCTCACCACCCTACCATAACATAATGTAGATTTGTATTATTAGGTAATTGGTAAGTTTAGAAATGAACTTGAAGCTTAGTTGGGGCGGATTTGGGTGGACTGGATTGACCCGGTCATATTAACTTGGGACCACTGGGAATTACTCCCTTTTGTATGGATTTTTTCAGTGCTGACTGACTCTTTCATTAATTATCAAGCATGTGGTTATTTTTCCAGTCCCTACTCTATACCTTTTCCAAGGAGCTATTTCCTTGTGTGATGGCAGTCTGTAATACGTTGGTTTGTATTATTGATTTATTGTTTAATATTCAGCTGCTTACTTGTGATTATTATTTTATTGTTTCTATCTACTAACTTTGCCTATATATCATGCTTGTAAGACTGGATCAACTCAAATGTAGTTTTGCTTTATTGCAGGTCTTGTGATGGCTTTAATTGGTTCTCTACTCAGTATACTTGTGGTAAGTATAAACCCTTATTTTTGTAATTATATGCTAGTGATATTCTATCGTGTAACCTTTGCGTCTGTTTTTATTTTAACACAGTGATACTTTGGTTATTTATCACCATTTAACTTCGTAGATAGGCAGCCTTTAGTTTTCATTAATATGTTAATCTGCAAACAACCATTGAGTTGTTTCAGCGTCACTTGATAAATTTATGATTATGGCAGTACCTGAATCATATACTTGACAGAAATGGTCTGTTAAGGGTATTCATAAATTAGCTCAAGCTGGATGTTTGAATTGTCTTGAGATGGTAGTGATCTTGTAAACGCCTTATTGAAATATGGAACTGTATTAGAATTGCAGCTATAATACATGATCCTTTCAAACAAGGCTTTAACTATAATACATAGCAAGTGGCTGGACTGTTTCATTCAGAGGATTTGCAATTAGCACATAATCCATTTTCAGGAATGTCATCTATTTTTTGTTGCTCAACCTTGTCCTGGATGCTGACTTTCAGATTTAATGTCTAGTATAGGATTCTACATATCACCATCCACTGCCATTGATTTTGGTTTGACGTCTTGATTTTGATCTACTGCCAATTGACCTTGTCCTATTTACTTTGAATAGGGTGGTTTCTTGACCAAATTTATTCACTTGCAAAAAGGCTGCAAAATTTTTCATGTTGGCCTCAAACCAATTAAATAACAACGAATAACCTGCAATTCTGTTTTAGTGTGTTCCCATTCTATAAAACTTGTAAATATGCACCTTATTGAAGAGATTGATTTGCTAAAATAAGATTCCTTCGTAGTTCAAAGTAAGAAATTAACTCCAAATCAACTGCTTCATTGTCATCCACTTATGCAATTGGTCCTTTCCCAGTAGAATTTTAGTCATCTGCACTTTCTCCAAGCCTCCTCTCATGAAGATGCGTAGCCTTTCAGTTTTATGGCCACTACTGCCACGTTATGCTTCCCAGTAGCTCAAGAAACTCAAAGATCCTTTCAGCTTTGTTTAATTCATCTAGTTAGGAGAATCCAACTAAAACAAGAAAACAAAATAAATTTATAGCTTTTCTAAATTTGAAAAAGTATAAAATTGTCTTGGGATTGTTGGTTTTGAGAATACTGCATGCTTTAGTAGCTAGTTTGTACAGAAACAACCTCATTTAGGATATACAATTCTTTTTGTGACTGGTATTTTATCATCTACTTGTGGCATAGAAAAAATATGAAATATGTAATTTGCTTATGTTGTGGGTGTTAAATATTGGGTAAAAAGGAGAAAAAGAAACCCAGTTAGCTAGTATTTCAGATAAATGTTTAAAGATAGGTTCTGTTTGATGTTTACTTTCCTATGAAAATGGCTTGTTTGAAATAGAATTTCGTCTACAATATGCATGTTACCTTTGTTATGTGGGAAAAATATTTGTTCATGACTGCAAGACGGTTACATGACATGTATCCTTCTTTGTTATCCAAAGACTCTTAGGGAGTCTCTTGGGGAAATTAATATAACCTTATCCGATTTGTTGTTGGTCTTTTTCAGGCAGTGATAATGCCGGCATTATGTTTCCTAAAAATCATGCGGTCTAAAGCAACTAGAACACAGGTATGGATAGTTTAACTGGATGTTAGTTTAATTTGGTTCATCTTTGTGAGAATTTCTTTCTGCACTTGGAATTTCAATTGAAATCATTACAGAGAATAAAATAATATCAAGTTATAGCTGAACTTGTGTTCTTTTGAGAAAAGATTAACTGACATGAAAATTATTTTAGCACAGTTAAAACAGTTTTAGGGGAAAAGTAAATAGCTCATTTCACTGGAACAGTGACATACGTGGATATTCCACAGTTGGCGCCAAAATAACATTGCTTCTACTAATAACCTACTTCAAGATAGGAGTCGGATATACTTGAAGCATAAGTTTGTCCAAAGTGCTTTTATCAGATTCCCTTTTTTAAGTACGGAATACGTCAGTACCCTTTTCGTCTCAAATATAGTATTAACTACAATGTTTTCTCCTTTATCAGATTGTTTTGAGTACTGCAATTGCCGCACTGGGCATCATTTGTGCAATCCTGGGCACATATTCGTCGGTGGAGGGGATTGTTAAGAATTTCTGATGTTGTCAAGATGTACAACATTTTAGAATAATTATGCTGTGAGCATTCTTTCAAACTTTGCGGTTACAATTATAAATTGTTAAGACTTACTGCCCCGGTATGTTGTACCATCTGGTTGATAGAACTTATTTGCTATGTTGTCTTGGAAGGATTTTATTGAATAGTGGCATGTATCAGAGATATCATAGCTTAAAATTTCTCTCGATGTTATTGGAATATTTGCTGCTCAAATGGGTGTTCATTTTTTTTTGTTTTTCACCTTTTGCTTATATTGATGATAATGTATAGCCTGAAACGATTCATTAAACCATTATGGTTTCTAATCAAACTAAATATCTGGACTCGTGCTAATATTTAACAAAATTAAGCATAGAAATCAATAATTATTAGTAGATGTTGCTCAAGAAGACAATTGATTTAATTTGACTACGTGTTGTTTTTGTTAACATTTACCGTCAGTTGGTCACAACGCGCCCTCTCTAATTACAGAGAAGCTCTTGTTTTCTATTCTTTTTCATTTTGCATGTAACAATAATACCCAAGTTTCATAACTACACGTTCGCATATCATCATAAACTGTGGATGGTAGCATTTCTTTTTTCTTTTTTAAGTTTTTCGTTTACAGGACTCTCAATTGTTAACAAATGAAAAGAAAAAAAAATCCAAATATGGTGGCTTCTCAGCAATAAGGAAAAACAATTCTAATGATATTAAAATTGACATGTACAATAGTCACAACAACTATAACTATTATCAATATAAAACCCTAAATTGTATGAGGATTTTTTTATTAAAAATTAGAGATTTAAAGCTTTTAAGTGATACTTCTTGATTATATATATATATATATATATATTTGTCATAAAGTGACAATTGGCGAACGCTAATGCCTTTCTTTTGATTGATTTTTTATTCTTAATTTATTCTTTTAAAAAAAAATTATTTTATTTTATTTGTTGATTCTATTTTAGTTTAATTAAATTTTGATACTATTTATTTATTTTTGTATTTCTATTAGATTTTCTTTTGCATTAACTCATTTTAGGGCTTAATGCAAAAAAAAAGGCATTAATTTAACTTATTTTGTGTGTGTTTGGCCTGAGATGAATACTTGTCAATATTATAATTGATTTGTATATTTGCATGTTTTGATTTGATTTTAAAACTCTTAAATTAAAATGACTAGAATTTAACAACGACAGTGATGCCCTGCTAAACACAATGAATATTGAGAGCAAGAGTGTGCTAAGTACTTGAGTTAGTGAATAATAAACTTTGAAAAACTGGGCATGAATTATTAAAGGGATTGCAAATCCACAAGCTTCCTAACTCTAACAAAGAAGGTTCTAAACCTGAGACTCAACTGCCTCGCAATTATCTCAATTTTCTAAGCTAATTCCAAGTTACATATACCACTAAAAATCTAAGTTGCACATTAATAGTTCAATGTTTATTAAGTAAAAGTATATTTAATTAAAACTTATGTAAATTAAATTTGAACATCATAATAAATTAATGATAATCACTTAATTCATTTTCTATTTGATACTCATGATTACGGTTAGGTCTCGTGTAAATGTCACAACTTTTTAATTACTTATTTTTTTTTCAAACCACTCAATGCTCTAATGATTATTATTGATATATAAGTATTTGTAAATTAAATTTATAAATAAATATTATAATTTAGTAAGTAATTTTATTGAATAAACATTGATCATATGTTTTAAAAAATTAAGTATTATAAATAATTTAGATAAGTATTACTTGCAGAGACTTCATTAATGGAATTGAATCGAATGCCTCTTTGATAGATCAAACTGTGCAGACCTTTCGAGAATTATTGTAGAAGCATAAGGAAGGCAATACTCTCATAATAGATCGTTTCTCTTCAAATCCTGCCTTTCATTTGGCTCTTGTACCTAACTATCTCCATTTCCTTATCAGGCTTACTAGATCTAGTACAAAACTGAGATTTAGTTTGAAGGTAAATCATCGATGCATAAAAAAACTCCATTTGACTTTTTTAGATGATTCTTTTTATTAACTTGCTTAATTGATTAAGAATATTTACTAATTGTTACCTAGTAGTTATCTATCGATACTTACAAAGTTAGAAGAAACTGATTTTCATTGATCAGATATCACGCCAAATCATTTTCTATATTGATACAACTTCATTTATGTTAATGTCTCTATGAAATACATTCCCCTGTATGTTCTTGTGGTCCATGGTATTAAATTTTCAAGATATCAAAGTTTTGTCCATATATAGGTCTCACTCCATGACAACTCAAAAGGCGTAACTTATAAAATGCAACTTTTTTTGAGGAAGTAAGTAGGCTAAGCTGCTGCTGCTACGCAAAAGGTTTCCACAAAGGAGGTTTCTTGGAAACAAACAATGGTGAAAAGTTGTGAGACAGAACAAAAGGCGGAGGCATTGCCTTTCTGATGGAGCAAATGTACGCAGCAACCCGAGACAGAAACAAACGATGGACTTCAGACAGGCAACCCTAGCCCATCTGCAATGCAAGCGCGTTTAGTACAACCTCCAATATTTGGATCGGTTATTGAGTGCTAATAACCGATCTTAATATTTATTAAAAATTTTTTAGTTATAAAAATTAGTCAATGGTCTTTATTTACTTATATCAAAAAGTCTTCAAATAAAAATCACATCACTCAACAATTTAATAAATAAAAATCTTAAATACGAAAGAATCAAAATAAAAATAACTCTTTTATTTTAATTAATAGTGAATTTTTATATATAAATATAATATTATATAAATATAAAAATATTAAATTTACAATAATTATGTATTAAATTTTAAGTACTATTGTTAGTGTAAAATTAAGAATAAAATTTTAAATTTAATTTCAATTTTTAAATCACTTTGTGTATAGAATTATTAAACATTATTTAAAACAAATTTATATGTTGAAGAACACTTGTCATAAATAATAACCTACATACATATATAAATAATATACATGTACTTTGTCTACTATTTTGTTGTCCCTGAAGTGTATCCCAACATCAATTATGAAAATATTCAATCTTTTTTTTTCCTTCTAATTTCTTAAAAACATTGCTCTTAAATTATTTAAAGAAAAGATGTATCACATATACTTAAAGAATTCAAACCCCAGTGGAGTGTGCGACATGAAGATGAGATGAGAAGCCAACCAACTATAGGTAGCTTCTCTAACTATAGATATCGTATTTACAACCTGGAAATGCTTAAATAGAAGAAGAACGGTAGCGTGGCCACAGTTCAAAACACCGAGAACTAATAAAGCGCGTGAGAGAGAGACAAAATTAAGCAGAAGCCAGAGTTATCCGCGTGTCAATAACTCTACCAAGTGGCCATCTCCAAACTCTTGTCAGAAGATTTTATGACGTCATCAGTGCAAACTCTTGATTAACTTGTAGTTTTTCTTGGTAATTTACCTTAGTAATTTCAATTCATCTAGGAATTATAATTATTTTTCATCCTCAGTCATTTTCATAGAATGAAAAAAAAATAGCTATAATTCCTTGATAATTTCAATTCATCAAAAAAAATTTTAAATCATAAAGACGATAAATATCTAATAATATTTTATAATTTTTATCATTAAATATCTTATAATATTTTTTTATTTTTAATCTAAAAATGGCGATAAGATTTATAAAGTAGGTAATATGTTATGTTATTACGTATGAAAGACTATAAAGTAACTAAAATTTATTGATAATTATATATTTTTTTTATTTAAAGTAATCACAATTCTTTTTATTTTTTTAAATTTTTAAGTTATATTTAAATATTTTTAAAAATAAAAAAATTAGGAATCATAAGAATATTGGGAATTAGCCTAACACTAAACCCAAAGACTTGAAATGATGTAGCCCAAAGACTAGTAGACCATCCAATTAAATTTGAGAACTTTAACATCAAGTTTCGATATCCACAATGTTGATTTAACCTATAACAAGAATGCACCGGTAGGATGATTGAGAACCGAATAACACCAAGAATAACTAGGAGTAAGTCGTGGTCACCATGTACACATACATGTCATCTAGTAACTACTTGTTAGACGGAAGTCGTGGTCACCGTGTACACATACATGTAATCTAGTAACTATTTGTTAGATGGGATAGACAACTGCCCGTCGCCTGATATAAGTAACTAGTTGCTAGATGGGATAGACAACCGCCCATTACCCGATATAACTATCCGCAAACTACAATAACTAATCAGTACTTGGGATAACTGTCCATGAACTGGAACCTCTATCAACTTGATAAGACAATCATTTGCTTAAGAAGGCTTATAAAGAGGCAAAATTCACTTCAAAGAAGTGAATATTGCTAAATTGGTAATTAATTTCTTTCTTTTACTTTAAATACTTTCTTTTAAAGCATTCTCTAATTTAAGTGTCAAAGAGGAGTTGTTTTGTATGAAGAGTTGAAGTGTCTGACAACAAGGAGTAAAAGTAATAAGTCATTAAGGCTAAGATACGAAAATTGAGAAAAATAAAATCAGTTAATAATTAAATCTAAAAATCCAACAAGAAGTAACAAAATTTAGAATTTGTAACATAAATGTATTAAAATAAAAAGTAAAGAAAAATAAAAATGAAATTTCAAAAAAATAAAAATTTTTTACAATTGTGGACTTTAACTGAATTATTAAAATAAAAAATTAAAGAAAAAATAAAAATAGAAATTAAAAAATAAAAATTACAAATTATTTTGTACAACTTGTGGACTTTAACTGTGGTCATTGATATATAATAATGAGAACTATGGTATGGGCCCTAATTGATCATTCTTTGTTGATTATTGCTCATTTCTCCACCTAGAAGCAAATTATTTAGATCACAAGAATAATATAAAAATAACTTGAAAAATAAAGAGATAAGCAAACAAGAAAAACTTACGGCAAAACACATTTGGCAGGCATTCTTTGTAGCTCATTCTCTTGGCTACTATATAAAACATATATATATATATATCAAAAACCTAGTCCTAGTTTGTGTATGAGTTTATTTTCTAAATCAATAAGAAATATAACTTTTTAATTAATAAGAATTCTTTCTTAAATAAAACTCTTCTTTTCTTTTTATTGATAAAATGTATTCCAAAATAAGTGTTTTAATTAATAATAAATATTAACATTTATAATATAACGAGAAAAACTTAAAAATTCTTTGCATGTAAAAATCATAAAAATGCAGATAAACAATAATGCACTTAATGAATAATAACCAACATAAACTAACATGAATGTTACAACTTAACTGTTAAATTTAATTTTTCAAAGAATGCCAATAATACAAAATTTGATGATTTTTCCTTAAAGTATTATTTTGACAAATATTTTCACAACCACGTATTAAGAGGGTTCAACTCAAAATAACCAAATTATAGAAACATGAAGCATGTAAGAAAACTACTGCCTCTTAATGTAATGTGCTACAAAAAAATATATCACTTGTCCTAAACATGGAAATAATATACTCTAAAAATGTAAACAGTCTCCTTGAATGTATACTCTCCCTTTTTACTATAAAGTGCCAAAAGTGCAAGCAAATTGCTCAAATAGGGAAAAGAGCAACATAAACGGCCAAATAGAAAACAAAAATGTAATCCAATCAATACAAAAATGCACAAAATAGAAACATAATCTAAGCTAAATGGAGTATCAAGCGTATGATATAATCCAACAAAACATAAGCTCAAATAGAAAATTAAGCAATCATATAAAAGGAAAATTCAATTGAGCTACTGCACAGCAAAGAAAATATGTTAATAGAGAAGGGAGGAGTGGTGTAATGGTGCAGAAGTAACAACTTTATACCTCTTGGGGGAATAAAATGATTTGCAAAACATCATTAGTTCTAGGAGGTATACCCATCAATAACTCAGTAAAATTGTTAAAACCAAAATGTTTATTAATTACACTAGGAGAGAAATCAAATATGTGTCCTTTAACATAAATCTTGTGATGCCGTGGAGAGTACTTGGCCTAATTTCAATTGAATGATTGGCATAAAATTCATAAACAATAGCCTTAATATATTAAAAACACCTTGGATACACTCCTTAACAATTTGCTTTTCATCAAGGCATCAACCACGTCACAATCCCTAAATTGTTCTAATTGTGGCATCCTTTCATCAATTAATTTTTTACCAATCATGACATAACACAAAATTTGATTGTCTTTGGTGAAAAATCAACCAGAAAAGGCATTAAATGCATCAACGTTAGAATCAAGAATTTTCTTTTTTCCTTTTCATTTTGAAATAAGGGGTTTGCCCTTTGAAGTACTTGGTGTAGTTCTCGATTTTGTTTTAACATCCATTATTGACTTTTTTTTCTCATCATCATCACACTCTAATGATCTAAGTTTAGGTGATAAAATTGACAGAAAAATGGTTGTGGCCCTAACTGTCTTCCTCTTGCTTTGATGGGAGGAGGTAGAATCATGCATCCTTTTCGGTGTTGAGCCAAAGTTAGTCAATGTGTATTCTTCTTTATCAAAATGAAACGACACAACATCATAAGAAGCAAGCAGGTTTGTGGCTAGGAATATGGGAGATATCCTTGAATTGAAATGGATGTTAAGATTTCTTGATCATCTTTTTGGTTAGTGACAAGAAGACTTGCCGACATTCGCTTTTGTCATTTTGGAGCTTTTTGATTTGAGGAGGTTATTGTGAGTTTTCACCATTGTAGTCACATCAAGTCGTGCAAACACAGAGCAGAGACGACAAAGTTGGCACCAAGGTTCGAAAAATTTCACAAACAGCACATTTACATAGCCAAGAAAATAAATTCAGATTTGGTCCACAAATTAAAAAATTTTGTATAAATCAATCCACCAAAAATTAAAGAAAATCAAGAAAATAAAATGCAAGCAATCAAATATCTACATTGTTTTGGTTCCTTCGTAGAACAACAGGCACAACCTGATGACGTCATCATCATTTATTACACTGAAGTTTGAAGTTGTCTTAAATATCATTCAACCAATCAAAGTTTAAACACCTTGTATTTGAAATAAGTATCCCTAAGGCAATGATTTCCATTTATTGTATCTAGATAATGACCAATGTTTAAAACTATCACCAGAGCAAACTCCATAGAGAAAATTGAATGATGGTGTCTCCTATTAGAAAATATAATACATTGTCATCATTATTCATTGTAACGACCTATTGTAACTACATCTTGTACATGAGGTTAGTTGAAAATTAAATATGACCAATATCAAAAAAATGTTCAAAACAAGTTTGAAATATAGTTAATTCTTTTAATGAATTTTATCACCCGCATGTACAATAATAAACTTGAATAGCTAAAAAAGTGGCCATCTTTTGAAATCTACAATATTTTCATTGGCTTTACTATTTTTCTGTACAAATTTTTTTTAACTGTTGGAAAATCAATTGCCAAAAAATATCAAGCTTAGAAAGAAATAGAAATATGGCAAAGAAGAAGAAATTTATTTTTTTCATTTGATTATTAGAGAATATTTTTATTTAAATATATGTTATTTAACTTCTTCATAAAGATTTTAGTGGCATAGCTAATCTAGTTAATCTATTTTAAAAAGGTTATTACTTTTAAAAATTTTGATTTGAACTAATATGCTTTTTCTTTCTCCCATCTTTTAAAGAAAGAATAATTCAACTTACAAATTTACAATTCATAACAATAATAAAAGATAGTTAATGAATATCTCTTTATGAGGCTTGCTAAAATAATAGATAGATAAAATTTTATATAAAAACCACATATACTTTTTTTAAATAAGATAAAATTAATTTGAAAATAACTAAAAATATTAATATAATATTTATTATTATTTTTTATTTTATTTTTAATATAAATTAACTTATTGAGAAGTATTAAAAAAATTAACTTATTTTTAATATCTGTGTATTCTTTATTTTTATTTTAAAAATATTTCTTAATATGAAAAGAAATAATTAGTGAAATTTTATTTTATTTTTATTAATAAAATATTTTATTAAAAGTAAATTTTATATTTTAGTATTAATATTTTTATTGATAGTTTTTATACATTCAATTTTTATTAACATAATTTTATACTAAAAAATAAAATTAAAAGATAAAATAAAAATAATAAAAATTTTACATTAATAATTTTAAAACAAGTAAGAATAATATTATATTTTTAAATAGTGATGTTTAGATAAAGTATTTATAATTTTTGCATATAATTCCATTTATTTTTTATTTGAACAAATTGAGGTGTATGTTAATTACCTAATAATAAATAATAAACAAACAAATAATCATTCATTTTATTGCTTAGTGCATTCAAAAAGTCAAAAGAAGAATCAGTATTTATGCGGAAGCAAGCCCCCTTTCCTAGGTTTTCCCTTTCTTCAGCCATCTCCCAGCCTGTTTGTTTTGCCCAATTTACTGCTCTAAGCTCTCTTCTTTCGCTCTTCATGATCTGAAGTGGTCGGTTTAGAGGGTTTGATTACTTTTCCACTTCCAGTTTCTGGATTTCTTGGCACGAAAACTTAAAAGAAAAAAATTCTTGATATCAGTTGCTTCCCTTTCCGCTTTTGCTATTTGTCTCCGCTTGTACGGACGTAGCTTATGAGATAAAATAATATAAAAAAATATATATATCTATGGTTTTTGTTTAATCTGTGAGTGTTCCTAAGTTTCAAGGTATTACTTTTTGCTTAAGTTTTCCTAAACGGTCTGGTTACAGTGATGGTGATGATGGTGGATTCATGAGTATTCAAATATAGGCGTGAACGGGAGGGATGCCCAGCTGCCGTCCAACTTGAAATTAGATGTAAATTAATTCTCACTTCTACTAAAATTTAATTTTCTTTAAAGTCCTCAGACTTTTAATACTTGTATCTTGTTTACGAATGGATCAATAGCATTCTCTTTTCATTTGAGACTTCTTTTTATGCGTATGGAGTTCAAATTCTGCTTCTTTTTTTTGTTTGTTTACACACCAAATTTTTCAGAACTGGTATTTAGATACTAAATTTTACATTTATTCCATTCCCTGAGACGCTACATCGACTTGTCTAAAAGGAGCTGTTATGTAAATTATTTGGAATGTTATATCACATACAAGTATTGCCTTTTTATATTGTCTTTTCATTCGTTGTGCAATGAATTACTAAGCTGTCATGAACATAAATTGGAAAGAGCAGACTACAAGAGGAATGTTGCCATTTTTAAGATCTATGCATTTCCTATTTATGATAAAGCCCTGAGATTGTTTTATATAACTCCTCATCTCAGGATATTCGTTAAATTTTCCCAATTAAGTACTTAAATTAAGCAAAATTCTGGAAAGGATTTTATTGGCATTTTTACTGGCGATTCTGCTCGTTGCTATCTTCAAACTCTCCTTAGCTTACCACTGATGGAGTTGATTGTCTTGGAATGCTGTAATAGCTCAATTCCTGAAATGGTTTTGTTAGTATTTAAAGATATAGTTCAGATAGGCCCATCATGAATTATGTACAGGCAGCATTAGTACATGCTAATTTTTGTAGATGGGTTATTCTGATGAGTTTACCTCATGTAGTTTCTTCTGATTTGGATTATGGAAATTTTGTTTTGCTTTCTTAATTGCATTTGACCATTTGATTACTTGTAGATCTAATTACTTTGCATTCAGTGGCACAGAAGGAGACACTATTTGTTCTTCTCAAATTCCAGACTTCAGAACAGTAGATAAATCTATTGGATTTCACATGGAGAATGCCATTGACCTTAGAAGAAGTATGCTGTAATTTTTTTTCCTTCTGTCTGAAAAACTGTTGCATTTTCTTGTTGTGTATTTTTTTTCCCTATTACTAGTTTGATTTATGTTTTCTTGTTTCTGTACTTTATTGAAAGGAAATTGTATTACTCAGTAACAGTATTTTGTGTGTAGAAGCCATAGTAAGGGAAATTGTTCATCTTGTTTTATGTATTTGAAATGCGATCTTTCATATCTAGTTCCCTTCAATTCCTTCATTCTGCCTAGATTTGCTTGGTTATTTTCCTAATTTCATTTTTTCCAAAAGACATGCTGTCCCTCACCGCAAGATGCTCTAGGAAATTATTATTAATAAACTCAGTTGTAGCAGATATCTCTTCTATGTACCATGTCTGAAGGTGACAAGTCGCAAAACGGCAGAAACTTTATTGCTTAGATTTTGAATCTATTTTGTTTACAAGTTCACATTTTGTGTGTGTGTATGCACTCACTCATCTGGGTGAATCTGTAGTGAGTGTTAGATTTAGGTGGAAGCTATATCTTCTCCTCACCATATTCCTTTCATGTTTTCATAGACACTGTATATTATCAAATGAAGACAGGAAGCCAGGCAGTGGGCACGGATGTCCAATTTGGCACCTTAAGTAAGGTGAACCCTTGGCTTCCTTCACCATTTAAATTTTCAAAGTTAATGAAATTTTAAGTTACTAAGTTTTCTCTCTGGAATTCAGACACTTGCCTCCTCTGACATAAATATACCCGCTGCTGTTGTGGGGTCCCAGCCATTGCCACTACAGATAGAACCTCAATCCCATTTGATTTCTGTATCCAGTGGTCATCATGAGAACTGGGGAGAGTCCAATATGGCAGAAGCCAGTCCTAGGACTGATACCTCAACAGACGATACAGAAGATAAAAATCAAGGGGTGATCTCTCTTACTTTTGTCTTTGAGCATTTGCTGCTTCTTGGAAACAGTTGAATAGATTTTACTTCAACCTTGCAACTTGCACTTGTTTTTTTGTTTTATTTTTAATGTCGCAACTCAAAGGGAGTGCTGCTTGTGCTATTGATGATTGAAACCAGGACAAATATCCAAAATCAAACATTATCTTTCTTATTAGTGAATTTATCAACTGTTTTCTGGTGCGTCCTAATTTTATGATTTTCATTGCAGTTTGAAAGAGGTCAATCAACAGTTGTCGCAGTCTCTGATTCTAGTGACAAGTCAAAAGAAAAATCAGGGGATCAGAAGGTTACACAGTTTAAGCTAATTTGATTTAAAAAGTAACACTTGACGCATAATTGTGTACATAGTTTGAATATTTCTTTCCTGTTATATTTTGCAGACATTACGTAGGCTTGCTCAAAATCGTGAGGCTGCCAGGAAAAGTCGGTTAAGGAAAAAGGTAGTTCCTCTTCTGATATGGTTTGGTACTTATTGTACAAGATGTTGATATGAAATAATTAATGGTGTAGATGTTTGAAGCTCTTCTTAGTTTGTTTGGGGTGTACAGAGACAGTAATAGTAGTGGATTAGCATATTGTATTAAGCATCTAATCCCAGTCTTCCTCCCCTTTTTTCTCCTTTTACTACAGGCATATGTACAACAACTGGAGAGCAGTCGGTTGAAGCTGACACAACTTGAACAAGAGCTCCAGCGAGCTCGCCAGCAGGTTTAGATGATTTTATCCTCCTGATACCAATTTTAATATTTGATCTATTTTCCCAGGAAAAAAATTGCTAACCTCTCTTATACTATGGCCTAAATATAGTCATACTTCCATAGTTTGCAAAACATCGGTAACCTCCCCTGCAAGGTGATCCATTGCAAATTCTAGAATAGATTTCTGAAATAAATTTGGGCAATTCAGGGAGATTTCTGACAAACTTTAGCATTCTCATCTGGAGGTCTAATGTACTTTGGCAGCCCCCTTGCATTGGAGCATACCATTGGCTACATCTGCAATATTTACCTTTTTCTTTGCATAGGATTTTATATTGTGCTTTATTCTGGTGAATTTTCTTAACTGTAGGGTATATTCATTTCAAGTTCAGGAGACCAATCTCATTCAATGAGTGGAAATGGTACTTTATTTACCTCTACCATCCTTTTTAGTTTGGTTAAACTCTGGCAATTGATCATGTGTGATTTAAAGCGGTTTTATCAATATGTTCTGCAAGATAAATGAAGATATATATAGAAAACATCAAAGTTGCTTACGGTAATTGAATATAAAGATCATTCCTGCATGTGCTTATTAGACACTATATTATGATATGTGATCTATTGTTGGTACTGATATGTTTTCAGCACTGTGCAGTGGCTGCTTAGATATGTTATTAATTTTTCTATGCTAAAATGCCCTCTGAACCTTCAACATTATTACTTATATTGTTCTGGTTATTCTGTGCATAATTTTTGGAGGATATTCTCATAAATTGTCTTAGCAATTAAACTAATGACACAGTGTATCCACATTCACCTTGCCTCCACCATGCCTACCCCCCCTTCTTCCTTTTTTATTTGGATGGCCTGTCCTGTATTTTGTAAATTTTGTATGATATATAATAGAAATTCTCTTGTTTCTTAGCAAGTAAGCAAATTGAGTTGAAACTGGTAGGACTCCTTACAGTAGCATGCCTGTGTGATGGTTGGGTGGGGTTGTGGTCTCGAGAATGTTTTAAAGAAAGCATTATCTTCACTTTTTGAAGAAATTCATTACCATTTCCATGATTGCATATATGTGATACCCAAAAAGCACTTGGACTATCTATGTTCTTTGAGTTCTAATTTGGGGGACCTCTGGAAGCCATATAACCTTTGTGGCAAGGAACTCGTAAAATGTGAATATCCTAGGTAGGTGGCCCCAAGGATTTTTGAACCCTTGGCCTTTTGGGTAGAATCCAGGGTCTTTTACCACTCAACCCATTCTCTTGTGATTTCAATTTAAAAATTATGATGGAACATTCATTCATGGTGTGAGTTATTGTGAACTTGTATTAATTATCGAATCCTAGTCATTTACTAACTGGAATGGGTGCATAGTTTTTGAAAAACTAGCAAAAATTGACATTATTTATCGGCATCTGGTTGGTATGCATATCTTGGTTTATATGCTTGCTATCTGGTATTTGTTCAGTTATATATCTATCTGGGAATTCTCTGAAGTATCTTTACATTTGTATGTTATTCTGGTGTGGTAGGTAGAATAAATTTAGTGTTATGGAATTTTCAGTGTTTGTTCACTTGATAACTTGGTAATTTGTTGCCATGTTTGCTACTTCACGAGCAAATCTCCTGCAAATTTTAATAGGATTGTATTGCTGGCACTTGATTGATCTACAGGTGCTGCTGCATTTGATGTAGAGTATTCTCGGTGGCTAGAAGAGTATAACAAGCATATAAATGAGCTGAGGGCAGCAGTCAATTCACATGCAGTTGACGCTGAACTCTGCACTATTGTTGACAAAGTTACAGCACACTTTGATGAAATTTTCAGGCTTAAAGGCATTGCCGCAAAGGCTGATGTCTTCCACATCTTGTCAGGAATGTGGAAGACGCCGGCAGAAAGGTGTTTTATGTGGATTGGTGGCTTCCGCTCGTCTGAGCTCCTTAAGGTGAGTTGGAAGCATATTATTATGGTTCCCTACTCTTGTCTTTGGTTGCAAAGGTGGGTGGGTCATTGGTTATGTTCATGTTTATGTTATTAGGGGCAGGTGTAAAAATTCAGTACAGCAGAAGCATTTTAAATTGTCATTATGTCTTCATCTGATTAATTCATCCTATTTAAGTTTTCTATACACCACATTTTCATTTGTTTTATCAATCAATGTATGTGCTCTGCTTTTGATCTGAGTCAGTGCTGTTGCAGCTTCTTGTGAATCATTTGGAGCCTTTAACTGAGCAGCAGTTGGTGGCCATCTACAATTTGCAGCAATCATCCCAACAGGCTGAAGAAGCTCTTTCACAAGGGATGGATGCATTGCAACATTCTCTAGCTGAGACATTGGCTGATGGTTCACCAAGCCCATCTGGATCATCTGGGAATGTTGCAAACTACATGGGTCAAATGGCCATGGCAATGGGAAAGCTGGGAACTCTTGAAGGATTCCTTCGTCAGGTAATTTCCTTCTAAAGTTGATATAGCTTTCTTCTTTTCAACATCAGTCGTGAAGATTGATTAATAGTACCAAAGCATAAAAATAAAGGATGAAAGAAATGATGAAATTTGGTGCCCCAAAGGTTGCGGGGTTTTCGAGTTGCTTCTTCAGGATTCTTCTCTTTGTTATCTCTTGACTTGTTGGCAACAAATGAACAATGCACCGGTCAAATAGTTTCCTGCTTCTCATCTGTTATTTTAACTAGATCTTGAAATGAATTGATTAATTACAAATGTTATATGCTGTTTGGATAACTGGTATTCTTAGATTTGTTGTCTTTTGGTAAAGAAATCATTTTATTTCTATTTTCTAATTGAAGGAACTTGGATAAGCTAATTCAGATCTGAGTCTGATTTCTGGTTTATTAAATGTACACTGACCATAAATAAAAACATTCACATACTATGTACAGTTAAGTATATAGTATGTGAATGTGTTTATTTATTTATTTATTTTTGGCATACTATAAGTAACTGTAAATTGTATGTGAATGTTATTTTTTTTGTTATGTCACTTAACTAGGAACTTGTTTTGCTCTTCCTGATGGGTTATGCCTTATCAGCCAACATCACACAATCATCTCTTTCTAATTTAAGTTTTAGCTTCCAGATATGGTTTTCCACTGAACATAAATTATGTATAGAAACAGCTAGTGGTTCAGTATTGTTTTTAGTTATAATCCTACATTTAATACAGTTCATGTGTCTGATTTTTGTGATGAGGACAGAAATAAAGATATTCTGTTTTGGGATTTAAAATTTGATTTTTGTGGAGCAGTTTATATGGCAAAATGGTTTTCAGTATAGTCTGTTACTTTGGCTAATATGATTGTCGCAATGGAATTGTTAAGTTCCAGATGCAATTTTTTAGGGTGGTTGTATGTCATGTCTTATTTGAGTTACCATTAGAAGCCCGAATAATTTTCTCATCATTAGAAACAACTTAAGTGGCCTTCAGCCAGATCCTTAGCTCCCCTTGTGACATTAGTCATTTCTAATTGTTTTTCTCTTGCATTCATCAGGCTGATAATCTGCGTCAGCAAACTCTGCAACAGATGCATCGAATATTGACGACACGACAATCAGCCCGTGCACTGCTTGCAATAAATGACTATTTCTCAAGGCTTCGAGCCCTCAGTTCCCTCTGGCTGGCTAGGCCACAAGAGTGAGACACAGTAGATTTGCTCATCAAATTTTATCAGGAAACATGCATGACTTTTTAGGTGATAAATTATATCCACAAGCTTCTGCAGTGACAAGGCAAATATGGCAGCAGCTGGAGCTGTGCTGTTTTTGATCCTTTGGGAGCAATGGAGTGGCACTGTTTCGGGTATTTATAGTTCCATCTATACTTGAATGCATCCGTTGTATATATGTTCATTTAGGTGCTGTATGCTTATTTTTGTGTTGTAAAACATTAAGTACCAATAATCTGATAAATGGTTTGATGCTTGTTAGAATTCAGAAAGGAACAAAGAAAGTGATATCTGTAACATAGTCTATGTAGCTCTTTCAACTTCTTTATCAGAGTTCAGAATAGTTCAGTGTGAAATAGTTATCATTTTCGATGTATCGATTGTCTTTTCGATTATTAACTTGTTAATAATTAATTAATTGAATTGAAGCTATAACGACGGCTTTGCTGGAAATGTAATATCATCGAGATTAGTTTACAATCTGAACGGATGGAACAAGAATTGTAGGTTTACCTTCAGTGATCTAGTGCAAACATGCTTACAGCTGAGATAATTGTTAATTTCGGAATTCATCGAGTCTCGTTTCCACAGGGAACTAGAACAGGCCGAGTAACACATTTCTGACTGATGAGAACAATAATTGAACTATATTTTTTTTAAATATTTTCAATCATTAATGCTATTATGCCAAGAGTAGTTTTTATTACTACTAAATTGTATTTACGGGGAGAATTCTAAACGTAAATTTGTTTTGGATTCTATTTATGCAAATAATCATCTTTAATTTAATTAATTAGTTAATTTATTATTTTTTACAATTTAATCCTCACAATATCATTTACAATTAAAATAATATTAAATGGCATATAAATATTTGTCAATATTATTTTATATGGTAAAAACTATTATACTATTAAAAGGTGAGCATTTTTATTTTATTTGTTTTAAATATAAAATGTTAAAATATTATTTATTTACTATTTTTTAAATAAAAACATTCATTTATTTATTTTAAATATTGTCAAATGTTAATATATTATTTATTAACTACATTTTTAAGTACACATAATAAACAATAAGTGATAAAATTAGGTTTATTTATGATAAAATTTATATAAAATTATAAATAAAAAATTAAATTTATTGATAATAAAATTTACATAAAATTATATATATATATATATATTGACATAATGACATTGAGCCCTGCATTTAAACTCGAGCTAGAGCATGAACTACTGTAATTTTAGTACCAAGAGCTTGAAAACTGACTAACAAACTATCAAACTACGGTGTAGTTTGCTATTAGGCGATTAAGCTTTGCATTGCAATCATAGCTGAAAAAAAATGGGTAAACATTATGGGTTTGGCTTCAAAGTTAAGATATTTCAGGGCTTTTCTTTTCTTTTTTTTTCAAAATGCATTAATTTTAAAGCCTGCTAATTTTTTTAGCAAAACTTAAATTTCTTTTATATTCTTGGTAAAAAAATGTGAGTTTTGAACAAAAATATCCTCTAATTCATATTTTATTTTTCTCTCAAACAAATATAATTTAGAAAATAATAATAAATCAAAAATCCATAAACACCAAAACCCAAAACCAATTATGATCATTACTTAATAACCACAATTTGATGTTTTCGTGAGACTAGTGACAAGATCACCAATCAAACTACATTCTTGATAATAAGTATACTTCATTTTCAAATTTGAAAAATCAAAGTTTTATTAATTTATGTTTTATTAATGTGTGCAAAAGTTTAAAATTCAATTTAGGTTAGTTTCTATGTATAATTTTTGTTGTTTAGATATGATAGGATATATGATGAAGTAGAACAATTTAGAATATGAATAACAAGATGAATAGCAAGTTTGTCAATTATTTTTGTCAAGTGAGCCTACTTAAAAACTTAGATCCCTTGACAAAAATTCATCAAGGGAGCCTTCTAGATCATTTTCTTGCCTTGGCAATTTCAAAATGTTAAGGGAATTAGTGTGTTTTCATTAAGGGATCTAAATGTCAAATAAACTCATATTATCTATGTCAATAGAGATTCATTGTCAGACATTCATTATGAAAAGTAATAAAACATTGATAAAATTAAAAACTCTTCTTTCTCACATTTTTAATTTTATCAATGTCTTATAAATTTTTATATTGATTATCTAATAATGGTTCTTTATTAACATAGGTGACAAGATTTTATTTGACATTTTGAGTGAATATATTGTGTTAGTGCCTTCTGCAAAAGCTTAGCATGCTGCGAAAGTTACAATTGCGTTGGCATTTGAAGACTCTAGGGATTCCCATAGCTTAATGTCATTATACTATCATTTTTTTAAATTTTCCAAAAATGGCATTTTCACACACTCAGTAGCATGCAAATATGTTCTGTTTTAGCATCACTTCTTTTGCTTGTGAGAATACATTGCATATTAGCAATATGTCATTCACAAGACTATGTAATTTGATTATCTCGTCAAATCAAATATTCTAGCTTTTAAAAGTTTGTTTCAATTCATAAATAAGTCAATGTAACTTGCATGCCTTATTTCTCTTTGTAATGAATACAAAACTCATGAGTTGTTCTATGTAAATATTTTACTCAAGATACTTATTGAGGAATGTAGCTTTCATATCCACCTACCAAATCTCATAATCATGGTATGCAACAATGACTAGTATAATTTGAATGGACTTAATCATAGCTATTGACAAAAAGGTTTCTTCATAATTTTTAGGATCATCACTATGATTAGTTTTTCCTGCTAAGTATAAGTCATACTCATACATATGGAGAAACTTATATCGTTCTTGAGGTTTTGATACTGTAGAAGATCTTTCAACTTGAATTTGTACTAAGTTTTGCTTGTTGGACAATCCACCTGCAACATTGTTAGTTTAAGGCATAGAGGATTTTTCCTCAACTACAATATTTCTACGTGCACTTACTTTTTCCAAGAACTCATTTTTTAAAAAGTGTACATTCCTGCTAACAAAACTTTGATCACAATAGAAGTACAAATGATATTCTATATTATCTTTAGGATATCTAATAAATTGATAATTTTTTGATTTTTTTTTCTAATTTATCTGTGTTAACTAACTTAATATAAATCAAACAATCTCAAATTCTCATATAATTAAGACTGGGTTTCTTTTCACTTAATATGTCATATGGAGTCTTTGGAATTGATTTTGACGAGATTTTATCTGAAATACACAGAATAGTTTAAAGGGCATAACCTCACAAATACGTCAATAAATTCAAAAACTAATAATAGATCACACCATATCTAATAGAGTATGATTTCTTCTTTCAACTATACCATTAAATTACAATGTGTAAAGAGTTATCATGTAAGAAATAATACCATTTTTTTTAAGAAATCTCGAAATTCTATAGTCAAGTATTCACCTCCACGATCTAATTGCAAAGATTTAACGTTTTTTTTCTTATTTGTTTTTCTACTTTATTCTTGAATTTCTTAAACTTTTAAAGCATTTAAATTTATATTTCATCAAATATATATACCCATATCGTGACATATCATTAGTAAAAGGTAACGAAGTACTCAAATTTTCCTCAAACTAACTTATTGAATGATCCATACACATATGCATGTATGAACTCTAACAGGTCTTTAACTTTTTCGCTTTTACTTTTAAGGACAATTAGATTATTTTATTCTTGACCTTTTCTAACTTAAACTGTGTTTTTTTTCAAAACTCTTAATTTAAGAACCAATTTTTGGCCCTTTCTTTTGTTACGACTTCTTTAACCTTTTACTAGTCTAACTAGTAGAAGTTATGTCAGCATTTTATGTCCTTTTCCTTTATTATTTTACCTATGAAACTTTTTGAAGTTCATTGAATAACTTTGGAAGAGTTCATTCAATCTTGCTTAAATTATAATTAGTTGTAAATGATATATAACTAACAGGAAAGAATTGGAGAATCAAATTTACTTGTACACGGGCGAGGTATGTTTACATCATATGTGAATTGGAGAATCATCTCGATGGCATGATTATTTGGTGAAATTCCCTCCTTGATCCTTACGTTAAAAAGAGTATTCCAATATATGATAATTATTACCATAAAGCTATTATAAGACTTGTAGAATATCATAAGCACTGTATAATTTTTCATATCAAGTCTGAAGCTCTCTATTGATCAATAACAACATATAGCCTCGAATTTTTCAATTATCATCGCGTCATTTTTCAAATGCTTCAACATTATCATGTGTAGCAACATTATATATCTTAAGTAGTCGAGCATCCTCTAAGACATAGTCAAATTTCTCAAAATCCATAACAATTCTAAAATTTCTGAACCAATATTAAAATTTTGTCTCATTAAAATATTGTTATCCAATATTTTTACAAGAGTTTTATTTGACATTTTGTATGTTTTATGTCACAAGTATGAAAGTGTGAAAAAAAGTAGCCATTAGTATCTTGTATATGTTTAAACAATTTGAATAATAATAATCAAATATTTTGAAAGTTATAGAGTAATGCTAATTATATTAGCTCCCACTATTTAATTTGAGTCATAAACTCCTTAAATCAAGACTCAAAAGTTTTGTTGAAAATTTAACAGGTTTAATATTTTAATATACTTTGACTGTCATCTCCAGCGGAGATTATTAATGACAAAGAATATGTGACAAGGTTTTCAAAATATGTGGGGTTCCACTGACTATAGTAGAAAGTATAAGGGGTGGGTGATGTGTACTCTATTTTGTATTATTTTAATTTATATTGTCAAAATAGAAAATGGAAAATCGAAGGGTGGGAGTTTGGATTTTGATAAAGAGGGAGGGAAACCTAAGGAGTCTATTGTCAGATTCCCTAAATCTAACAGCACGAGCTCTGTTTTGTTGAAGAGAAACCCTTTTCTTGGTTTATAATTAATTTTTATGGCGCGTCTTCTTCTGAAACCTCATTATCTTCATATTCGCATTCTCATGGCCTCTCGTTGTTTCTCCCCTTCTAACTGCTCTCTCCTTTTCAAACCTGGGTTGGTTTTTCCTTTGCCTATTCTCTTGGCCTTTTTATGTGGATTTTTTGTCTGTTTGTTCCCGGGAAACTCAGGGAATTTGAGAGAATATCTTTACTTGTTTGCTTGCAATAAATTTAAGAAAAAGGATGTTTTTATTTTTGTTTCTTCTGCTGTTATGCCTGAATGAGAAAAGCTCTATCAATTTTGCTTGTTTTTATTTATTTATTTATTGAGTCTCTTCTTTAATTTTCTCTTGGCTATCCTTATTGTTATTGAATTCTTTTTTAATATGATAATTCCGGAGTGACGATTAAAATTTTGAACTATCGGTTTTGCCATTTTTCAGGCAAAAGTTTCCACCGAGAAGAGTTACCGGTCAAATTTTTATCCGAAACAATGTGGTTTCACCAAGGGCATTTATGTCGTCTAGTATTGCAACTGAAGCTTTTAGAGAAAGCCCCAGCTCTAAGACATATGGCTCGGAGCAAATTCAGGTTATTTTAGAAAGAAAAAAATGTGCTTCAATTATTTTGTTTGTACTTGAATACGCATGTGCACACACACAGAGAAACACAATTATTTCAATTATTTGGTGGTTTTGACTTGGTTTTGTGGTTATTGGAGAGTGTTTAAATTTGATTTTAATGGGAATGGAAGATTCTATTTATGCTTAGTTTGTTTCTTTTCGATCCTATGATAATGTAATTAGGTGCTTGAAGGCTTGGAAGCTGTCAGGAAAAGGCCAGCAATGTATATTGGAAGCACAGGACTTCGTGGTTTGCATCATTTGGTATATTGCCTTTTGTCTTTATGGCCTGAATGATATGTTTATTGATTGGATTATACGGCCAAATGGAAAGAAAATTTGTTGAGTCGATTTTAATTTGCTTCTTTCTCTTAGGTTTATGAAATATTGGATAATGCTGTTGATGAGGCTCAAGCTGGATATGCCTCAAATATAGAAGTTGCTTTGCTTCCAGATAATTCTGTGAGCATCACTGACAATGGTCGTGGGGTATGCAACATCTTGTTCTTTATTTGCTTCAGTTTGCCAATAATGTTTGCTGTGTTTGATAAACTTTTATAAGAATAATAGAATGTCTTGTTTGCACTGATTTCTGATACTATTAGGCTTTAATTAGTACTAGTGTCTAGCAATTGCTCAATGAATGTTTCACCATTTTTCTCTTGGGATACAAAGTTTTAATTTATGTTAAGAGAGAAATTATATAAATATAAATTTCAAATTTGTAGAATATTGTTATGATGTGCTTTCATATGCAATGGCATGTTCTAAATTTTCTTCCAAAGACATTAATTTCCTTAATAGTGGTGCAGTTGCATTGCCTTGCACTTTTGGGTCACAACATTAACTAATCAAATAAAGTAGAATGTTGGGGTATTGTTATACATAATAATTGTACCCACATTTTGTGGCCGAGAAGTCACTCCGAACATTATCTGGCTTTTAAGATTATTTTCCTTTGGGTATATATGGTAAAGATTCCATTCTTTTAACATATTTTTTGCCTGAGAAGTTACTTCCATTGTTGCCGAGAAGTAAATCCCAATTCTACATATGTTTGCATATTTTGGTTAGAAACTGTGGGCCTTTTATTCCAGTTTTCATTTTGTTTTGCTTCTATTTCATATTTTTGTTTTTAAACTTTGACATTGCAGATTCCTACGGACTTGCATCCAGCGACAAACAAATCTGCTTTGGAGACTGTATTAACGGTATCATTGTTTAATGATCATTTCTGTATTAAATTATGTAACTAAGGTTAACTTGTCATTTGATAACGTAAATATTGTACAAACAGCCCCTAGTTTGATGGATTTTGTGGGAAAATTGAACTTATATTTGAACAAGATTGCTCTCATGTCTTGTGCGCAATGTGTGTAGCAAAATATTGATTTGGTTCTTTTTTCTTTCTGTGAATTGTTCAATTATGGTTTAAAAGGTCTATGATATCATCTCTGCAGGTTTTACATGCAGGCGGAAAATTTGGTGGTTCTAGTAGTGGTTACATTGTATCTGGTGGATTACATGGTGTGGGGTTATCTGTTGTTAATGCCTTGTCTGAGGTGTGGTTTATATGCTTCTAGATTTCAATTTTCTGTATTTGTAATGATTACGTAATAAAATTACTTTATTTGTGTGTTTGCTTAGTGTTTCATCTGTTAGTGAACCCTTGAGTTCCTCATGGATATGGCAATGTTTCTAATGTTATTTTCAGTCTGTCTGGTGTTACTTTACTTGCAGAATCTTAGTATTGTAATATGGGCTTTAACCAGTGGTGAAATTAATTATATATCTCTATGTTTTTGTGCATGCATATGCATAACAGAGGGTTTCAATTGATTGTGAAGTCTTGCTCTGTGTGTTTGTGCATGAGTGACAAATTTGCAATGATAATGTGTTAAATTTTCAATTCATTAAGGTCATTTCCTATCTCTTAGGTTTTTTAGTAATTAGGATGCTGGTTATTTAGTATCTCGAGTGCTACATTTTTTAAGTAACGTCTTGTTTACAGGCATTAGAAGTGACAGTTTGGCGTGATGGAATGGAATTCCAGCAGAAATATTCTCGTGGGAGGCCTGTGACAACTCTAACATGTCATGTGCTTACAGTTGATCCAAAGAATCGCCAGGGGACTCGCATAAGATTTTGGCCTGATAAAGAAGGTTTTCCTTGAGTCTTCAAAACCTTTGTTTTATTTTTATATTTTGGATGATACTCTTTCATTCAGTGATCGACATTTTCTTTGTTTGCTTTTACCTTCTCATCTAGTTTTCACTACGGCAATTCAGTTTGACTTCAATACAATAGCTGGAAGAATTAGGGAACTTGCTTTCCTAAACCCTGAGGTATCACTATCATTTTAGTTATGCCAACTATGTTCTCTTTACTTTCAGTAAATTAATTTGTTAGAAATTAGGGTTCTTACCTTTGTGTTCGTCATTTGAAGAATTGTCTCTTGCTAGTTATTTTTTTCGCTATTTTATATTAGACTCGTGACAGTATGAACTTTTACTATTTGCTTGTTTTAATTGCTTTTATCTCTTCCCCAACTTTTGCAGCTTACTATCACTCTTAGGAAAGAGGACAATGATTCTGATAAAAAGCAGTATAATGAATATTTCTTTGCTGGAGGTTTGGTGGAATATGTACAATGGCTAAATATTGATAAGGTATAGTAGTTGTTTCTCTCTGTCACCCTTTATCTTTGTGGTTCCTGTTGTGCTGATAGATTTTGCTTATTCTGCTCCCTTTCAGTGAGTTTACACCTTTCTGGCTCAAATATGAGGACTGTTGCTGACTAAGATTTTGCCAAGGGTTTATATGGGTCATAATTATGTTTGAAGAGGAAATAATAGAATTTGAAGATGAAGTTCTTGTATGTTATGATGGATTATATGCGAGTTTATGAGGTTTCTACAGTTTTACTAGTTGAGAATGATGATTGTTGAAAGTGAATGAGAGATCAGAAGTAGGGGACAACATGGCATGCTCTTTTAACTACTAATTGAATCATTTTTTTTAGGGAGGCATGTGGTAAAAGTTATCTGTGAGGTTGGAATGAATAAAGATAGCAAGAAGAGAAAAAATTAGATATAGGAATAGTGTACAAGATTTCACGGCCTCTTATGGACTTTCCTGGTGCTGTACCTTCTGCACCTTGTTAACAAAAAAATTATTTTTCCTATTGAGAAAATAATTAAAGAAGGAAAGACCTTGGACCTGGCATCGCTTGCTTCTGACCAGAAATTTTGTACAGGCACTTGATGGATTTCACTCCTGGATGAACTAATATCATCATTTAATTTAAGCCTTAGATGATTGAAGATTGAATTTTAAAGAGCTTGAATGGTGATTAATGTTTTGATATAGGGGATGTCTAGCATCTTGGTGGATTTTAGGTCTCAGAAAGACGCAATATTCTGCATACAAGGCTCTTCAGGAGTGGTTATTCAAATGTCAGTATTCTAACAGCAAATGTGGAACCAAAATCTGTTAAAGAAAAGACAGATAAATATAAAGTTTGTGGGTTGGCAATCTCATTAAAAGGCTAAGTTTAGTAAAAAACAAAAGCAAGTAGATAGCAATAGCTGCCAATGAAAAGGATTTTAGAATTGTCTTTACAAGAATACATGCTTCTTAATTGTCTCGTTTTGTCAAGAGGGGGGTATTATCATGTCAAATAAACTAAATTGGTAAGAAAATTTTTTTGTGTTTATTTGCAACTGAAAGAGATCTTTTTGACATTTGTTATTGATTTTCTAAATTGTATTTACTTGTGTTGAATGATGACTGACACTTTTCTCAACGGGCCAGAAACCACTTCATGATGTTGTGGGCTTCAGAAAAGAAGTAGATGGAATCCTTGTTGACCTAGCACTCCAATGGTAATTCTACATGGTTGCCACTGTGATGCATTTTCTCAATCTTGCTTCCGTTTTTCTTCTAAAAACTTTTTATCTAGTTACAATTGTCATACAAGTAATTAGAAAGTTATTCCACTTTACTGGCTTATGTAATGATCTTTGTTATACTTTTGTGTTGTGTGATTGATTCAAATAAAAAGGATAATCATAGCAATATTGAGTTACTAGGGTTGTTATACGCTTCAATGATGCCTCTTCCTATATGGGGAATTGTTACATACCTCCCCTAAGATTTGTGGAAAACTTATTTTGCAAAATATTTTGTGGAAATGCTTGCTTACATCTCTTGACTATTTTGTTGACTAACACCATTTCTTATAATTATAGAAATAACCCCATTTGTTAAATTAAAAAATATCATTTGCAGCAATGCCAAACATGAACATGAAAATGGCATCTCTAAATTTTTATATCTATATTTACTATTACCTATATTACATTGAACTCTCTAATTTTTTTATGTGAATAAAACTTTTTCTTAAGAATAAAACATGTTATCTACATAAAATGCTAAATAAAAAATTTCATATCAATAGTATAAATATAGTTTAGAATAATAATATACTTTTGAGATGTTTTTGAATCCTAATTTAAGTTAGTATTGTAATTTTAATGTTAAAATTTTATAAATTTTGCGTAATGAAGACTTTAATTCGCATTAACATTACAAAATATGTATATTAATAGAATCTCAATTAAAAAAGTCAAAAATATAATAATAATAATAATAATAATAATAATAAATAATAAAAGTATATTGATAATTTCTTAAATTAATTTAACAAGATAGAATTCATGGACTCTTGTTTGCATTCATCAAATTTTAATTGCTAGGGCTGTTTATGTTAGTGTAAGAAATGGTGTTAGTCAATAAATGGTCCTAAGTAGGCAGGTGTGTCTTTCTATGAAACTTTCTGTAATTGAGTTTTCCAGAAACATCAGGTGAGGTTTGTGACAATTGCTCATTGATATATATGTGGGCGTGGATGTTTTTTTATAGTGTTATGTCTGCAACATTATGAGATAATACTTTTCACATTATCCTAGAATGGTTCGAGTGATTTAATTTAGTTTTTGCTTTCATTTCTAGGTGTTCAGATGCATATTCAGATACAATGCTTGGATATGCTAATAGCATACGAACCATTGATGGTGGCACACATGTAGAAGGGGTGAAGGCTTCGTTGACAAGAACTCTAAACAGTTTTTGGAAGAAGTCAAAAATTGTCAAGGTGTGTCCATAATAACTTTCAAGCATTCTTTTCTTCTTATTTTCTGCCTGCACGTATGTGTGTAGGTAATATTGGGAGGAGCTTCTTTTTTTTTAATTTCTGTTTGTGTTCTTGGTTGGGCCTTAGGACAGCTTGTATCCTGTTTCTTAGCCAAAGAATGTGTGTTTAATTTTTGGAGGGGCAGTGTGGGGTGCTATAACTTTTGAAGTTTCATTTTTATGTTTGTTTCCCCCCTACACAACCCTACCAAAACACACACACAGAGGTTAAAAAATACAAAATGGTTATACAATTTGGAGAAAGCATTGAGCTGTTTTGTAATTGGGCCATTGAACTAGCCCTCTAATTGTTGGGTCAGTTAATGTAAGTTGAATATTTTGAACTAATATAGCTGGATAAAAGGAAAATTGCCTGAAATGCAAGTGTAAGAGAATCTAGAAGTCATCACTTCAGTAAAACAATCATTTGCTGGCTACATTTATTGCACTAAAGGGCACTAATAATCTGTTCAGGAGAAAAATGAAATACCTAAGCAAATCAGCTAATTTTGCATGCTTTGAAATTTTACCATGATTTAGCCATACTTAAGTCTCCTCCCTCCTCAACGCTCTCTTTGTCATAAGTTTTAAGACAGTTTCTTTTTCCCTGGATGTATTTGGAAGCATTAAGTCCCAACTCTTTTGTTTTTTTTTCTTTAAAACCTTGGATTCTTAGGAATTAATTATAGCCTGAGAGTGAACTGTCAGACATATGCGTTCAATTGCAGAGGAAGATTGATTGATTATTAATTACAAGAAAAAAAATTGATTTGCATTTGTTCAGTGCATCTAGCACAATAAAGAGAAGGGAAGTAGTAACTGTTACTTTATTATGATAATGGATCTTTTCCAGGACAAGGATATCAGTTTGAGCGGTGAACATGTTAGGGAGGGATTGACATGCATTATCTCGGTCAAAGTTCCAAATCCGGAGTTTGAAGGACAAACAAAGGTACTGTCTATTTAGAAAAGAATTTCTTGGATTACTTCTGGTATGGTTGTCCAAGTGATGCTCCAGCTATTTTTTTATATTGGTATGGGCTATTAGTTTTCATTTAATTGCTGATATGTAGCCTTTTTGACTGTCTATCTATCACTGAAAGACAAGGTTGGGAAATCCAGAGGTGAGGAAAGTGGTTGATCATTCTGTTCAGGAATTTCTTACTGAATACTTAGAGTTGCATCCAGATGTACTTGATTCAATCCTTTCCAAGTCTCTAAGTGCTCTCAAGGTATTTTTGTACAAGTCAGTAATAACTTTAATTTAATAATCACTGCATGTCTGAAGTTGCAATGTTCAAGGATCCATAAGTCCACTTGCAATTTTCTCTAAACCTTGAAAACTTATCTTGTATCTTTGTCTTTCATTTACCAATTTAGGCAGCTCTGGCTGCAAAGAGGGCAAGGGATTTGGTGAGACAAAAAACTGTCTTGAGATCATCATCTCTTCCAGGAAAATTGGCTGATTGCTCGTCTACAAATCCTGAAGAGTCTGGTATGTATCGTATTTGCTTTTACCTTCGTAGGGGAACATTGATTTGAAATGTATAATTATTAAGGTCTAGATGAGAATTATTAGTAATCTTCATGTTGTGATTCTTATGTGTTTTACTCTATATTATTGGTAATGTAATGTCATTGATCAAGTTGGTTATACTTCTAAAGTATCAAGTAAAACTAGCTTAATTGCAAGAACCGTATGACTTGAGCAAATATTTTAGCTTGTTTTAGTATTCTTGTAACATTTCTTTTAATTCTCATCATTCCAACTTTCAGTATATTTGCTGCTCCTTTTTTCTTCTTGGAGATGCTATTTTTTCTGCAAAAGATGATGAAGGAAACCTTGTAAATTTTAGGATATTTGTGCTACAAGTGAATATTAAAAATTAAGGTTTGATATAAGAGAAGTGTGTGAATTAGGGCTAATGTTGATGGAGAAATTTTAGAATGGTGGGCAGGGATTTGACTTGTTGAAGTTTTGGAAGTAATTAGAAATAAGTTTATGGGAGTTTAGTTAAGCTTTTAGTTGAGTTGGGCAAACAGTTTAGGAACTTCAGCTAAATTAATTTTATTTGCAAATAATAAGAAGTAATAGCTAGAAACACAAAGTATATGATAAATAAAAATGTAGAAGAGATTTCAGAATACATAAAACATTGTTCTCCTGCCTTCAATAATATTACTCTGGATATCATGTTCTTCATCCTCAACAAAAGAATTTTGTAGAGTCCAAACATAGAAGATATTATACACTCATTTTTATTAAGTCAAAACTATTGAAATATCCTTATTAGAAGAAGCCAAAAATGCACTTCCCCAGTTGTTCCTAGTTGCAGCACTGCAACCAGTAATTTTTTGATTGGTTCCCTAACTAATAGAAGATACAAAACAAAATAACTGAATTCCACTATGGCTGACACTTATTGAGACCAGAAAGGTTCATTTATACATTTTTAGCTTCCAAAGAGGATGATACTTCTCTACTCATGACAAGGGTGTTGCACAGAAAATATCATACATAGTTCTGCCAGCATGTGCGAGTACTTCAATCAATTACTTCTTTCCTTCATGGTGTTTTGCATTTCTGTTGCAATATGTTTTGAAGATCTTTATGGGGTAATGTGCTGTCTTGTTTAGTTTATCTTTCAGGAACTTTGTTTTTCTGTGAGCTGCCCATTTTTGTTTTGGTTAAATGGAAAACTGTCACTGATCAGTTTGCTTGCTAGTGAATGTTGGTTTAAAACATCAATATATGGGTTGGTTTAAACCATTTATATATGGGAGTCATATATCACGAAAAATATACTGACTGATTATTCTTTTGAAATTGTAATGGCTCTATTTTATTCTTTTTGCCATGTTTGCATGCTGAAATTTTTTGTAATTTGATAATGTATTATAGGTGGCACTTGTTACTTGTTTTGTTACGTTTATTGTTTCACATTTTTAATTCTTTGATCTGTATCATTAAATGTTTGCAGAAATTTTTATTGTTGAAGGGGATTCTGCTGGCGGAAGTGCAAAACAAGGTCGGGATAGGCGTCTTCAGGTAAATAATTGAGTCACCACTTCCAGGTGATGGAAGAGTTAAGACTGGCACACCTGCAAGTTTAATGAGCTTGCCAAATTATTGAAAGAAAAAACACATTTCTCAGGATCTTGCTTTTGCAGGGACTGTAACTTAATTGAGTCTTGGTGGATGCAAAATTATTGCTGTCAATAGAAAACAGTCCATATGTGGTTTAAAATTTGTTTTGGATACAATGTTTCCTTAAGAGGAAGTAAATGAGGAAACAAAATGTTATATTATGGTTTGCAAACATTTATCTTTCTTTGTTGTGTTTACGTAAGTGCCCAATTTTGTGAGTTCCAACATTCAACTAGGTCCAAATACCATCAGACCAGATCTACCATTGTACTGCCGCCACATTTAAAGAAAGCATTTTTTCTACCATTGTTATTACTTCTGAAGACTAATGTTCACATAACTAACAGAAACCAGAATCAATCTATTTTCTCTAATGAGGATGTGAAATTTTGTTTCTGGTTTAAGCAAAAAATTTTGTTTGAAAGTAACAATACATGCAATATTCACTGTACTGTGCAATCATAGAACAAGCAATGCTGTTGATGATTGCAGAATGTGATACTTTCTGTAACTGTTCATAGACTTGTTTGGTTTCTCTAGCATCTGTGTCAACTTGGCATGATGGGACATGGCTACAATATCGAATGATCTGACTTTCTATGCAAGAATACTTTGCATGCACTGAAATAATCATTCTCAATATTCAGTGCTTGTTGATTATGGAATTGCAGTATGACTTTTGAATGCTATGAAATTACCCTGATTCATGCTGCTCAAATGGCACATGTTCTACTCCCTGTAATTAATCTCAGTACTTTGGTGGCTTGCCGAACAACAGATGCTCTTGCCATGGACTCGCATGCATAATGGATTAAATTCAACTTTGCTTTTGTTTAACACACTTATCTTTGTTGATCATGCTATAGATGAAGGGTATAATTATATATGATACGGACTATAAGTCACAGATATGTTTATGCAGGCTATTCTACCCCTGAGAGGTAAAATTTTGAATGTTGAAAGAAAGGATGAGGCAGCAATGTACAAGAACGAAGAAATACAGAATCTAATTCGTGCTCTTGGACTTGGAGTGAAGGTAAACTTATTCTTTGTCATTTCTTAATTCCTTTATTTTTCTTTATTTGGCTTAACTGCTTGACTTATCTCATGCACTAAAATCTTCTTGGTTTTAGGGTGAGGATTTTAAGAAAGAGGCTTTACGTTATCATAAGATCATCATCTTAACAGATGCTGATGTGGATGGTGCTCACATCAGAACGTCTGCTATTGACATTTTTCTATAGATATCAGGTAGATGGTGAAAATTGAATTCTAAAGAAGAAAAAGAGAAAGAAGAAAGAATAAATTCTTTACTTTTAAAATGTATAAGTTTGAGAAAATTTTAAATTGGCACAGTGCTTCCTTGCAGAAAGCGTTATTTGATGAAGGTTGCATTTATGTTGGTGTACCTCCCCTCTACAAGGTTGGTTTTTGGCTTTCACAAATCTGCAAAGCAAAAGCATATATTTTAAACAATTATCCTTAGTATAGATTTCATCCCTTTTGAATTGACTAGGTTGAGAGGGGAAAGCAAGTCCACTACTGCTATGATGATGAAGAGCTAAAGAAGCTCCAGAGCTCGTTCCCTCCAAATGCTTCATACAACATTCAGAGATTCAAAGGTACGATAAGGAAGACAATGCTTGTAGTTCCTTCTAGGCTTACATTCATGATCTTATGCATTGGGAAGCATACACTAGCATATTTTGAGTATTAATTATGTATCATTCCCTTTTACTTGGCATTTGCTCATGGTAAACCAATTATATTCGATTCAATGAGGAGGCTTCAAGTGGTGCAGAGCCAAAATGAAAGGGAAACAGGAGAAAACTAGATTGAAAGGTGAGCAAATTCGGATGAAAAAACAATACAACACAAATAAACTACTAAACGCAAATCAAGCAAGAGAATTAAATTTAATCCAGCTAAAATAATGATAAAGAAAAAAAACACCAAAGCTAGTGTAGCTTATCCAACATCAATGCCCCCTGGTTGAAAGAACTTGACTGTTAACTAGTTGAACTATCAAATCTTCATCAGGCAAACTCGTCCAATAATGAGAAAGCACCAAGCTATTCTCACATGGATGGCAAACTTATTAACTGATATGAGTTATTTGGACCCTGGAGCATTGATAGGATGAACTGCTAGTTTTCGGATGCAAGATATGCATCTTGTCATTACCAGGAGAACACTAGTGCTAGCAACAGATGAAGAATTCGACCAGTATGAATTGGAAAGGAACTAACTGTCTCAATAAAAACTTGAGTGAAAAATAGTGTTGCCTTCTTAACCTAGATTAGAAGTTAAATGATTTACTTGAAGTACATTTGATCCAATGGAATAAGCAATTAATTTAGAACACTGTTTAAGATAATGTCAAACATAAGGAAATCCATGTCAACTTCTAGTTTAGGAAGATGATTATCCATAGGCTAGATTCTACTCTCTACCACCCCAGTTTCATCATGGTCATCTTTTGGTTTAACATAATCTTCATTTTTTGGCTCAGTTTCATGTTTAAGAGCAACAACACTTTTAAAGAGTTGGTGCACTAAGTGAGCCTTAGGCAGGTTTTTCATGAATAGGTGGAATTAGGTTTTCTTGACTTGGTTTAGGTATTTACTTCTGTGTTGGGAAAATGGTGATTGGGCATTTTTGGGAGGTGAATGTCATCTAAAGTTTGCATGTCTAAGGCCCTAATAATTCGTTGAGGGAATTTCTAATAGCTTTGTAGAATGGTTCGAAATTACGTTTTAACGTTGTTCATGATTTCTGTCAAATTCTTAAATTGGGTGTTGAGACATCTATCTCTTTATATTCATTCTTTGCCAAGAAGGATTGATCAATCTTATAGCACTCTATTATCAATTTTTAAGAGTATTATAGGCATAAATAAATATATGAATCAATTAAAAGCCCACAAAATTAGCTTCACAATAATGAGTTAGGGAAGGTATTTTAAAACTCTTTGCAATTGAACTCTGAGAAAGAGTATAATGATGATAATTATTGCAATGCTAATGTGCTGTCTTATGGTGGTGTTTCATTTTTATTAGATGAGAATACTGTTGCCTATAAAAATAAAAGTGGCACTCACATGTTGAAAACTATATGATGTCATTTAAAAGGGAAACCTTTCTTCTTCTTTGTTTACTGGATTGATTTGCAACGCTATTCCCCACCTGGATGGATCTTGCCTCCACAACTCATTGTACAAAGTCCCTGGATACTGATGGGGAAAATGTTACTGCAGTAGTTCAATGCCTTACATTTTGCAACCGTCTGTTTATTTCCATCTAATTGACTTCATTAAGCTTCTTCTCCCCAGTTACTTCTTTCTATTCTCTTCTTTTTTTTTCCCGGTTTGGGGTTAATATATGAAATTGCTGTTTTGAAACAAAATGATTCACATGAAGTGAAGAGAAATTCACTGAAGAGACAAAAAGTTAAAACAACTTCATCTATGTATATGATGTGTGTTTGCGTGTTGATGCTATATTCTGAACTTTTTTTTTAAAAAACCACAAAACTTGCCTCTGTAAACAAGGAAAGAACGCTGCCCCAAACTCTAAATATCCCCAGAAAGCTATGCACAAAACAAAGTTAACTGATGATCCCCAATTTTTATAATTGAAAAGAAAGTCAAATCTCTCAACTCCAATGGCACTAATGCTGCTAAGATGCCCAAAATTTCACCTTTTTTCCCACAATGATTCTCCCCATCATAGTGTTCAAATATTTGTTCATGCATTCCAAATCATCTCAAGTCCAAGCACCTTTGAGAAAACACTATGATCATAAATTATTTCTTTTTTATTTGAATATAACTAGTTGTAGCATGATAATTATTCGGATGTTCATGACATTTTTTTTCAACCACAGAAGAAGGCTGCTATTTGCTTTTGTTCATTTCTTGCCTTTTTATATATTCTATTCTGGTGGCTGTAATCATTTGTCCATATTTTGTGAGAAATAGTCTTTGAATAATGATGACGAAAAGCAAGGCCATAGGCTAACTGCTGGCCAATATCAGGGACCCAACTGAGGAAGTGTGTTTTCATATAAAACTTCTTTGTAGCATTTTTACCATTATGTGTACGGGTACCATGCAGGCTTGGGAGAGATGATGCCTGCACAACTGTGGGAAACAACAATGGACCCAGAGCAAAGATTGCTTAAGCAACTAGTGATTGAGGATGCAGCAGAAGCAAATGTCATTTTCTCCTCTCTCATGGGGACCCGGGTATGTAGCCGACTTTTGGACCTTTTTAGTTGAAGAGATTGCTGTTGAAAGTTTTCAAAAATAATGCAATGATAAGCTCACTGACTCATTAAATCCATGGGGCGTTGGTTATCTTCGGATTATAATAGCCTTCTATTTGTAACAATACTCAATTCAAAGCACTATTTTATGTTTTTTAATTGTATTATTTTAATATGATATTAAAATTAATTAATAAATACCATAAAAACATCATTGGCCTGCAGCCACTAGCTACCATTTACTGAAGTCACTGCTGATACTATTTGAATTGTCATTGACTGGTCTACTCCTTTGTACAATCGTGGCTGGTGTTCAATTAACCATTGGTCAGAAAATGAAGATTGAAATTACAGGCACCGCATAATATTGTTGCCAAACTGTGGTGAGTAGAAGTGTGCTACTACCTTCAGAGTTTCAATCTGCTTTTTTTGGCCAACAATTGAACTAGGACGATGGTTATACGATTGCATAGACTAGCCAACAAAGGATACCAATGGTGAGGCTGGTGACGTCAACAGACAGCAGCCAATGATGGGTGGCCAGTGGTGCATTTTTTTTTCTAATAACTAGTATAAATTATCATTAATACAATATTCTGGAATCCCAGGTAGTATTGTAGCTAATGCACATAGCTGTAAAGAAAGGGTTCTTACTTGTGCTTGTTTTGTTTAGGTGGATACTCGGAAGGAACTAATCCAGAATTCTGCAAACCGGGTAAACCTGGATCAGCTTGACATTTAGGGCTTCTCTTTTTATGAAAGGATCTGTTTTTGCACCGCATAAAGTACGGTTAAGCAAATAGACAAAGTTGAGAGATTGAACTGGAGTTGTAGAGGATTATTGTTAATCCTCATTTTGGGTGTAAAAGGGTGGACGAAGTTATGTTTACTGTCAGAACTATTCTATGTAAAGTGTACCAGGTTATATTGTTGGTTATTTATTAACTTCAATATTAGTATTATAGCAGTTTTTGTTCCTCATTGTTCCTTAGAATTGCATTATTTGGCATTTGCATTGTCTCACCTTATTATCTCATGACGGCTTACAATTAATTATCTTTAAGCCAATAAAGTAGATGCCTTTTCTTTCTAACCTGTAGATATTTTTTTAATATATTTGTTGTCGTTATAATTTTAGTTGACTTTCAAGCGTAACATGCAGAACAAAGGGGTTAAGTGGAAGGAGATTTGTCCGGAAATAAGGATGGTAACCGATGGTGTTTGGGATGATTTTTTATAAAAATTTAATATTAAATTTATACTTAATATTTATAAATATTTAAGTTTATATTAAATCAACAATTGGGGGAAAAATTTATATTAAATTTGTAGTGAGTTAGATATTTTATTATTAAATTCGTTTTAATATATACTTAATATTTATTAAATACGTGTAAATATTTATGAGTTTTAATTAATTTTTTTTTAACTATATTTATTTTATTTTATTTTTAAAATTATTTAATTTAGCACATAGTTTATATATATAAAAAATTTTAATTACAAATCTAATTGTTTAAAATTTATAATAATTAAAAGAACATAATTTAATTGTTACATATATGCATACAAACATTTAAATTTAAAAACAATATTATTTTACTTTTTAGAAACATTTTTTATGCAATGTAAAATATGCAATATTGAAAAGTATGAAGAAGTTTTATTTTCTTTTTTTTAATAATTTTAATGCAATATATAATTTCAATTAAAAACAAATAATATTTTTTATAAATATAGTGATTTTTTTTGTCAATTATAAATCTTGTCACACACACACACACACGTATAAGAGAATTTAGGTGGTTTGATACTTTTGTTGGAAAAATATTTAAATATTAAATATGTACTGAATTTTGTGTTTAAGAGTGATAATTTTTTGCATAACCTATTAAACTAAAATAAATCAATATGAATTTACAAGTTTGGATTAATATAAAACAACATAATTATTAGATGTGTAAACACAATATCACACAATTAATGTTGTGTTTGGAGTTTTTAATTCGTAAACTTATTTATGACATAATTAATTATTTAAATAATCCTAATTTTTTATTTATTTATAATTTAATAATTTTATATTTTTTAAATAATTTAATTAATTTTATTACATTTTAAAAAATATTTAGTCATTTAGAATAAAATTAATTAGTATTTGTTTATAAAGTATACTAAATACTATAGAATATATTAAAATAAATAACACTATTATAATTTGTTTAATCATTTAGAAATTGTGTCAGGTTAGAATTTCAATTGTAAATTTTTTTCCACAACCGCCACACATATACACGAGATTTAAGTGTGTTTTGGTGCTTTTGTTAGAAAAAAATATGTAAAAATTAAATATCAATGGTACCCCGCATGTTATAATATGCCTAACAAAACCATTTGTATTGTTGACTTTAGAGATATTTTGTTATATATATATATATATATATATAATTTATTAATGAAAGAAAGTGTTTATTTATTCACAAATATAAATTGTTTTCTTTGTTTAATTATGTATATAAAATATATTTATGAATTATTTAAATAATTTATTTAATTATTAAAAAAAATTATTTAAGTCCTTCTCAATAAAAGTGATATCGAAATATAATGATATCACATAATAGGCATATTGAATGTCTCTGATAAATATTATAAAATAATATTATTACAGATAATGTGAAAGTTACATTATTAAGATATTAGTCTGAATTAATAGTTATAAAATTATTTTTTCAAAATATGACTACACGGTGATAAATCACATGATGATATATATTATTGTATGTTGTAATCATTTGACCTAAGATATCATAGACAACTCTAGTGGAGATGCACATGATTCATATAGTGTATAATTATAGAATTAATCACACCTTGTATGATAAAGTTAATTTGATCATGTATTATTTATATTTAGAAATGAACGATGGTTAAGAAGAGATTCGTTGGTCAAATATATATAGGATCAGAGTTTTCGCTGACTTGATTCATGTTCGAGTTCTTTAACAAATATTGATAAATGGATGAAAAATAAATCTCTAGTAAGAATAATTAAATATCACACAAAGGAGTTTGCGATGACAAATTCAACGCATATTGATTGATGGTTCGTATTAATATCGGTATAGAATTTTGATATACCATAATTCTTACTTGATTAAGATTGGATGATAGAAGAATTTTATCTATATTGTATGTACAATTGGAATGAAGTTCAACGGAGTTTACTTCGTTATAGTTTATAGACTGTGGCACATAGTTAAATGTTAATCATATTCATTAAACTTTCAAAATGTTTAATATTTACAAAGGTCGGAACAAGTTCTTGATTGCTTCACAGTGAACTTACATGATTACACTAGTAAATCTAAAGTAAAGAGAAATTTCCATTAACAATAAGAAATTTAACACTTTTAAAATAATACATAAATTGAAATAAATATATGTAACTATTATATATATATATATATATATATATATTTGAATTCTTTAAAGTATTTGAATAATTTTCTTAATTTTATATTATAATATAATTTAATATAAATTACATTGCCTAATTTATAATAAAAATTATCAAAAGACCTAAATGTAAATTATCAATTAAATAATTATAATTAAGTTCTTAAAGTTTTATTTAATTATTTACTTAATGGTTAAGTTAATGTAATTATATGAAAGTGCAAAAACTAAAGTATAATAAATAATAATTATTAAACGATTATCATTTTGTACTTAGTGCATATTTATCCATAAATTTAAATAAAGGTTAATTTTATAATTATAGATACAAGGCTTAGTGCATAAAGGCCAATTTTACTAAATTTCATAAAATGAAAAATTGAAAACCTAGCTTTCTCTCTCTAAATTCGTAACTTTATCTCTCTAAAACTTGGATGGTGTAGATTGTTGGAGTTTTATATATTTGAAACTATTTTTCATCAACTCATCAATCTAATAAGGTAAAAAACTCCTTCTTGGTTGGTATTTTCATTATATATTTGATATATGTTAGAAAAAACATGAGATGCTTCATGTTGTTAGCAAATTTTTTGTGATTTGTTGCATGTAAGGCTATAATCATTCCTTAAATGGTATTAGAGCATGATTAGAATGAGAAGTATGGCTTTGTTTGGTTTGATTTGCTTGAAAACTGAAAGTGAATGCATATGGGTACCATTCGGCCACCATGAGCATTTGAAATTGGAAATTGTTTTCAATTGAATCTAATGTGATTAGATAGTTTATGGTGATATGATAAACCCATGTGCGTGTTGTTTTTGGTTTAAAATTAGAAAAGGGACAAAAAAGGGGGAGAATTGTCCATATGGGTTCTAAGTGTGGAAAATTATTTTCCAATGTAAATCTAACGAGATTAGATGTGTTATGACTATGTAGTGAACAATGGAAGTTATACTATGTGTGTTGATGTTCTAATATGATTAAAACACACGAGGATGAAGTGTTTATTGGTGGATGTATTTGTATGAGATGTATATACATTTACCAATGATGTTCCTTTTTAATGTTGTGGTGGTTAAATAGAAATCAAAATTGAAGATATGCGATGTCATGGATTCGGCCAAGTGAGGATATTAATGAAAAATTATTTTCGTTAATATGTCATTTATTGGAAATTCAGTCAAGCATGTTCAATTGTTAAAAATTGTTTTTCATTTAGCTTGAACATGTAAGATATGAGATTTACATATACATATATGTGTTTGGAAATTAAAAGAGTTCTAATTTCACATTTTCAAGTGTTAACTATTATGAGTTGGTTATAAAATTATTTTTCATTGTTGATACATAAGGTATGCATATATATGTAATGAGACTTGTGTGTGTGTGTGAATTCATGTTTTGCTCGTTGGTGTCATTAACAAAATACATGTTAAGACATGTTTAAAGTGTTTGAATGTATTATATACATTTGATGTGTGTGTGTGTGTGTGTTTTTGCTTTTGACTATATATGTATGTGCACATGGTGTATTAAATGTATATTAGCTACATATAGTATGTGTATGCATGAACATTTATTTGACGTGTGTTTATGTTCATTATTCTATGCATACATAATATAACAATGAAATATTAAAAAAATTTATTATTCTAATATTTCATATCATTCATTTACTCAATTTTACACAATTTCATAATATGTAATAAACCAAATTACTCTATGCATACATATCCATATACTTATATATATACATAATATATATATATATATATATATATATCATTAAAATATACAATACCATAAAGATATTTAAAATACCTTATTTAGCATTGTATATCGATGAGATATCATACTTATAATATAGCACGTAATCATACATTAAGTCATAATATTCTATAAATTCATAATAAATACACATGATAACCAAATTCCACTACTTGAATTCCGCCACATGTTTCTCTCATTCTCCAACTAAATTTATATTTATAAGTCATTACACATAATATTATGCATGATAGCTATCATTTTCATTATATACAAGCTTTTACAACTAAACATCATTATGGTCGAAATTTCCATAACGAGTTCCCATGCATTTTTTCTTTCCATTGTCTAGTAATTTTCACATTGCTACACAAATCATCATGTAAATATACATTCAATCATTAATTAAAACTCAACAATTCAAAATACATCACTATGGCCAAATTTTCATAATGGTGTTCACTACATTTTTCTTTTGTTTTTTAGAAATTTTCACATTGTTACACATATCATCATGCAAATATTCATTCAATCATCAACCAAAACTCAACAATTCAATATACACCATTATGGCCCAAATTTTTCATAATGGTATTCATACATTTTTCTTTCATTTTCTAATAATTTTCACATTGCTACAAATATCATCATATAATTTCACATAAAACCAACAATTCCATAAACCCTAATTTTCACAAATTTAAATATTATGCAATTTTACCTTTTTCTTCATAAATTCTTCAATTTCTTACTACAATCACTAATTTTTTCTTCTCTTTCACCTTAAATTGAAGAGCTCTATATAAAACATTTTTCCCTTAAGGAACAATTTGAGATAACATTAATTTTTCATGGTTTTTGGCTTGGAAAAAGAAGAAATCTCAACAGAGGGAGAGAGGGCATGCACGTTTCTGCCAAGGAAGAAGAAAATTGCAGAAATTTTTAGCATTTGGCCTTTATATACTAATGGACATATTTTTCATTTTGCCCTTCACTTTTCTAATTAATCTTTAGCGTGTTCTTTTCAATTTACCATAATAACCTTGTGTTTTCTATCAAATTCATGATTTTTCATTTCATTTAACTCCCTTCTTTGCCCTTTGGATCCTTATGAAACAACTGTTTTGCTCCAATTGAACAAAATTGATCATTTTAGTCCTTTTTCGTTTTTTTAAAGAGCATTCGTGTCCAAATTTAATTTTTCTTTTTCCTACATCCTCTTTATAATATTTCTTAGATTTTGAAATGTTTGAATTCTCGTGAAGTCCTTCTGACCCTTAGTGATCTTATAATTTTGCCCTTTTTGGCAAAATTATTATTTTTTTTGACAAAATGGAAGAATTTACATTTCTAAGGTTATTGGACCTACCTTTTCCTCTAATAATCTATATTATACTAAATTATATCATTAGCATCTAAGTCTATTTATTGAAACATTTTTGAAATAATAGATTTGTCCTTTATCGCTCCGAGTATATATTTTGTCTCATTCACACCATGTGGGTCCTTACTTGCAGTGTACGATTATCTCACTCGTTGTCTGCAAACTATACTCGCATTGTGTGAGAACAATATTTTCATGTTCTACCCCACTCGTTGTGTGCAACCCTTTGACTTGTACCATGAGACTGTTTGTATTTTGGTCATGCACATTTTGTCCAACTCGCATTATGCGAGTCTTACATTCGCACTATGCGAGTTTATGATTTTTTCATAATTTTTATTTTTTCGTTACTTGGAAAAATTATTATTAAATTTGAAGATGTTACATTTAATTATTTATTAACTGATAAAAATAGTAAAATAACTTTTTAAGATATTGTTCTCTTTTGAGGTTTGAAAAAAGTATCCATAGATGCATGTTTTTTGAAAACTAATAAAATATATCTCTCAAGAATTTGATTGCTAATTAACTAATGAAAACTGTAAAGTAACTAAAATAGTATTATTTTCTGTATTTGAGAAGTACAAACTAAATATTATGCTTGAAACCTAATTGAAAATGCTCCAATAGAAAAATATAAAATTACTAAATTTTTTATATATTTTTAAAAGATTTAAAACTATGATATTTAAACATAAATCAATAAACTATATCTTTGAGAATTAAGGAAAAAATAAATAAATTTCAAAATATAAAATAGTAGACTATATCTTTAGGGTTTTACAAGAAAAATTAAAGAAATTCCTAAAGATGTAGTCTAACGTCAATATCTTTTGGAATTTCTTAAATATAAATTCCTAAAGATATAGTTTAACGGCTAGATCTCTAGGAATTTCTTGTCATACTTAACTATTGTTCTGATTTTCAATTCTTATGAAGAATCTTTTTAACATTTGTTCGAATTTGGCCACCTGTATTTTTACTAACGTAACATTCTTAAATTCAAGTATTATTTGAATACCTTAACACATGTATTTTATTAATAATTTGAGTGGAGAAATATAAAAGAGAAGCTTTGAAAATATGTTGGAAAAAAATTTAGCGAAAATAGGTCCAAAAGGTGATAAAGGGCAAAATCATTATTTTAGAAAAAAAATGATGAAGAACGAAATTGTAGATGAATGAGTTAAAGCTTGTATGATAGAATTATAAGAGGAACAAAGTTGTTGAATAACCCTAGAGCCGCAAAACTTGTATTTTTACCAAAAGAGGGCAATTTTGCAAAAAAATGACAAAATTATCATTTCACCAAGGGTCGAAAGGGTCATGTTGGAATCCAACCACCCAACAAATCTTGAAATATTGTTACTAATAAGTAGAAAGAAATTGTAATTGGATTTGGGTGTAAATTGCTATATAAGAGATGGAAGAAGATAAAAATGACATTTTATGTTCACCAAAGGCAAAATGATCATTTTAAAAAGGATCAAGGGATAAAGTGGGAGCTAAATTTAAAGGACAAGAAGGAAATTATTCTATGATAGCATGGATAGTATGGTAAGTGCACTAGGACTCAAATAGATTTGTTAAAAAGTTAAGGGGTAAAATGGTAAAATAAAGGTTTTAGTATAAAAAGATGGAAATGCTAGAATTTTCTCCTCCTTTCTTCTTCCTTGACCGAACCAAGCTTCTCCATTTCTCTTTCAGAAATTTTTTGAATTTTGAAACCGAAAATCTCACCAAATACAAAAAATTTTAAGAAATTTCTTAAGGAAAAGTTGTTAAGTAAAGTGAGAACTTTTTTGTGTCACTATTTTTGTATTGGTTTATGGTATTTTAAATTTTTAATGATGAGCTTAAAGTGTATTAATGGTGAAAATAGGTAAAGGAGGAGAAAATAAAGCATGATAGTGGAAGGATTTTGCATTATTAAGCTAAGAAATGCAAAACCCCAAATTTTGATAAATTAAGGTTTATGGGTTGTTGAAATTACGATGGGTTTTGATAAATATATTGTGTAATAGATGTAGCAAAATGGTGTAATGATAGCTTAGGTGAAAATATTGGGAGAAAATGGGATATATGTGTTCATGTTCAATCGGCCAAAGAAAAATGTATTAGGGTTTGGTTTAATTTTTGTTGTTTGATGTTTATAATAATAAAATTATGAAAGTGAAATTGTTTTGGATAAATTGGTGTGTTTGTATGTTGATGGGAAGTGAAAAAAATTAGAAGTGTGGGTGTGGATGTGTATTCGGCCAACGTGATAAGTTAATGATTGATTATGTTTTGGTCATAGTATCGTAATTATATAGTAGTGAACGCATGTGAAGTAAGTGAATGGTGAGGGAAGTAAAGAGTGACAATTGAGGCAAATATGGATAAATATAGAAATTCGGCTTGTAATTATTATTTAGTATACTTTTGGCTATTTTTGTTATGTATGCTTGGGACAAAACTTGTTATTTTGGTATGTAATGTGTATTATTTATTTATGAAAAAAGTTGAAGATGGATTTGTGAGGCAAAAAAAAATCCTATTACTGAAGAATGGGTATGGTTATAGACTTTAGAAGCATTTTGAATGAATGGTTAAATTAAGATATGTGTATGTGTGTACCTATATGCGGAATTAATGACTTGAGTAGTATACTTTCTAGTGGTGTATATTTTAGTGTAAAAATGTAGTAATTGTGGCAATTATGGTTATGTGAATATAAAAGTGTGTGTGTATTAAGGTATAAGAATAATGATTTTATTAAAATCTTATACATATATAATAATAATAATAATAATAATAATAATAATATTATTAATTATTATTATTATTATAATTATTATATTTATTCATTAAATATTAATACATGTGTGTACGTTGGGGGTTGTAATATGTGTGTGTGTGTTCCTCTTACGTTTGTAAGAAATTATGGGACTATATTATATGTGGGTTTTATGGATAAGGTAAAATTATTGAAATACCCTTGAGAATAGTTAAGGATAAAAAGTGGTGATATTGGTATGGTTAAATGAAGATAATGAATAATTAGTGTAATTAAAATAATTATGGATCAATAGAAATTTCATATCCACTGATAGAGCCACTTAGGACATAATGTAATTGCTATTTTAACAATGGCCTGAGGGATAGACTGAACCCACAACAGTTCTCCATGGCTCCTTGAAGGGTATGTTGAACCCATAGTAAAATCAAAATTTGTGCACAATTTAATAGAAATATAGGTGTGTAAGATGAGTATGGTAGCCACAATCTATAATTTATCCTAATTATGACTAAAGCATAATAAATAAGAATAGATTATAACAAAATGGAAATGAAAAAGTGAAAGGGGTATAAAAGAGGAAAAGAAAGTTATTGTTATTAGTATTATCCTAAATGGTGATTAATTGGATGGTTGGATTGTTACGAGTACTAAATTATTGTTGGGGCTTTTGTGTTTTTTATAGAATAACTTTATATTACCTGCTCTATATTTAAACTATATTTTTTCCAAGTACGTCTAGTTAGGTAGTGGATCCGACCAAATTCCCTGAGCGTTGACTAGCTGGAGGAGTTGAGCATATGGATTCATACTATTGTGGATTTATAAATACACCACACACACACACACACTATATGTTTTATTGATATGTCTGTTTTAATTGTATATGGATAAACTGTGTATGTATAAATAGATTTTAACTTCAGTTTTTATGAACTCCTGTTTTGTTGTAAAGTTAATATGTACATATAGTAGGAAATAATGATTTGGGGGTTACTAACTATTTCATAAAAATCATATGATGTTTTATACTTGTGGAGAAGTTGGGTAATATGAAAACATATTTTGGAGTGTTATATTTTTTGTGCAGGTAGTATTAATTAATAACATAGCGAAACCTTTACGAAAGTATTATTGATTTGGTATTTTCTACTATTTATTTAGTGTGTGGCACTATTTATGTGACTAATATGAAAAAAATAAGATTTAATATGTACTTTCTTAATGTTATTATTTACTTATAGAAAAATTGGATAGGGATTTTCATAACCAGAAAAAAAAATCATTTCTAGTCTTTTATGTTTTAACTAATTTTTACTTGTTAAAATATTAAAAATAATTATTTGAAATAAAATCTGATTTCTTTATTGTCTTTTGTACTTAACTAAATTTTTAAATGTTAAGAATACAAAAAAATCTATAAAAGAATCATTACCTGCTTTTATTTGTCCATGTTGTAATAGGCTATTTCTTCATGGTTGTCAGCTTCATTGGTATCATGTGAATCATCATTCCAGTTGTTCGAATTCCAATCTTTCTCTTCCCTTTTTCGCTCACTGATATTGGCATTAGTTTTTGGAGTAACGACAAATGATATAATGTTTGCCTCACAAGGTGAGTCAATAGATGTGGTACAAATGTTCATAAAGAGTGTCTGAGCAGCCATGTTAGACAGTCTTCCTGCTAGTAGTTTATGAAGCATTAAAGCCTTGTACTGAAATAGATACATGATTGGAAGTTGGTGGGAAACCATGGTCTGTTTGTACAAGCTAACAATGACTTTTCTCTATAAATCTTCCACTCTCGGAATATTGCCTGAATAGCAAAAGCTATTTCACACCCAGGTTCAAACATTTCTATAACTGCAGATTCGAGTTACAGAGAAATGAGAATTGTACTTTTCCTAGGTCACTAAGAGCTACAAATCCTACTTGACTATTGATGCTCCGTTTGTTTGTACAGTAAGGCCTATGTGCATGTGTTCCCTTGTTTCATTTTGTGCTGTTTTGTTTTGTTAGTGCATAATAACACAACGGCTTCACAAAGGTTATTAATATGATCCATGAATGCATTTCAGTTGAAGATGGTTATTTTGAGGAAGTCATTTGCGTATGAGCTTAACTTTTTTAACTTTAAAAGCTCCGTAACAAAGTATTTCGTAAACATTTACTTTTATTTTGGCAACAAATGTTACCACTCTCACTTCTTCGAAGTAACATTTACTTGATATATAGTGAATATATAGTGATTTTGTTCTACAAAAGCAACACTCAAATATTTAACAAACCTTATGATTCATAAACACAACCACAAAACACTGGTCAAATATGTTTCCAAACTACAGGTACACAATCATATCCAGCAACACATTCTCACAGCGCTTGGCCTCCGCAAGGTCCTGGAAAGCAAAATATATGTACAAATATTACATACATGGAGTTGTATCATAGCATACTTCAATTTGTATCCTTGTCTGATTCATTAAGGTGACGAGCCAGCCGAGCAGAAGAGTAGGCTGAGAGTGCTGATCCAGTCACAATCATTGAGTGCTTAAAGATACCAATGCATCCCTTAGTAGCCAACCAAACAATGCAGAGGAACCCAATCCAACCTGATAAACACAATTGAAGAAGCATAAGGTTATGTATAATAGTTGCAATGCCAAAAACAGTTTTATTACATACTAGACTCAAGCACCAACACCACCATACAACCCACAACAAGTCACAGATATTTAAGAGAGAGAGTTGGAATAAGGGAAAGACCAGAAGAGATAGAGAAAACGACAGACCTGGCAATTATGTGATATAACTATTACCATCCAATTGATGAACACCACATCTATTGGAATGGAAAAAAGTTGAGATAATACTTGGGAAACACAGTATTATTATTCAACAAATTGGCAGGTTAATAAAAATAATTAGAAACATTATGTGGCCGTTAGTAGTTGAGCTGGTTCAATTTTAAAATTTCCTGGCAATTCAACATCAATAATGATAGTATTTAAGTTGACTTAAAAACAGCTGTTATAGTTCAACTTCATAAAAAATTAAAATCACTAATCTTAAGCAGGATGAAAACTAGGAGACTATATAACCTTAAATTAACAAAATAAAGAAAAAAAGAGCGAGAGAAAATAGCTGTACCTGTAGCTATCATTACAGCTGCAATTGCTGAAATTGTTGCAGTGGAAATAACAAAAGCAGCCACTGACAATGCCCCAATATAAATAGCAGTTACACAAGCAAAGAAAAGTGCTAAGAAGCCTCCTGCAGCAGCCAAAGACATGAGAAGGGAAATGATAATGGCATTGACAGTTGCAGCCAGGAAAAAAAGCATAAACACAAGCAATCCTGTCACAGTAAGAAGAGTAATTGTCCCAACCTGCATCAAATTTTCAAAGCATCAACAGAAATTCTGAAAATAATTTTAATACCAATTATAACATATTTGAGGTTAGCAAAAAGACAACTCATGGTGATCCGTAAAGTGGCAAATCATTTATCTACCCTATCTTGATTAAGAAAAGACTAATTATCAGGAAGCAACTCAAATTGTTGAGGAGTGAAGACTACACAAGAAAGTCTGGAAACAAGACAGTAGAGATTTTATAAAGCATGCGCTTATGAAATCCATCAAAAATGTAAAGGTCAAGAACTTAAAACTCATAAGTCATAACTTACTCATCGTCTCAAGTTTTCATGTCATTTACTGAAACATAGCTCTGACTCTTTTAGCATCAAACAGGGCAATAGATCTAGTTGCAGCCTTATTGATAGAAGGTTCAGCCACAGGTTTGAGACCTGGCCTTCTTAGAAACAAGTTCAAGTACACTGCTGGAGAGCAAGATAGAGACAAACAGAGAAAAAGTATCCAGAAAACAGACCTTGAAACTAAAAATGAAACTTCAGTTGTTTCATAAAAGTATATTTGTAGAACATCGGTAACACTTTGCCACTAGTGCACAAGAAGTCCAAAATATAAGCAACACAACAATGCTTAAACAATGTTCACTCTTGCCATCTTCAACTTTCTTAAGAATTAACTTCTACAAGCTTTATACCTAAACTGCTAATATTTTTTTAAACCTATAATCCCTCAACCTTTTCAGGAATAGCAAAATTCTTCATGCCCATTCTATCTCACTATCTTGACCAACATACTCGTTACCTTCCACTTATGTTCGAGAAAGGTCTTCCATGTGAAATTAAATAACACTTTTAAACTACTGCAATCTTGGCCTTGGCTGCAAATTACAGAACCATCCTAGTTGACTATCCTCAGCTGGCCCTCAAAAGCTGCAACGACCTTCAGACAAAGATTATCATTGTTCATTACAGACCTTGCCTTCCTGACATTCATATAACCACACATGTTCACCTTGGCAAACAATATTTGCATCAGTTTGCATCTTCACTGCCCTGCTTCTGTACCATATCCAGCTCTTATAATATCAATTTAATCTGATATGTTAAAAAGCACCCCAAAAAATTCTTCACTCCATCCTTTTGAGTTTCAATTCTATGGGTGATATCATCACAAATGTGCCTAAGTTCTAAAGCTTGAGAATTTTCATATGGCAATTTTTTTTCCAGGCCCATTAGTCTGATTATGTAAAAAAGAAATTTCATCCACAAAGAGAGGAGAAAAAAGAGGGAGTGGTAGAAAGGAATAACAAATAAGAGAAACATAGGAACATCAATGGGTGACTTGGTGGTGGTTTTGGGCACGTATAATGGATCTGTGAGGTCTGTCACTTCTGGTATATACAGAACGAAATGAGACACTAATTCAAGCTAATGTAGAAATATCAATTAACGTAAGACTGAGATGGATAGAAAAATTCAAACATTCAGTTCTTTCTATATTAATCTGCGTTCCAGAAACATGAGGCTGATTTATAGTGCCATTAAGCTAAGCACATCTTAAACACAAATCAAAAGCAAATGTTATTTAAACGAAAATAATCTTGCTGGGAGATGTGTTGTCCCTAAATAACTAAAAATACAATCATTCCTAACATAAAAAATAAGCTGGTTTGATTTATTCTTCACTACATAAGATTTGTTTCTTAAGAAACATTGGAACATATTTTTACATAGAATGCACACACCAATACCTGTTTCAAACAAATATTTATTTCAAAATATGATTGTTTGCAAATTCTCAGACTTTGAAAATACAAAAGCCTCAAACAGTTTTATATAAGCCTTCCAATTCAAAGGATCAAAAAAACAGAAAAATAATTGAAAATGAATAATTAACCGATCAAACGGTATAGAACTTAGACCAGAATGCAAAAAAAGAAAAAGTTAGAAGATGTCTATGTGTTTTTCCGTTGTAATAAAACAGTTTTCCAAATATTTTATTTTTCACTTTTACGAAAAGAAAAAAATTTGCAAAGCATTCAAACTTCGCTTCCAGTTGCTCCACAGCAGAGGAAACAAGATACACTCCCAAAAAAATAAAAGGATCCACAGCTCGATCAAGTAAACAGACGATTCAACAAATTATGTTTTATATCTATAGTTTGACCATTACCGCAACCACATGATAACTTACGTACAGCAAGTAAGCAAGCAAGCAAATAAAACACAAAAATGAAATGTTAAAATTAAATAGTACTGACGGAGATGACGACGAGAGCACGGAGAGGGCTGCCTCTACGAATCCAGAGAAGAACATTTCGGCCAGTGTTTCTGGACGCTTCCCGAAGGTGGGGCCCATTATCTGATAGAGAGATTTTGATGCGCTGCAGAATTGGAGAAGATGCGTTGGAATCAGGGAAGAGAATCGTGGAAATCAAACGGCGGACAGTGGTGTAGAGTGTTGTTTCCTCCGGTCGAGTACCTTTGTATTTATTGGTCTCGTCGTCAACGGAGAAACCGTTGTTGTGGATTGAATCAGACTCGTAAGGTTCATTCATTTTGAGTAATTGGTAGGGGGTAATTGTCACTGGGAAAGTGAAAGTTATGTACGAATTATGAATATGAGCTGTGACTGTGAGAACAAGATGCAAGAGTTACTATTACCTGTCCTTCTTTCGTTCTTTAACTCGACCGAAGTCTCAAATCTCAACTGAAACTAAGAATAATTTAGTAGGTTGTTGGGATAGGGTTTTGACGTCCAATCTGCAGGACTCTTTAAATTCATGGATAGCTCAGACTCTAAATCTTTTATATTTAAAATCAAAATTTTAATGTTTAAATCAAAATATTGTTATTATTTTAATTTTAAAAAATAAAAATATTTTTATTAAAATAAATAATAATAAATTTTTTTCATGAATTATTTCATGATGTAAATAAATATTTTTTATTTTTTTTTCTTTCCTTTTCTTAACCTTTTCATGATGTATTTATTTTTTGAAATCTATGAAAGAAAGCAAAGAAATTCTAAACCAAAGAAAAAAATGTAAATTTCTTTATTTGTTTAGAATAATTGAAAAAAAAAGATATTACTTAAAAATATTTATTTTTTTAAGTGAATAAATAATAATCCTCTCTAAAGCGATAGAAATTATGATTTCTACCTTTAAAATGATTAAATTTTTAATTTTATTTTTAATTTATGTATTTTATTATATATTTTTTAATTAATTAATTAGTATTATTTTAATTTATTTACAAATTGTTTTGTTTTTTTACATTAATATTTTATTTTATCATAAAAATTCAATATCATCTTAGACATTATAATTATTATTATTTTTGTCATAATTATAGTTATGTTTTTTTTCTATTTTTTTTTATATATATTAATTTTAAAAAAATATGTTATAATTTTTATAATTATCATAATTCATAAAAATTATTATATTTATTTGATAATTTAATTTTTATTAAATAAAAAATAATTGTTTGATATAATTATATTTTATATTTATATATTTAAATTTAGTTAATTATTTAATTTTTTTTAATTTGGAAAATACATAATATTTTAATATAAATAAGTATTTTTATCCAAATAAAAAATAATAATTAATATATGAATATTTATATTTAAAAATATTTAAAAAATATATCAGTTAAATATTATTATAATAATTCTTTTCAATAAAATAAAATTACATTAAAATTAAAAGTAAAAATAATTAAAAATTTTAATCTATTAATAAATATCAATAAGTTTAAAAGTAAGGGGTATTTTCAAGTAAATGTCCTAGTAAAAGGGATAATTCAAGATTTTTTATTTCATTTAACTACTCACTTTGTTTTTTTAATTTTTTATGAAACGAATATTTTACTTTTATTGAACAAAATTAGTTATTTTAACCTTTTTTTTCATCTTTTTCAAAGGAATTCACATTCAAATTTAATTATGTTTTTTTCCTTCTTATTTTTAACATCTCTAAAATTTTAGAATGTTCAAATTTTAGTAGTCCTTCCAATCCTTGAAAATTTAACAATTTTACCTTTTTCAGCAAAATAATAATATAGTTTTAGGGTTAATACTCTATCTTTTTATATTTAGTGTAACTTATTCAATTCAATAATTTAACTTTTTTTTTAGGTCATTTTTTTTTCATTTCATCATAACATAATAACCAATTTGCTCCTAGTATGCCCATATCGTCCATTTATAAAATTTAGCCTAGGTTTTACTACAATTTCATAATTCTAAGAACAAATAGACTGAGAATTCAAGACACATCTAAATTTGGGATGCTATAATTTTTTCCCCCTTACAAAGAATTTCATCCTTGAAATTTTCATCCTCGAAATTCACTTAAATAATTCTAGGTATCGTTCTTGCATATCTTGCTCTACTTTCCAAGTAGCTTCTTCTACTGTATGATTTTTCTATAATACTTTTACTAGTGAAATGTCCTTATTGCGGAGCTGCTTTACCTTCCTATCAAGTATTTGAATGGGGTGCTCCTCGTATATTTATTTTTCTTTCAATTTTACATCCTCGAGTTTTAGTATATGAGAGAGATCACTAATGTATTTTCATACAGTGGAGATCTATATTTTCGACCATACAAAACTTCATAAGGTCCCATTTTGATAGTAGCTTGATAACTATAACTTCCTAAGGTGCCATTTTGATAGTAGCTTGATAACTATTGTTATAGGCAAACTCCATCAAGGGTAACATATTGTACCAAGATACCTTGCACTCCATGCAGTATGTTCGCAACATATTCTCCAATATCTGGTTAATTCTCTCAGTTTACCTATCGGTTTGAGGATGATATACAGTAGTGAATGCAAGATGAGTACCTAAAGCTCTGTGTAAGCTCCCCTAGAAAACTGATATAAATCTAAAAGCTTTATTCGACACAATCGTCTTAGGTACTTTATGCAGGCTCACTATTTTTTAATATAAATCTAAGCCAATTGATCAGATGTAGTGCTATCCTTTACAAGAATAAAATGAGCTGTTTTAGTTAAGTGATCCACTATTACCCATGTGGTATTAAACCTTTTTTGAACTTGAGGAAGACCAACTACAAAGTCCATGGATATATCTTTCCATTTCCACTTGGGTATTTTAAACAGTTGAAGTAGATCGAAAAATATCGTTGATGTTCAACTTTCACTTGTTGGCATGTCAAACACTGTGATACATATTCTTTGATATCTTTCTTTATGTCATTCCATGAAAATTGTTTCTTTAAATCTTGATACATCTTTATACTCCTGGGATAGGCAGTGTAAAGTGTGTTATACGTTTCACCAAGAATTTACCTTTTTAATTCAAGATTTTGAGGTAAACACACTCGACCCCAAAATTTAAGGAGATTTTCTTCGAGGTGAAAATGTGCCTCTTGTCTTTACTGAACTTGCTGACTTATCCTTTGACACCATGGATCTTCTAATTGCTTTTCTTTAACTTTTTCCAATAAGGTGGGTTGTATCACTAAGCTTCTTATTCTTCCCACCACTACTTCAAATTGTTCATTTAATAAATTTTGTTGCGATTTAAGATGATAAGCCATAACTTTTCTACTTAAACCATCAGCTGCTACATTTGCCTTTCTAGGTTGATATCTAATTTCACAATCATAATGTTTTACTAATTCTAACTATTTCCTTTGTCTCATATTCAAATTTTTCCGAGTGAAGTAATATTTCAAGCTCTTGTGATCTGTATATATATTGCAATGAATTCCATATAAGTAATGTCTCCATATTTTTAATGCAAACACCACTGCTGCCAATTCTATATCATGAGTGGGATAGCGTGTTTCATAATCCTTCAATTGTCGGGAGGCATATGCTATCAACTTTCCATTTTGCACCAGGACAGCACCTAAACCTTGATATGATGCATCACAGTACACATCATACTCTTCTCCATCTTGTAGTAGTACTAAAATGGGACGCGATGGTCAATCTTCTTTTTAATTTTTGAAAACTTTCTTCACAAGCGTTTGACCACTGAAATGGAGTCCCTTGCTGAGTAAGATTTGTAAGAGGTCTGGAAATGCACAAATCTCCTATAATATCCGGCAAGACCTAAGAAACTTTTTACTTTCTTAATTGTCTTTGGCTTTGCTATTCCAATATTGCCTCCATCTCACTAGGATCTACTAATATACCTTTTTTTGACATTACATGACCTAAAAATACCACTTTATTAATTCAGAATTCACGTTTAGAAAATTTGGCATACAACTTCTTTTCTCTGTTGTAGCACACATTTCAAATGTTGTTCATGCCCTGCCTCTGTTTTGGAGTAAATTAAAATGTCATCAATAAACACCACCAGAAATTTATCCAAATAATCTTGGAATACTCAGATTCATCAAATCCATGAACACTACTATGCATTAGTTAACCCAAAAGGCGTCACTACATACTCATAATATTGGGTTCTAAATATAGTCTTTGATATATCCCGTTTTGCAATTCTTAATTGATGGCATCCCAATCTTCAATCAATCTTTGAGAACACAGAGGCTCCCATCAATTGATCAAACAAATGATCAATTTTGGGTAACAGGCACTTATTCTTCACCGTCATTCTATTTAATTCTTGATAGTCTATACACATCCGAAGAGACCCATCCTTTTTCTTCACTAACAAAATGGGTGCTTTTCAAGGAAAATGACTGGGTTTGATAAAGCCTTTGTCTAACAGCTGTTGAAGCTGTTTCTTTAATTCTTGTAACTCAGCTGGAGCCATCCGATACGAAGCCTTAAATACTGGTGCTGTATGGGGTTCTAGTTCAATACCAAATTCTACTTCTCTTTCAGGAGCTAACTCTGGTAACTTATTTGGGAATACATCCAAAAACTCTTTAACTATTGGTACATTATGGATTTACCTTCCTGAAACAATATAAGTACCCTGTACAACCTTTTCTTAACAATTTTTGGGCTTGCATGCTACTAATCATCATATTCATCTGATGACCCTCTCCAAAGCTGAATGGATCCCTGTCATCTAGCTGAAATCGTGCTTTCTTGTTTTTACAATCAATTTCTACACCATACTTTGCCAGAAAGTTCATGCCGAAAAATCATATCAAAATCAGGCATGTTGAACACAATTAAGTCTACTGCCAAATTTCTGTCATGGATCCTTATACGCTCATTCAGCAAAGTTTTACTATTCATAATGCTATTTCCATCTGACATTTCTACCTTAAAGGGGTATTCTAAGTTTGTAGGTTTTAGTCCTACTCTTTCAATAACACCCCGAGAAATGAATGAATGTGTAGTCCCAGAATCAATTAAAGCATATAAAGGAACAGAGTGAAACAGAAGTTGACCGGTAACTGCAGAGGGAGAAGCTTTCGCTTGGCTTTGGGCTATAGTGTAGACTCGTGCCTAAGTAGTTCTGGTGGCTGGCACTGGTAGGGCTAGAGGAAGTTGAGATGGTGACATTACTGGGGTTTCTTTATAGTCCCTCTTCATATGTCCAGGCTGTCCACACAAATAACAGATCATTGGTTTGTCCTTAAACCAACATTCACCACGGTGAATTTTTTCACATTTTGGACATTGTGGAACATTATTTGGCCGCTGTCTTTTTTCCTTTCCAATTTTTCTTATTTCCCCTCTGTTGAAATTTTCTGTTGCCCTTGCTTTCTTGAGGTCCAAGACTTGTAAATCCGGTGGCTCTAGAAGATGATGCATACGGGGCAAATGGGGCTGATGTAGCATAAGGCATCCATCTCAATTTATTAGCATACACTTCCATTCGCAATGCCCAACTCAAGGCTTCACCATAATCTAGTAGGGGTTGAGGACCTGATAGAACATGTATGGCAATGTCTGGTCTAAACCCTTGCATGAATCGATCTCGTCGTAGCTGTGGAGTACTCACCATTCCTGGCACAAAGTTAGCTAGAGCATTAAATTTGGTAGAGTACTCTTTGACTGACATTCCCCCTTGTTGCAAAGAAATGAAATCTTGAATCTAAACAGTTACCACTTCGTCGGTTATGTTCTAGGACTCGAATACTCATTTGAACTCTGCCCAGGTCATAGTTGTTATATCCTGAGTTTCCTTTACTAGTTCCCACCAAATTCTTATGTCCCATTTGAATAGAAAACTAGCATACCTCATTTTTTTCGGGTCGAACATCGTAAATAGCTCCATAGCATTCTCCACTGTTTTAATCCATTCTTTTTGATCATCAAGATGTCCACAAACTTTTCTATTTTCAAATTCTCAAAAATTTTATTTCTTAAAAAGTAATAATAAAAATCAAGAATGTTAATGTATGGTCAGGTAATAATAATGAATTTTTAATGCAATGTGTGACATCACATAAGGACACTTAAAGCTGATACATTTCATCATCTTAATTTTCCAAAATTTTAAATGGCCCAGGTTCGTTTCTATGGGTAAGGTATAAAACACTTTTTCTCCTCTCTTTCCTTTGATTAGATAGATACCCTTCATTTTAATGCAGTTTCTTATCTTCTAGAGAGAGAGCTTAAGATTTCACTTTTTGTTCTTCGTCAAACTTCAATTCGTTTTGTTCTAGCTTTAATACTTACAACCTCTTACCTAATTCACCGTTCCAAGTTAGTTCTTCATCTTCATTTATTGGTCTTTCTATTACTCATTTGACTTCTTACAACATTGTGTTTGCGTTTTGTTATCTCTTTAGTATAAATATATTTTTTATTTAGTTTTGCATATATTGCTTGAAATTTGTATTATTCAATAAATTTGTAGACCTTACTATGTGTAATCTCTGGTTATCTTCGCTAAAAGCTCGTGTGTGATATCCATGGTTTTAGAATTATTGGCCATTTATTGTTGGAAAGTGAAATTGATATTGATTTACTTATGGTATGTTTTTCACTTCTATGGTCCGTTTTCTTCTCTTAGATGTCAAGTTTAGGATTTGATTCCCAAAACCCCTTAGAGCCATCTGTTCCTCAAATGTCCAACCAAAACATTACCATTCTACTTCAAAAGGTTGTTTTTTAGGCTATAGTCTTTTACAAGGAGACGTTACAAAAAAAGAGACACAGAGCAAAAATATTAAGGTTGCCTTCTTGTTTTAAACCACCTTAATCCTCCTCCCGAATCTAGTAAACTTGTAGATGTATGTAGTTCCAAAGACAAGGAGGAAATGGAGAGTGTAAGAGAGGTCTCGAACGACGAGGAAGATAAACCTGGTGAGGGGGCACTAGTGTGTGAAGTATCCACCAATGCCACTGAAGAGGGGGGTATGCTACCCTTCTTTGCCTACTTTCGTAAAAGTGGCAATCTTTATGAAATGGATTAGTACAAATTTTCTTTTATTGAGAAGGATTTGTTGCGCCTGAGAACGATGTATAAGATTTTCAGGATATATATGCCAATGTCCAAGATAGTAGTTAGCGACTATTTTGATACACAATCGCAGTGAACCGTTATGTTTCTTAGTAAACAATACAGGAACCATTATGAAATTATAAAAATAGTATCCTTTAATTTCTTTAGGATATCCTACAAAAAAAATTTGTCAAGTTTTAGACCAAGCTTTATAGAGATTTGACATCTCATATAAGCCTCACAACCTCAAGTTTTTAAGAAAAACAAATTGGAATGTTTATCAGTCTACATTTCATATATAATCTTTTGAACTAATTTAGATGAAATATAGTTCAGCGTAAATGCAGCTATTCCTAGAGCATATCCTTAAAAAAAAATTAGAAGATCTGCATCACTTATTATATAATAAACCATATATAATAAAGTTCGATTTCTCCTCTCAAATATATCATTCCACTATGGTGTAATAAAGAGACTAAATTGTGAAACTATTCTGCGTTTTTTCAAATGATGATGAAATTCTTTGGTTGAAATATTCATCACTTCGATTTGATCAATACTTTTATTAAATTAATTTTGTACTTTATTTTTGAATTATTTAGACCTTTCAAAGGATTCTGACTTGTACTTGAAATGATATACATTGTCATATCTGCTGAAATCATTAAATAATGTAATGAAATATTGATATCTTCCACTAGATTATGTGTTGAAACGCTATGCATCACTATGTATAAAACCTGAGAACTCACCTACTCTTTCACTATGTCCAACAAAGGAGACTTTAGTCATCTTACCTAATAAACAAGATTTATTTACCTCATAAGATTTAAAATCCAATGAGTCCACTATTCTATCTTTAGGAAACTTGAAAATATGAGTCTCATTTTTATGGCCCATACGACAATGCTAGAGATAAATAAATTTTAAATCATTTAATTTAATTCTTTAAGTATTTGTGTTATAAATAGGTGTATCAAGATTTAGAATATAGAGTCCACTAATTAAATATGCACTATCATAAAATATTTCATTTAAATAAATGGAACAACATTTGTTCTTTATAAATGAACAACCAATCTTGTCCAAACAAAAAATTAAATAATATTTCTAATTAATGAAGGCACATAATAATAATTTTCTAATTCTAAAATAAACCCAATAGGCAAAGATAAAATATATGTTCTTACGGCTAATGCTGTAACTCTTACTTTATTTTCTACGCGAAGGTCTACTTCACCTTTTGTCAATGTCCTACTTCTTTTAAAATTCTGTACACTAAACCAAATGTGAGAATTACATCCAATAAATAATACCTATGATGTAGAACTAAACAAATTAATTTCTATAATCAAAATACCTGAAATAGAAATCTCACTTCTCTTCTTCTTTAGATTCACTAAGTAAATTTTGTGATTCCACTTCTAATGTTCAATCTCATCACAATAGAAGTATGTCTCTTCTTTAAAATACTTTACCTTTCAACTTTAGTGCATATGCATTGGGTTTAGGCTTATTTTTATTCTTATTATCTCAAAAATCACTAATCAATTCTCATATCTCAAAAAAAAACTTATACTATTTGAAACTATCCAATGCCTGCACAAAAACAAAAGAATTTTGCTGAATCATTTTGATACAAAATCTCTCCAAAAACACAGCATTATACATGTAAGACTTTTATTGGTAACTTACACACATATGCACTAAAATACACCTTAAAAGAATGCTGAGATGGAGCATGCGTGCTGAGATGCTAAAAAATAAAATATGAAAATTAAGCTATAAACATTTTATTCCACAACAACCACAATTTTCATACCTAATTTGTTTCAATGACTAGGTATAGTTTCTGACCATCATTAATCATGTCAACATCAAGAATTTTTCCTCCATCTTCTGACAATATGCAGCCGCCACTTTGATGATCTAGTTGATTTGTTGCAACTTTGATAAGCTCTTCAATGTTCTGCGGAACCCATAGCACAATTCCATGTCTTCTACATTCTTTAGCATCCCATGGATGGAAAGGGAACACAGTACACTTCCTTGGGTGCTTTTTATCTATAATTGTTAACAAAGACAATGTTAGTAACTTACAGCCATGGATTAATACTGTTCCAAGATGGCATCAAAGCTAGATTAAATAGGTGGTCTTGTGTTTGAATCTTTTTTTCAAGTATCCAATAATAGCACATAGCAAGTAGATTCTATCTATGTGTTTGCATTTCGATCATCTGACAAGACCATTATAAATACTTTTCTCGTCCTCTTCCCCGTGCTTATGTTTTTGCACTTGATATTGTTGCAGCATAACATAATACTTTTGTCTTAGCAAAAATGAAAAAACACTCAACTCAAGTTTAGGTCCAAAGTTGGCATGAACAAGGTCTAAAGAGAAATTACTGTATAAATCCTGGCACATGACACATGCAGATATTTCAATAATTATAATCACCATCTCCCAACTATGACGCTACTTTTTGCACTATTACCATCTTCTACTTGAAGTTACATGATCTAACTAATTAAACTAGATATTCATCTTTAGTGCAAAACATAAATATTATTCAGATTTTTTAATTTTTTCATATAATAATTTTTTTTTATATAATTTAACTCTCTCTTTGGAGAAACTAAGTTACTGACCAACTAGTATCAAAGCTACTTAAAATAAGATGTTTCAAGTAGTCTAAAGTTTACTGGGGGAAATGAAAGTTACTAATAGATTTTTGCAATACCTATCATGTTTTGAGAGCCGCAAGGGAATTCTGACAATTGGATAGATTTTGCATTTTCAAGTAGCTTGATCAAATTCTTGTTTCCACTCATCTGACCTTCATCAAGAGGGGTGTTCCCCCATCTACCAAGTTCAAGTATCCAAACAATGATATAGTTGTCAAAACTAATAGAAGATAAAAATTAAATGAGAATACTTGAACCGTCAAAGTTGTACAAGATAGAAATAAAACAACATAAAGACAATAAAACAACGTAAATACCTTAAGCAAAAATTGCTAGGTAGGTCATATAGAGTGATGCCACAAAGATCAATGCATTTTTAGTTAGGAATCAAAAAGATTGAATTACCCAGACATGGCCTTAAATTTTTCATCAAAAATATGGTTGTATCCATATCAAAAACAAACATTTCAATGGTACCTATCCTTTGAAAAAACACTGGCTCCAGCCTCTATCAGCAACTTTGCCATCAAATATAATCCATCAGAGGCAGCTACATGAAGTGGTGTACGGTGGTCATAATCTCTAGAATTTGGATCAATGCCATAGTGCAAAACTCTTTTAAGGAAGTCTGAATCCCCCTTAGAAACAGTTGTACAAAGAAAACTACTGGCATTGTCTATATCCAAGGAGGCACCTTCTTTAACAAGGAAAGAAGCAACTCCATCATGACCATGCTTTATAGCTTCTAGCAACGGTGTGTTCCCAAATTTATCTTTGTAAAAAAAATTAATAACACATGTTACCATGACATGGCTAGCATATTGAACTTTGACATGAGTAGTCCAAAACTATAATACATAATGCAATTACCTTTAGTGTTAATGTCTATTCCTTTATGAATAAGGAAAAGCGTAATATCTCCATATCCTCTTGATGCTGCCAAATGCTGTTAAAGAACAATTTAGGTCAAAATCTTCAAAATTTTAAATTGAACAGCAGGAAATTATCATGGTTTTGCTCACATCTAGGTAATCCCAATGCATGTCACTAAGCTCAAAGTCCCCACCCTCAACCTCCTCTTCTCTACCACATGTGAACAAGAGCAATATTAAGTTATTGCTTGAACCTAAAAGCTTAAACCAGTAGGTAATGGCCCAAACAATTATTTTAAGCATTGAAAGTCCCCCACATACAAGACTGATACTGAGCAAGCCTGTAATGAGGACCAAGGCAAACAAAAACAGAAGAGAGAAAAAAACCCGAAATAGATTCAAAAAAGACAAAAAGAAATACAAATGTAAAACACATGGGGGAATCAAACACAAGACCACTTGGTAAACTTGTTACCTATAGCATAATACAAGATAGAACAGTACAGATTATAAAAAGAAAATATCATTGCGTAACTTTTCAATAGCTTGCCTTTATATCACTACTAAAGGCTCTCAAATATAATTAGACTTCATAAAAGAAGCAATATTAGGAAATGCAACCTACACTAAACATCCCAACACAACTGATTTATGCACCTAGCATATGTTAGACATGTCATCGGAAGGGTAATTAAAGTAGGTATAAACCAACTAAGAAGATTTATCTCTCAGAAATTTATAATTATTACTTACCAAGGGTGTCCTTCCATCATAGTCTGTCTTATTGGGATCGGCACCAGCACGGATCAAACTTTTAAGCACATGCAAATCTCCATGATAAGCTGCACTATTCACCCGCAGTGCAAGTTCTGATTCATGCTTAGCAATGTGAAATGTGATGTCAGACTCCAATTGCTTAAGTCGAAGATTGGATTCCTTTCCCTATCAATTTATGTAATCGTATCCATTTAATAAACATACATTCACACTTTCCATTATAAAAACTGACTATTTAACTGTGAAAAGTAAACAGAAATGTCATAAAGAACCTGAAATTTGTATCCATTATAGCCACAAGCCGAAAAAGTGAACTTTATCACAAGGAACAAACTTATTCGTGTAGCATATTACCTCTAAGAGGTTGGTCAAAACTTTCCTTCCATCACAAAAATATATCTCAAGGATATTTGTAAAAGATTGTTTATCAATCCGCAGAAGTCTACACAGTTCACAAACACGAACTGTGTAAGGCTGAGGAATGTTGCAAAGAATGGAAATTTCCCCAAATGAGCTGTTAGGTTGTAGATATGAAACAGTATCTTCCCCTACACCAACCTCCTCCTGCACAACAGTAAACTTCGCTAATGTTAAATAATTTTAATTTGAAAATATTAGTATTTATACCTTCTGCAAGCAGCTTAAATAGATTAGGCTAAACATTTGTCCAAAGCTAAACAAAAATTTCCTGCTAATAAACTTGTAAAAGTGGCCATACCACAATTATGCACTTTCAGAATGTTGTACCTTATAGGGGCAGTCCAGAGAGGCAATCATTCATTTCTAGTTTGAACATGATAGTAATATAATATATTCATCTTGGTACATATAAGAATCGTACAATATACATGATTCTAGAAATCTCAATTTTAGTACGATTATATAAAAGTTCTTTTCTCTCTTGTTTCTTACTCCTTTATCAAAACTTTCATTTTCTGCTTGCACAGAGGTTGATAATTTGATCTTTACAACGAGGCATGAGGTTGATACATGGCATCACACCAATATTTTACCTGATGCTGCAGAAAAACTATTTTATCTTTTTTTGAATCTTGAAGTGCATGAGGTACCACTACTTGACCAGATTAGTGTACAACCACTTTAATATAATCAAGCACATTGACATAGATTCATTAAGAGAAGTCTCTTTCAGACTCCAGAGGTACTGGACAGTATGTGAGGTACACTTATCAAAGTTCCTAACATGTACAACCATTTTAACATAAGTTAACACAGCCAATACTTGTATAGCCAATTGAACATATATATGTGTATGTGTTTCCATTTTCAAAAATCAGAAGTATCTGGAAGCCAAGACTGCCAAGGTGAAATCCAAAAGGAAAAGAAGGGGAAAGAGAAAAACACAGATACTGAGTAGATTATTGATCAATTTCTTGATTGGGAAGCAATTAAAATATTCCAAAAGAGTGAAATAAGACCTTAAGAAATATAAACAACATAATAGTGCACTTTCAACAGAAAATGAGAAAATGAAGAAAAAGAAAGACAATGTGATTCGAAATGATCAACAACAGTGACAATAAAGAACAAGAACATACCAGAACACCATGACAAACAAAATAAAGTTGATCTACAACATTTCTCTGTTCCATTATCACTTCTCCTGGGAGAAAAAATTCCTCATGGAGTCTAATAACCTGCAAGACAAACAAATAAGAAAGACTATCTTATAATCTGTGGCTTTCATTATAGGATAACAGTGAAGTAAGAGATATTTATAGAAACTGAGGGGAACACTATCAGGCATGACTTGCATTACACCAACCCTATTGAGTTGATGCCACTATTTCACAAAAATCAATATCATAGGCCCTGTTGTTTGAAGCAGCCATTTAAACGACTCATGTAGTAACCAACATTCGCATCAGTATCCTTGCCATATATAATTCAATGGCTCGTGGTAAAATTTGTGAAATATGTAGAACACTACACATGTTTCAAGGTCCACCCAGTGTTCGGTGCATTACAAAAAAATGTGCCATGTCATATTGAATCCATCTTCATGTAGCATGAAACAAAATATTAAATGCTGAAATAAGTAAAACCAATGCTCAACTGTATGGTTATCAGAGTTGAAACTGCAGGGACTTTACTTTAGATTGAACTCAATTAGCATCTAATATGCAATTGCAAAGAAGTGACTTACAATCTGATTAACAAACTCTGAAGAGCAACCCTTGAAAAGAGAAACCTTTTCAATGTATTGCATGTATAAAGTTTGTGAAATCTGAAAGGAAAAAAGGAAGGACAAAAGTGAGAGAAATTGAATGAATGTGGCTTAACTACAAAGTTCAACAAGATAGAAACTATGTAGAGCAAAAAGAACGTTAGGTTAATACACACACACACACACACACACACACACACACACACACACACACACACACACACACACACACACATATATATATATGTTTCAAAGAAATAAAAATTATAAAAAAAATGTAAAAGTTGCAGTAGATCACACTATGATTGAAATAACTGGCCACAAATTGAAATAAATTTTTGGAAAAAATATTAAATTTTAAAAGGTAAAACTTCTATATTATTTCCCCAGAAATGCAACAAAATGTCAAGAAGCCATTCCTAGTACTAGTGATAAAGGTTGTTCATCAAGAAAACTAGCCTCTACCTCTCTCAAAAAGTATGTCATAGACAACTAATATCATTAAGTTCAATCATTAGACGTGGTTGGAAAGGTTGGGTTTTCAACAAAAACTGTGTATTAAACAGAAAGTTTTAGCTAATATGCTCACTTAATGTCCATGTCCACTTTTATGATCCTAGAGTTTCCTCTATAATGATGTACATTGAGTAATTGAAAGCAAATGAGAACACGGGATTAGTCTTAAAGAGGTGCGAATATGTTGCTGCAAATCAAATAAGCATATTCCAAACATAATTGACTTCATCAGCGGATGATTCCATCTTCCCCCCCTTGATCCTTTTTCTTCTTAAAAGAAATAAATAAAAAGAGAGAAGAAAAACATAAAGTGTTTATTCTTACTGGAGTATTACCTTAGCACGAATGGAGATCGGGATATCTTGAAGGACGGCAGCCTCAGTGTAGCTACTTTCATACTGTAACCGCACATGGCCTTTGATCTGATCACGAATGTCCCTCCCAAGTCTATTTCTGTTCATATATTTAATGAGATCTGTCATTTTATCCCTGAACTTTTCTGTCTTTGATCCTTTTACAATTAATGCTGTCATGTTACCGATCAAGTAAGCTCCAAGAACCATGTCAAAGGAAACATAAATCATTATGAATATCATTTCCCTCATATTGACTGCGTGTATATCCCCATAGCCTGCGGTGGAAAGAGCACAGTTATGATGCAATGCTGAAAACATCCAGTTATCAGAATGTCTAAAATGGCATGCCATTGCTTTTCAACTAATCTATACTATGTTGTCATGGCTTCCAATCATGATTGAATGATTAAGTCTTCCAGAGATTGAAAGATATTACCATATTTCTTTTTCAAGTTTGTTTTTATACATGCATACATACATATAGACATCATGTAGATTTAAAATGACAGAGAATCTTATTCAAGCCTTTTTGCATGCATGCATGAAAATGGTGCTATCAAATCTTGCATTAGTTACAACATTAAGGGCCCTGATTAATGTCTCAAAATATGGTCAATTGTCAGCCATTTCATTGAAAATAAAAAATTGTCTGTCTCAAATGATCTAAAGCTATTTTCCTTTGGACAAATTGGTTTTGTTTTAATTAAAATGCTATTCTTTGTGTTGTTAGCTTTCCCCACAAGTTTGTAAATATTAGCAATCACATTGTCATTCTTCTAGATTTAAACTGTGTAATTACCAAGGAAGATAATATGAAACCACAATGCTTCCAATTATATGAAGTACAAAAGTCAGAAAGGCAACTTACCAACAGTGGCCATGGTTACAATGGCAAAATACATAGATGTTGTATATCGGGTCCAGATGTCAATATCTCTGAAATTTAAATAACTATAGTCACCCATCTTTAAACTTCCAATCCATGTGTACCCCTCTTTTTCAGGAGGCAGAGTGGTAGCCAAATAGTAAAAGATGCATGCAGCTGTATGTGTGCAGTAGATTTCAACAGCAATAAGTTTTACAATCCTGGAAAACAGATAATTGATTCGTGTATCCTTCTCCATCTTCTGAAAAAACTCAAGGACTTTTCGTGCTCGATATAACCTGATCCATAAAAGGTACCTGACTTCTTCTTTTCTTCCACAAGCCTGTCAGAAGAATAGTTCTGAAATGGTTATACATTTACAACTCCAAATAATCACTGCAAAGATTAAATTTGGGTTATATTTTGTTTTTCATTTCTCAGACATTCTGACATAAGAACTCAATAACATCATATTCTGGGTGGTTTACTGTTGATTTTCTGCCATAATCTTCACAAAATGCTAAATTTATGTAGAGAATAATCTATTGTAATTGTGCCTCAGCGTTAAACACACTATCAAAAGTACACAAATATAGAGAACAAAGATGAGAAACATCAACAGAAACCAAAAGATTGATGACAAGAATAATATAATTATTAGATAGAAAAGAAATGAAAGACAGAGACTATATACCCAAATACAGCTGAAAATACTAGAGGGAAAGAATAATTAACTCAGCAGTATAATCGTGCAATAAATAAAAAGGATAAGGAAACAATAATACCCTGTAAATAATATCCCAAGGCATACAACTAAGTAAGTCAATGATAAAACTTGATTTCAAGTACCTGCAAATTAGAAAGGGAGGCATGAGGGTGGGAGGGAAATCATATCAGCACAACAAGAGCAAAGCAAATATTAAATAATATAGAGCTGAGCTCCAATTACAAAAGGGTAATGCATAAGGTGATTCAAGACAAGACAACTTTCAATTATTTAACTACTGTAATCGTATAAATTCCCAATGAAATAAAATACAATCGAGAGGGGTAAGGAAAGAACTTGCCGAAGAGCAATTGGTGTGCGCTTATAGACCACACGGTAGGTCTGGCTATCTCTGTAAGCAAGAAAAAATTTCAAGATAATGTCAAGAAGGAAAGCTAACTGTCCTGCAATGTCCAAGATGAAGAGGTTTTCTGGCAGTCCCCTGAAGAACGCAAACTCCATTGGTGTGAAGAAGGATGAATACAATGCCCATATCAGGATGAATTTTGTCCAGGCCCGGTACCAGCTGAAACCATTCGTTAATTCGTTATAGATTTTTAAAAAATAGATAAATAAACAATAAAATAACTGATTATTCTCTCTCTTTGCACAGCAGCAGTCAGCTGGTTCAGCTTCATCCTTGGCGTGCTTTAGAAATTCATATTAAATTTGTTGAATACAATTAAATAGATAGTAATTTTCTAAATATTTATATTTAATATTTATAATTCAAACTGATGAAATTTTACATTTAAATACACTATTAAAGTAAATTAGTATCTAAACAAGAATAGTAACTAACGAATGTTTATTATTATTATTTATATAATTATATTTTTCAAATATATTTACTGATACATTAGGAAAGAGGGTTTTTTAGTGTCGCCAAAGGACATGGAACAGAAAAATCATTACTCCTAGCTTTGTTGACAAGCAAACATTGTCGAGAAAAGTACCATTGTTTATTTTTATTGGTAAGATTATAGTTGAATTCTTTTTTTAAAAAATTTATAATTAGTTAAATTTTTTTATAAATTGTAGTCAAGTTCTTGATTATTTATTTTATTTGTAAAAAAATTTCGAATTGAATCAATTGCTTGCCTTCGTCACTCATTATAGTTAAATTATTATGAAATTTGTATATTCTATTTCTTTCATCAACTTTAAAAATTAGATAGTATTTTAAAATAAGAAATATTATTTAGCTTTATTTCAATTGTTTCATTAAAATAATATACTAACTATTTATTCTATCATTTTGTCCCCTTGTATCACTTATGTGATATAGATTTTTATATTATTTCAGTTAAAATTTTTAATTAATAAATAAATATCTTTTTTAAGAATAAAAATTTTAATTCAAATCATATAAATTTTTTTTTAAAGATTATGGGTGATTCACTATAATACATGATATATCTCTCAATTGTTTTCTTATAATTTTTATTTTTTTTTATTAATAAACTATATAATAACATAATAAATACATATTTATATAAAAAAAATTTTATTCATATAAATTGTTGTATTATTTTATATCATTAATATATGTGTTTTATTTTTATAAAAATAAATAATAATTATAAAAAAAAATAATAGCATAGTTCAATCATGTAAATTTGTACAAAAAAGGATTTTTATATGAGTTCATTACCTTACTATTATTGATTAACTAAAAGTTAGTAATTGTAACAAAAAAAAATAAAACTAAAAATTATAATAAAAAAGCAACTGATTACAATAATAAAAACAGAAAAAATTAAAAGATGTGTAGTACATATTTAGCACCAAAGTATATCCAACAGTTATAACGAAAGATCTTGTTTAGTTGAACCCTTTGAGAAAACTGAACGGGCAGGATTAAATCAGTTGAGTTGAGTAGCAACGGAAAATAAACACTTTGTGGTGAGGCGGTAACGACGGGCTGTGCGTCTCAGCTAAAACTTTTAAATTGTTGGTTCCTTGTGGACGTGGGTCGTGGGCGTTACAACAGAATGGAAAGGAGGAAGAGAGAGAAAGAGATCACCTGTTATCGGGATGAACGACGAAGCCTTTGGAAAGATATTTGATTCCAGTGATTACAGATTGACTTCGACTTGAATGAAGCCCAAACTGATTCGCAATCAAATTAAATCTGCTTCCACATGATGATTTTACGCTTTCTTTCAAATCCTCCACCTCGTAATCTCCTTCTGAACCGTGATCACAATCGTCCTTCTTTACGATAACTATGTTGCCCATTGTTACTGTCAACGAGATACAGTCCAGAGGTTCATCAATTTAACTACTGATTGAAATTAAAGATGCAAGTTAAAAGAGTAGTCCAGTTGTAAATAGAACTTTTTATTCCTTTTTTTTTCCTGGAAGACAGATAAGAATCACGAGAAATACGGTGAAAAGGGGCAGATATAAAAATTTGAGAGACAAGTAGAGCAGACCAGAACAGAACAGAACTTGGCTCTTGCGTTGAGTTGAGCTGCGTCTTATCGACTCCACATTTGTACACCAAAAACTGACGTATTTTTTTTTAATCTAATCAACGTGGATGGTGCTATTAATTATCTATAATTAGTAAGCGGATAAACTAACTACGCAAGAAGGCTGCTAGTGCTAGCTATAAAACTATTACAATTTAATATCTATTGTTATACTTGCAAATTCCACATTTTAATTTCTTAATAAATTATAAATATGGTTGAGTCAAATGTCAGTTTCTAATGTCATCCTGTTTCATACTTGAAACAAAAGATAAAAAAAGAAAAAAAGAAGAAGACTACAACTGTTGCAAAACAATAGCCAATAAAAATAGGGCGTTGTTGCTCGTGATACTCAACTTTATTGCACTATTTGATGAAGTTAGTGGCTGTGTTTTTTCCTAAAAACTATTAAATAAAGTGGTCATATGCCGGTTGCCCAAACTCACGGTTTGTGAACACCGAGCGGGTCAGAATTCTACTTTAACGGGCCCTACACTTAAAATGATTTTATATTGTCTAATTATTTAATAGAGTGGTTTTACATGCCTTAAGTGTTTGATAAAAATCGGCATAAAAATAATTTTTTTTTAAAATTAAAAAATACCCTTTTGTAATAAAATTATTACTTTTAAACTGCTAATTAAGTAACTAAAATAATTATAATAACTTTTTTTTTAATTTTAATAAATAGGAATAGCTTTTGCTTGCTTTCTTGAGAATTAAAAAAATCATACATATATAAATATTTAAATTTTATTATATGCATCCTTTAAAATTTATAGTAATTTTATTTTATAATAAATTTTGTAAAAAATATATATTTATTTTTTTCTAACTATTAATTAAAAATATTATTTTAATTTATTTATTCTTTACAAATAAAATTTTAATTCCTTATTTAGTTTTTGAATTTGTTATGTGTATATTTTTAAAATAAATAAAATAATATTTTATTTAAAAATATTAATAACATGCATACAAGCATGCACACACACATTAATTGTTTGATAAATAAATTTAGAACTATTTGCTACTCCATATAAGTTTTATAGTCCTTATTCAAAAAATATTTATTATATAAATGATCTAATGGTGTTAATTAATTAATTAATAATAATAATATTTTAATTTTTGTTATTGAATCATTTTTATATCATTATAATTATATTATAAAATTTTAAAAATTTAATGTAAATTATTTTTAAGTAATATGATAATGTACATAATTTAATAACAAAAATTTAAAATATATATTAATACCTAATATAAATAAATTAAATAATAATAATTAAGAATGAGTAAATTAGAGTTTTACTTTTAAAAAATAAATATATTAGAATATATTTATCTTTTAGTTAGTTCATTTATAATTAAACAGAAGATATGTGTATTTTTTTTCATGAAACATATGGTAGAGTAAAATGACCACAAAGGTATTTGATAAAACTTCATAAATATTATTAAGAAAATTATTAGAAAATATCTCACAAGTTTTGAATTAATATATATTTTTTTTCTATTTTGGCAACTAATTATATTATTTTTTACATATGCACTCCAACATTTAGCATTGGAGTTCACTTTGTCAACAAGAATATAGTATAATATGTAAACTAAAATTTTAGTTTTGAATTTTGAAGCAAGTATTTGAAAAATATATTTATACATTATGATATCTTCAATCCATAGTTAATTATTGATTGATCATAATATGTAGTATTGATTAATCAAAACAATTTGGATTCATATATTTTTTCTTAAAGATGAAAATGAATAAAAATAAGCAAAATTGTAGTGTAATTTATAAGCAGAATTTTACTATGTAATATTTATATTTTTGCATTTTATATATTTTATCTCAAATTGAATTACTTTTATTATAATTTTGTATTTATGTATTTTTTATTTGATACGTATTCTATTTAAATTTCATTGTCTTTTTGTATTTGATGAGTACTTCTTTGATAAGTTTTCACAAGATATATATTTTTTATGTAATTCTTTTCAAACTTTTATGAGAGATAATGAAGATATCTAAAATGAATATATAGAAAGATAAAATTATTTTAGTTTTTTTATTGTTTTAATTAATCATTAGCAGTTAAAAGTAATAGTTTTGTTATTGAAAGATAAATTTTCTATTAATTATAAAAAACAAGAGAACCGTGTGTGACAAACATATAGAAGTATAATTAGAGAGAAAAACAACAGTGATAAAAAAAATCGTGAAAAAAATGAAGCTAATATGAAAATACAAAAATGAGAACCATATGCTTAATTACATGTTTTAGCACTTTTTTTTAAAAATTTTTTACCTAAGACTAAATTAAAACTTTATACAAGTTTTGAGAAATAAAAAATAAATGAGACTATCAATTTAGTTTTACATGTTTATCTACCTAAATTTTATATATTTATATATAATAAATTTAGTTTTAAATGTCCCTTAAATAAACTATAAATATATAAATTTGTATTTATCAATTGAATCCAATAAGAAAAGCTAATATCATTCGTTCACCAAATTAAAATACCACTTTTGAATTGTGTAGAAACAACAATGCAAATTTCTCTAGAAATTTCCTCTATTGATAGCTAGCGAGGGCTACTTTGGCGAGTTGGTGGGCTACAGAGTTGGCACTCTCTTAGTTATTATTAATACAATATGAATATCAAAGTGATAACATGAATCATACGCAGATGTGACAGCTACAGCTTTGTACTCTCTTAATTATTAATACAATATGAATATCCAAGTGACAACTTGAGCCATATGCAAAAGAGACATAATGGGTTCTAGGTCATATACAGTCTTAGAATTTGATTAATTATTTGTTTAATTTATTGCTGATCATTGTTTCTGCATAAAATAAATTATTAGTCTAAAGAATACCACTTATCGTTTATCTTTTACTAACTTATACAATGATATACGACACAAGATGGATTAGTTATATTAGTATGATTCAAAATATAAAAGTTAGTGCACTATATTTGTAGATCTTATTCATAAATATAAAATTTAGTTTCATTACTTAGCAAGAGTCATAATAAAACATAAAATCATATTAGTTATGTGTTAATTATAAAAAAATATTTATAATTTTTTTAGAAAAGAAAAGAAAAGAAAAGAAGAGTGGGCCATACGAAAACAGGGATGGGGATAAATCTCCACCCAATTTTCCTAATTTTGTGAAAAAAGACCATAAATTGATTAACTAATATATATATATATATATATATATATTCTTAATTATTTATTTTACCATTGGAACTTGAAAGAGGCTAGTAGTGTTTTTTTAATTACTTATTTTTGTTGTTGTTGAGTTGAGCAATAGTATTATTAAGATGTTTTTCAACTCTCAAACACTCTCATCCTTTTCATTTCTTTTGCACACATTTAGAGTTTTGACTATTCTCAAAGTGTTGTTTGATTTTAGAAAAGGAAAGAAATAAGAAAACAATACAGGAAATGCAGAAAAAAAAAGAAAAAAATTAAGTTTTATTTTATTTAATTGTACAATGAAATTATCAATGAAAAAGAATTCATTATTTTTACTTAGAAAAAATATTATTTACTTTTAAATTTATTGATATTTGTTGATATATTACAATTTTTAATTATTTCTCACTTTTAATTTTAATTATAATTATATTTTATTAAAACTAATTACTCAATAAATATTTAACTAATAATGTGTGAAAATCCATACCAATTTCTAATAACTAAATAATAATATAAGAAAGTACACGTTTAAAATTTTTTTCATATTTTTGACCATTTAAATAGTACAACATACCAAATAAATAGTAAAAAGATATCAAATAATTAGTAATTTTATAAAAGTTCAGCAAGTACTTTGCTATATTATTAATCAACATAACTTACACAAAAAACATAATACTCCTAAAATATGTTCTCCTATCACCCAACTTCTCTACAAGTAGTAAAATATTGTATGATTTTTATAAAATATTTAATAATCTAAAAATAGTATTTTCTATCATATATACTATATTTACGACAAAATAAGAGTTTATAAAAACCAAACTTATAAAATCTGTTTACAACATACACGATGATATAGCTGTTGGTGATGCTATTTTGGGCTTTTGTTTTTCATTTGTTTTAAAGTTGGACCAAACAAATTAATTTTCAAAATAAACTAATGAATTAATAACAAAATTAATGAGCTTACCCATGTATGCACAACAGTACTTAACCAATTAAGTTCGGCGTTAATGCAAATAAACTAGGGTCTTAATGGCCAAACTACCAAAACATCATCAAAATGTACTTTGCATGAAATATGTTGTACATCCCAAAATCATTTCAGTATATTAACATCTAATGCCTAATGCATAAATTTCTTTATAAATAAGGACTTATATATATATATATATATATGGTCAATAGTTTTATGTGAATAAAATTTATTAAAAAAATATTATTACAATAAATACTTTAAAGATACAAATTATAATTCTAATCTCAACAATAAAGTCATCAAACAAATTACATAAAAAAAGCTTGGGGGCATAAAGGTTAGTGACTGTGGTAAGAAACATGAGATGGATTTCTTAGAACATTATTGGTTGGAATACAAACTTCTAGCCTCGACGCATAATTTCAACAAAATTTATTCACCATCTTTTGATCAAATGCCTTTTTATATAAATATATTGTAATGAAAGTAAGCCATAACATTTGTAGTTGTTATACATTATCCATTGCCTCGAGCAATTGAAAAGGGATATGCCCCGAGTGGCAGAAAGCAAAGCCAAATTGAACAAACCACCTAAGTGCCATCATTTCAGCAATTTGTAATAGTGCAATGTAATTAACTCTTCATTGATTCTATTCACTTTCTTACAAAATCCAAATCCCTTGACTTTTTCTCTTCTCTTCGTTCAATAATCATGAAATCATGATGGCCCCAAAATTAACGAATCATTCTCTTACATGTTATCAAACTCTCACATAACATTAAATTATTATCATTGAAAAAACTAAAAATGAATAAATAATGGTTATATTGACTAAATTATTATCATTGATACTGACAAAGTTATATACTGTTATATAGGCTATATTTTATCTCGCAGGGAAAAAAAGTTTGATCTATTAATGAATGACACTTATTTCATTCCAAGGTGTGGTTGAGGAGCCGGTTCTCTCACTACTAGACTATTCGAAACTGTTTTAGGTGCACACAAACACATCAGACTTTGCAATTGGACGATGAAATTTAAACAAATCATTTCATCAATCGATGACAAAAAAATGAAGTAATCTTGAAGAATCTAATCAGATCATTTTACACAAGATCATTAATAGATCACACAGTGAAGGATGACTATAAACAGTAATAAATGTCATAATCACGTAGAGGGGTTTATCATGACCGTGGCAATGAATGGGGTAAACTTGCAGAAGCAACTGAATGCTCCTCGCATACGCGCACGGCAGCAATGTCTTCTGATCACAACAGTCTGCAGAACAAGTAGAAATAAGTGTATCTTTGTTTTCTATTTGAATGCCAATTATGATGTAAACCATCTCATAATTTAATCCAAAATGTCTGTTAAAAGACGATAGAAGAAAAACTACAAATAAACAAAAATGAAATTTTTAGCATTTAATATACAATATTATTATATTATTATCTTATTTTCAAGCAAATAAGTGTATAATCATTTCTATTATTGAATGAAAATATGCATTTTAAAGAATTTTTTGGATTAAATTCTTAATACATTTAAAGTAGCAATGCTGCACCTAGTGCCTCTCTTCTAATGTTACTGCATAGGGCTGCGAAGGTGTCGAATGAGTGGGCTTTGTTGTGATTGGAATTTTGGGCTTGTGTGTAGGGCATTGTTGTCTTGTCACCTGGCCCAAGATTTTATAGCTGGAGGAAGCAGCATACAACCAATAACGACCATATATATAGTAGATTCATTCAAGCTATATATATATATATACACATACTTAAGATTTAGGGTTTAGAGTTTTTGGGATTTAGGGTTTAGAGTTTAGGGTTCAAAGTTTCATAAGAAAAAAATTTATGGAAAAAATATTTGAAGAACTCTTGAAGAAGATAGAAGATGACAATGTAGAATCATTCACAGACTGCCACATTGAGTATGACTTATTTATCGGTGATGATCCTCTTAATTTCAAATTATTTGGATTATAATGATTGCTCAAACTGGAAACTATTCAAAGTGGGAGACACAAGACCTTACAAAAATGTTTCATTATTAGAAGAAGTAAAGTAATTTTCGGCCAAAAAAAAAGTTACTTGATGATTAAGTAAACACAGAGTTTCCTTTGATGACAAGTTAAAAGATGTTCCATGATTACAAAAAGCCAAATTACTCTTCGATGAAAAAAAAAGTTACTTAATGATTAAGTAAATACAAAGTTTCTTTTAATGATAAGTTAAAAGGTACTTTAAGATTATAAGATGTCAAATTACGTTTTAGAGAAAAAAAAATTGCTTAACGATTAAGTAAACACAGAGTTTCTTTCGATGACAAATCAAAAATTGCTCTATGATCATATGAAGCCAAATTAGAAGACTTAGGGTTTACGGCTGAGGATTTAGGGTTTTAAGATTTAGGGTTTTTAAGGTTTAGGGTTTCGTAAAGAAAAAAATTTATGAAAAAATATTTGAAGAACTTGTGAAGAAGATGGAAGATGACGATGCAGAATCATCCATAGACTTCCACGCTGAGTATGACTCATTTACCGGTGTAATCCTTTTAGTTTCTAATTATTTGGATCATAATAATTGCTCAAACAGAAATTATTCGAAGTGGGAGATATTAGGCCTCGCAAAGATGTTTAATCATTAGAAAAGTAAAGTAACTTTCGGCGGATAAAAAAGTTACTTAATGATTAATTAAACACAAAGTTACTTTTGATGATAAGTTAAAAGGTACTTTAAGATTATAAGAAGCCAAATTACGTTTGGGTGGAGAAAAAAAGTTGCTTAATGATTAAGTAATCACAAAGCTTCTTTCGATGATAAGTTAAAAGATACTCCATGATTATAAGAAGCCAAATTACATTTCGGTAAAAAAAGAAAAGTTACTTAATGATTAAGTAAACACAAAGATTCTTTTGATAATAAGTTAAAAGGTACTTCAAGTTTATAAGAGGTCAAATTACGTTTCGGTGGAAAAAAAACGTTGCTTAATGATTAAGTAAACACAAAGCTTCTTTCGATGACAAACCAAAAATTGCTCTATGATCATACGAAGCTAAATTAGAAGACTTAGGGTTTAGGGTTTTTGGGCTTAACGTTTAGGGTTTTAAGGTTTATGGTTTTTGGGGTTTAGGATTTCGTAAGGAAAAGAATTTATGAAAAAAATATTTGAAGAACTTGTGAAGAAGATGGAAAATGCGACGCAAAATCATCCATAGACTTCCACGGCGAGTATGACTCTTTTACCGGTTGTAATCCTTTTAGTTTGTAAGTAGTTGGATCATAATGATTGCTAAAAAAGAAATTATTCGAAGTGGGAGACATTAGGCCTCGCAAAGATGTTTCATCATTACAAGAAGTAAAGTAACTTTCGGCGGAAAAAAAAAGTTACTTAATGATTAATTAAACACAAAGTTTTCTTCGATGAGAAGTTAAAAGATTCTTCATGATTTTAAGAAGTTAAATTACATTTCAGTGGAGAAATAAAAGTTACTTAGCGGTTAAGTAAACACAAAGTTTCTTTTAATGATAAGTGAAAAGGTACTTCAAGATTATAAGAAGCCAAAATACGTTTTGGTGGAGAAAAAAAGTTTCTTAATGATTAAGTAAACACAAAGCTTCTTTCGATGACAAGTTAAAAGATACTCCATGATTATAAGAAGCCAAATTACATTTCGGTGAAAAAGAAAAATTTACTTAATGATTAAGTAAACACAAAGATTCTTTTGATAATAAGTTAAAAGGTACTTCAAGTTTATAAGAGGTCAAACTACGTTTCGGTGGAAACAAACGTTGCTTAATGATTAAGTAAACACAAAGCTTCTTTCAATGACAAATAAAAAATTGTTCTATGATCATACGAAGCTAAATTAGAAGACTTAGGGTTTAGGGTTTTTGGGCTTAATGTTTAGGGTTTTAATGTTTATGGTTTTTGGGGTTTAGGATTTCGTAAGGAAAAGAATTTATGAAAAAATATTTGAAGAACTTGTGAAGAAGACGGAAAATGCGATGCAAAATCATCCATAGACTTCCACGGCGAGTATGACTCTTTTACCGGTTATAATCCTTTTAGTTTGTAAGTAGTTGGATCATAATGATTGGAAAAAAAGAAATTATTCGAAGTGGGAGACATTAGGCCTCGCAAAGATGTTTCATCATTACAAGAAGTAAAGTCACTTTCGGCGGAAAAAAAAGTTACTTAATGATTAATTAAACACAAAGTTCTTTTGATGATAAGCTAAAAGGTACTTCAAGATTATAAAAAGCTAATTACGTTTCGGTGGAGAAAGAAAAGTTGCTTAATGATTAAGTAAGCACAAAGCTTCTTTCGATGACAAGTTAAAAGATACTCCATGATTACAAAGAAGCCAAATTACATTTCGGTGAAAAAAGAAAATTAACTTAATGATTAAGTAAACACAAAGATTCTTTTGATAATAAGTTAAAAGGTACTTCAAGTTTATAAGAGGTCAAATTACATTTCGGTGGAAAAAAACGTTGCTTAATGATTAAGTAAACACAAAACTTCTTTCGATGACAAATCAAAAATTGCTCTATGATCATAGGAAGCTAAATTAGAACACTTAGGGTTTAGGGTTTTTGGGCTTAATGTTTAGGGTTTTAAAGTTTATGGTTTTTGGGGTTTAGGATTTCGTAAGGAAAAGAATTTATGAAAAAAATAATCGAAGAACTTGTGAAGAAGATGGAAAATGCGATGCAAAATCATCCATAGACTTCCACGGCGAGTATGACTCTTTTACCGGTTATAATCCTTTTAGTTTGTAAGTAGTTGGATCATAATGATTGCTAAAAAAGAAATTATTCGAAGTGGGAGACATTAGGCCTCGCAAAGATGTTTCATCATTACAAGAAGTAAAGTAATTTTCGGAAAAAAAAGGTTACTTAATGATTAAGTAAACACAGAGTTTTCTTCGATGAGAAGTTAAAAGATTCTCCATGATTTTAAGAAGTTAAATTACATTTCAGTGGAGAAAGAAAAGTTACTTAACGGTTAAGTAAACACAAAGTTTCTTTTAATGACAGTGAAAGGTACTTCAAGATTATAAGAAGCCAAATTACGTTTCGGTGGAGAAAAAAAGTTGCTTAAACGATTAAGTAAACACAAAGCTTTTTTCGATGACAACTTAAAAGATACTCCATGATTATAAGAAGCCAAATTACATTTCGGTGAAAAAAGAAAAGTTACTTATGATTAAGTAAACACAAAGATTCTTTTGATAATAAGTTAAAAGGTACTTCAAGTTTATAAGAGGTCAAACTACGTTTCGGTGGAAAAAACGTTGCTTAATGATTAAGTAAACACAAAGCTTCTTTCGATGACAAATAAAAAATTGCTCTATGATCACACGAAGCTAAATTAGAAGACTTAGGGTTTAGGGTTTTTGGGCTTAATGTTTAGGGTTTTAAAGTTTATGGTTTTTGGGGTTTAGGATTTCGTAAGGAAAAGAATTTATGAAAAAAATATTTGATGAACTTGTGAAGAAGATGGAAAATGCTATGCAAAATCATCCATAGACTTCCACGGCGAGTATGACTCTTTTACCGGTTATAATCCTTTTAGTTTGTAAGTAATTTGATCATAATGATTGCTAAAAAAGAAATTATTCGAAGTGGGAGACATTAGGCCTCGCAAAGATGTTTCATCATTACAAGAAGTAAAGTAATTTTCGAAAAAAAAAGTTACTTAATGATTATGTAAACACAGAGTTTTCGTTCGATGAGAAGTTAAAAGATTCTCCATGATTTTAAGAAGTTAAATTACATTTTGGTGGAGAAAGAAAAGTTACTTAACGGTTAAGTAAACACAAAGTTTCTTTTAATGACATGTGAAAAGGTGCTTCAAGATTATAAGAAGCCAAATTACGTTTCGGTGGAGAAAAAAAGTTGCTTAATGATTAAGTAAACACAAAGCTTCTTTCGATGACAAGTTAAAAGATACTCCATGATTATAAGAAGCCAAATTACATTTCGGTGAAAAAAGAAAAGTTACTTAACGATTAAGTAAACACAAAGATTCTTTTGATAATAAGTTAAAAGGTACTTCAAGTTTATAAGAGGTCAAATTACATTTCGGTGGAAAAAAAACGTTGCTTAATGATTAAGTAAATCACAAAGCTTCTTTCGATGACAAATCAAAAATTGTTCTATGATCATACGAAGCTAAATTAGAAGACTTAGGGTTTAGTGTTTTTGGGCTTAATGTTTAGGGTTTTAAAGTTTATGGTTTTTGGGGTTTAGGATTTCGTAAGGAAAAGAATTTATGAAAAAAATATTTGAAGAACTTGTGAAGAAGACGGAAAATGCGATGCAAAATCATCCATAGACTTCCACGGCGAGTATGACTCTTTTACCGGTTATAATCCTTTTAGTTTGTAAGTAGTTGGATCATAAAGATTGCTAAAAAAGAAATTATTCGAAGTGGGAGACATTAGGCATCGCAAAGATGTTTCATCATTACAAGAAGTAAAGTCACTTTCGGCGGAAAAAAAAATTACTTAATGATAAATTAAACACAAAGTTACTTTTGATGATAAGTTAAAAGGTACTTCAAGATTATAAAAACCTAATTACGTTTCGGTGGAGAAAAAAAGTTGCTTAATGATTAAGTAAGCACAAAGCTTCTTTCGATGACAAGTTAAAAGATACTCCATGATTACAAAAAGCCAAATTACATTTCGGTGAAAAAAGAAAAGTTACTTAATGATTAAGTAAACACAAAGATTCTTTTGATAATAAGTTAAAAGGTACTTCAAGTTTATAAGAGGTCAAATTACGTTTCGGTGGAAAAAAACGTTGCTTAATGATTAAGTAAACACAAAGCTTCTTTCGATGACAATCAAAAATTGCTCTATGATCATAGGAAGCTAAATTAGAAGACTTAGGGTTTAGGGTTTTTGGGCTTAATGTTTAGGGTTTTAAAGTTTATGGTTTTTTAGGGTTTAGGATTTCGTAAGGAAAAGAATTTATGAAAAAATATTTGAAGAACTTGTGAAGAAGACGGAAAATGCGATGCAAAATCATCCATAGACTTCCACGGCGAGTATGACTCTCTTACCAGTTATAATCCTTTTAGTTTGTAAGTAGTTGGATCATAATGATTGCTAAAAAAGAAATTATTCGAAGTGGGAGACATTAGGCCTCGCAAAGATGTTTCATCATTACAAGAAGTAAAGTAACTTTCGGCGGAAAAAAAAAGTTACTTAATGATAAATTAAACACAAAGTTACTTTTGATGATAAGTTAAAAGGTACTTCAAGATTATAAAAACCTAATTACGTTTCGGTGGAGAAAGAAAGTTGCTTAATGATTAAGTAAGCACAAAGCTTCTTTCGATGACAAGTTAAAAGATACTCCATGATTACAAAAAGCCAAATTACATTTCGGTGAAAAAAGAAAAGTTACTTAATGATTAAGTAAACACAAAGATTCTTTTGATAATAAGTTATAAGGTACTTCAAGTTTATAAGAGGTCAAATTACGTTTCGGTGAAAAAAAACGTTTGCTTAATGATTAAGTAAACACAAAACTTCTTTCGATGACAAATCAAAAATTGCTCTATGATCATAGGAAGCTAAATTAGAACACTTAGGGTTTAGCGTTTTTGGGCTTAATGTTTAGGGTTTCAAAGTTTATGGTTTTTGGGGCTTAGGATTTCGTAAGGAAAAGAATTTACGAAAAAAATAATTGAAGAACTTGTGAGGAAGATTCTTTTACCGGTTATAACCGTTTTAGTTTGTAAGTAATTGGATCATAATGATTGCTAAAAAAGAAATTATTCGAAGTGGGAGACATTAGGCCTCGCAAAGATGTTTCATCATTACAAGAAGTAAGGTAATTTTCGAAAAAAAAAGTTACTTAATAATTAAGTAAACGCAAAGTTTCCTTCGATGAGAAGTTAAATGATTCTTAATGATTTTAAGAAGTTAAATTACATTTCAGTGGAGAAAGAAAAGTTGCTTAACGGTTAAGTAAACACAAAGTTTCTTTTAATGACAAGTGAAAAGGTACTTCAGGATTATAAGAAGCCAAATTACGTTTCGGTGAGAAAAAAAGTTGCTTAATGATTAAGTAAACAAAAGCTTCTTTCGATGACAAGTTAAAAGATACTCCATGATTATAAGAAGCCAAATTACATTTCGGCGAAAAAACAAAAGTTACTTAATGATTAAGTAAACACAATGATTCTTGTGATAATAAGTTAAAAGGTACTTCAAGTTTATAACAGATCAAACTACGTTTCGGTGGAAAAAAACGTTGCTTAATGATTAAGTAAACACAAAGCTTCTTTCAATGACAAATCAAAAATTGTTCTATGATCATACGAAGCTAAATTAGAAGACTTAGGGTTTAGTGTTTTTGGGTCTTAATGTTTAGGGTTTTAAAGTTTATGGTTTTTGGGGTTTAGGATTTCGTAAGGAAAAGAATTTATGAAAAAAATATTTGAAGAACTTGCGAAGAAGATGGAAAATGCGATGCAAAATCATCCATAGACTTCCACGGCGAGTATGACTCTTTTACCGGTTATAATCCTTTTAGTTTGTAAGTAGTTGGATCATAAAGATTGCTAAAAAAGAAATTATTCGAAGTGGGAGACATTAGGCCTCGCAAAGATGTTTCATCATTACAAGAAGTAAAGTAATTTTCGAGAAAAAAAGTTACTTAATGATTAAGTAAACACAGAGTTTTCTTGGATGAGAAGTTAAAAGATTCTCCATGATTTTAAGAAGTTAAATTACATTTCAGCGGAGGAAGAAAAGTTACTTAACGATTAAGTAAACACAATGTTTCTTTTAATGACAGGTGAAAGGTACTTCAAGATTATAAGAAGCCAAATTACGTTTCGGTGGAAAAAAAAGTTGCTTAATGATTAAGTAAACACAAAGTTCTGTCGATGACAAGTTAAAAGATACTCCATGATTATAAGAAGCGAAATTACATTTCGGTGAAAAAAGAAAGGTTAGTTAATGATTAAGTAAACGCAAAGATTCTTTTGATAATAAGTTAAAAGGTACTTCAAGTTTATATGAGGTCAAATTACGTTTCGGTCGAAAAAAACGTTGCTTTTGTACCAACTGTTAGAAAAGTAAAATAAATTATTATTAAAAAAAAAATTGCTTAATGATTAAGTAAACAAAAAGCTTCTTTCGATGACAAATCAAAATTTGCTCTATGATCATACGAAGCTAAATTAGAAGACTTAGGGTTTAGGGTTTTTGGGCTTAATGTCTAGGGTTTTAAGGTTTCTGGTTTTTGGGGTTTAGGATTTCGTAAGGAAAAGAATTTATGAAAAAAATATTTGAAGAACTTGTGAAGAAGATGGAAAATGCGATGGAAAATCATCCATAGACTTCCACGGCGAGTATGACTCTTTTACCGGTTATAATCCTTTTAGTTTGTAAGTAGTTGGATCATAATGATTGCTAAAAGAGAAATTATTCGAAGTGGGAGACATTAGGCCTTGCAAAGATGTATCATCATTACAAGAAGTAAAGTAAATTTCGGAAAAAAAGGTTACTTAATGATTAAGTAAACACTGAGTTTTCTTCGATGAGAAGTTAAAAGATTCTCCATGATTTTAAGAAGTTAAATTACATTTCAGTGGAGAAAGAAAAGTTACTTAAAGGTTAAGTAAACACAAAGTTTCTTTTAATGACTAGTGAAAGGGTACTTCAAGATTATAAGAAGCCAAATTACGTTTCGGTGGAAAAAAAAAGTTGCTTAATGATTAAGTAAACAAAAGCTTCTTTCGATGACAACTTAAAAAATACTCCATGATTATAAAAAGCCAAATTACATTTCGGTGAAAAAAGAAAAGTTTCTTAATGATTAAGTAAACACAAAGATTCTTTTGATAATAAGTTAAAAGGTACTTCAAGTTTATAAGAGGTCAAACTACGTTTCGGTGGAAACAAACGTTGGTTAATGATTAAGTAAACACAAAGCTTCTTTCGATGACAAATAAAAAATTGTTCCATGATCACACGAAGCTAAATTAGAGGACTTAGGGTTTAGGGTTTTTGGGCTTAATGTTTAGGGTTTTAAAGTTTATGGTTTTTGGGGTTTAGGATTTCGTAAGGAAAAGAATTTATGAAAAAAATAATTGATGAACCTGTGAAGAAGATGGAAAATGCTATGCAAAATCATCCATAGACTTCCACGGCGAGTATGACTCTTTTACCGGTTATAATCCATTTAGTTTGTAAGTAATTTGATCATAATGATTGCTAAAAAAGAAATTATTCGAAGTGGGAGATATTAGGCCTCGCAAAGATGTTTCATCATTACAAGAAGTAAAGTAATTTTCGAAAATAAAAAGTTACTTAATGATTATGTAAACACACAGTTTCGTTCGATGAGAAGTTAAATGATTCTCCATGATTTTAAGAAGTTAAATTACATTTTGGTGGAGAAAGAAAAGTTACTTAACGGTTAAGTAAACACAAAGTTTCTTTTAATGACATGTGAAAAGGTGCTTCAAGATTATAAGAAGCCAAATTACGTTTCGGTGGAGAAAAAAAGTTGCTTAATGATTAAGTAAACACAAAGCTTCTTTCGATGACAAGTTAAAAGATACTCCATGATTATAAGAAGCCAAATTACATTTCGGTGAAAAAAGAAAAGTTACTTAACGATTAAGTAAACACAAAGATTCTTTTGATAATAAGTTAAAAGGTACTTCAAGTTTATAAGAGGTCAAACTACATTTCGGTGGAAAAAAACGTTGCTTAATGATTAAGTAAATGCAAAGCTTCTTTCGATGACAAATCAAAAATTGTTCTATGATCATACGAAGCTAAATTAGAAGACTTAGGGTTTATGGTTTTTGGGCTTAATGTTTAGGGTTTTAAAGTTTATGGTTTTTGGGGTTTAGGATTTCGTAAGGAAAAGAATTTATGAAAAAATATTTGAAGAACTTGTGAAGAAGATGGAAAATGCGATGCAAAATCATCCATAGACTTCCACGGCGAGTATGACTCTTTTACCGGTTATAATCCTTTTAGTTTGTAAGTAGTTGGATCATAAATGATTGCTAAAAAAGAAATTATTCGAAGTGGGAGACATTAGGCCTCGCAAAGATGTTTCATCATTACAAGAAGTAAAGTCACTTTCGGCGGAAAAAAAAAGATTACTTAATGATAAATTAAACACAAAGTTACTTTTGATGATAAGTTAAAAGGTACTTCAAGATTATAAAAACCTAATTACGTTTCGGTGGAGAAAGAAAGTTGCTTAATGATTAAGTAAACACAAAGCTTCTTTCGATGACAAGTTAAAAGATACTCCATGATTACAAAAAGCCAAATTACATTTCGGTGAAAAAAGAAAGTTACTTAATGATTAAGTAAACACAAAGATTCTTTTGATAATAAGTTAAAAGGTACTTCAAGTTTATAAGAGGTCAAACTACGTTTCGGTGGAAACAAACGTTGCTTAATGATTAAATAAACACAAAGCTTCTTTCGATGACAAATCAAAAATTGCTCTATGATCATACGAAGCTAAATTAGAAGACTTAGGGTTTATGGTTTTTGGGCTTAATGTTTAGGGTTTTAAAGTTTATGGTTTTTGGGGTTTAGGATTTCGTAAGGAAAAGAATTTATGAAAAAATATTTGAAGAACTTGTGAAGAAGATGGAAAATGCGATGCAAAATCATCCATAGACTTCCACGGCGAGTATGACTCTTTTACCGGTTATAATCCTTTTAGTTTGTAAGTAGTTGGATCATAATGATTGCTAAAAAAGAAATTATTCGAAGTGGGAGACATTAGGCCTCGCAAAGATGTTTCATCATTACAAAGAAGTAAAGTAATTTTCGGAAAAAAAAAGTTACTTAATGATTAAGTAAACACAAAGATTCTTTTGATAACAAGTTAAAAGGTGCCTCAAGTTTATAAGAGGTCAAACTACATTTCGGTGGAAACAACGTTGCTTAATGATTAAGTAAACACAAAGCTTCTTTCGATGACAAATCAAAAATTGCTCTATGATCATACGAAGCTAAATTCGAAGACTTAGGGTTTAGGGTTTTTGGGCTTAATGTTTAGGGTTTTAAAGTTTATGGTTTTTGGGGTTTAGGATTTCGTAAGGAAAAGAATTTATGAAAAAATATTTGAAGAACTTGTGAAGAAGATGGAAAATGCGATGCAAAATCATCCATAGACTTCCACGGCGAGTATGACTCTTTTACCGGTTATAATCCTTTTAGTTTGTAAGTAGTTGGATCATAATGATTGCTAAAAAAGAAATTATTCGAAGTGGGAGACATTAGGCCTCGCAAAGATGTTTCATCATTACAAGAAGTAAAGTAATTTTCGGAAAAAAAAAGTTACTTAATGATTAAGTAAACACAGAGTTTTCTTCGATGAGAAGTTAAAAGATTCTCCATGATTTTAAGAAGTTAAATTACATTTCAGTGGAGAAAGAAAAGTTACTTAAGGGTTAAGTAAACACAAAGTTTCTTTTAATGACAAGTGAAAAGGTACTTCAAGATTATAAGAAGCCAAATTACGTTTCGGTGGAGAAAAAAAGTTGCTTAATGATTAAGTAAACACAAAGCTTCTTTCGATGACAAGTTAAAAGATACTCCATGATTATAAGAAGCCAAATTACATTTCGGTGAAAAAAGAAAAGTTACTTAATGATTAAGTAAACACAAAGATTCTTTTGATAATAAGTTAAAAGGTACTTCAAGTTTATAAGAGGTCAAACTACATTTCGGTGGAAACAAACGTTGCTTAATGATTAAGTAAACACAAAGCTTCTTTCGATGACAAATCAAAAATTGTTCTATGATCATACGAAGCTAAATTAGAAGACTTAGGGTTTAGGGTTTTTGGGCTTAATGTTTAGGGTTTTAAAGTTTATGGTTTTTGGGGTTTAGGATTTCGTAAGGAAAAGAATTTATGAAAAAAATATTTGAAGAACTTGTGAAGAAGATGGAAAATGCGATGCAAAATCATCCATAGACTTCCACGGCGAGTATGACTCTTTTACCGGTTATAATCCTTTTAGTTTGTAAGTAGTTGGATCATAATGATTGCTAAAAAAGAAATTATTCGAAGTGGGAGACATTAGGCCTCGCAAAGATGTTTCATCATTACAAGAAGTAAAGTAATTTTCGAAAAAAAAAGTTACTTAATGATTAAGTAAACACAGAGTTTTCTTCGATGAGAAGTTAAAAGATTCTCCATGATTTTAAGAAGTTAAATTACATTTCAGTGGAGAAAGAAAAGTTACTTAACGGTTAAGTAAACACAAAGTTTCTTTTAATGACAGTGAAAGGTACTTCAAGATTATAAGAAGCCAAATTACGTTTCGGTGGAGAAAAAAAGTTGCTTAATGATTAAGTAAACACAAAGCTTCTTTCGATGACAAGTTAAAAGATACTCCATGATTATAAGAAGCCAAATTACATTTCGGTGAAAAAAGAAAAGTTACTTAATGATTAAGTAAACACAAAGATTCTTTTGATAATAAGTTAAAAGGTACTTCAAGTTTATAAGAGGTCAAACTACGTTTCGGTGGAAAAAAACGTTGCTTAATGATTAAGTAAACACAAAGCTTCTTTCGATGACAAATCAAAAATTGCTCTATGATCATACGAAGCTAAATTAGAAGACTTAGGGTTTATGGGTTTTTGGGCTTAATGTTTAGGGTTTTAAAGTTTATGGTTTTTGGGGTTTAGGATTTCGTAAGGAAAAGAATTTATGAAAAAATATTTGAAGAACTTGTGAAGAAGATGGAAAATGCGATGCAAAATCATCCATAGACTTCCACGGCGAGTATGACTCTTTTACCGGTTATAATCCTTTTAGTTTGTAAGTAGTTGGATCATAATGATTGCTAAAAAAGAAATTATTCGAAGTGGGAGACATTAGGCCTCGCAAAGATGTTTCATCATTACAAGAAGTAAAGTAATTTTCGGAAAAAAAAAGTTACTTAATGATTAAGTAAACACAGAGTTTTCTTCGATGAGAAGTTAAAAGATTCTCCATGATTTTAAGAAAGTTAAATTACATTTCAGTGGAGAAAGAAAAGTTACTTAATGGTTAAGTAAACACAAAGTTTCTTTTAATGACAAGTGAAAGGTACTTCAAGATTATAAGAAGCCAAATTACGTTTCGGTGGAGAAAAAAAGTTGCTTAATGATTAAGTAAACACAAAGCTTCTTTCGATGACAAGTTAAAAGATACTCCATGATTATAAGAAGCCAAATTACATTTCGGTGAAAAAGAAAAGTTACTTAATGATTAAGTAAACACAAAGATTCTTTTGATAATAAGTTAAAAGGTACTTCAAGTTTATAAGAGGTCAAACTACGTTTCGGTGGAAACAAACGTTGCTTAATGATTAAGTAAACACAAAGCTTCTTTCGATGACAAATCAAAAATTGCTCTATGATCATACGAAGCTAATTAGAAGACTTAGCGTTTATGGGTTTTTGGGCTTAATGTTTAGGGTTTTAAAGTTTATGGTTTTTGGGGTTTAGGATTTCGTAAGGAAAAGAATTTATGGAAAAAATATTTGAAGAACTTGTGAAGAAAATGGAAAATGCAATGCAAAATCATCCATAGACTTCCACGGCGAGTATGACTCTTTTACCAGTTATAATCCTTTTAGTTTGTAAGTAGTTGGATCATAATGATTGCTAAAAAAGAAATTATTCGAAGTGGGAGACATTAGGCCTCGCAAAGATGTTTCATCATTACAAGAAGTAAAGTAATTTTCGGAAAAAAAAAGTTACTTAATGATTAAGTAAACACAGAGTTTTCTTCGATGAGAAGTTAAAAGATTCTCCATGATTTTAAGAAGTTAAATTACATTTCAGTGGAGAAAGAAAAGTTACTTAATGGTTAAGTAAACACAAAGTTTCTTTTAATGACAGGTGAAAGGTACTTCAAGATTATAAGAAGCCAAATTACGTTTCAGTGGAGAAAAAAAGTTGCTTAATGATTAAGTAAACACAAAGCTTCTTTCGATGACAAGTTAAAAGATACTCCATGATTATAAGAAGTCAAATTACATTTCGGTGAAAAAGAAAAGTTACTTAATGATTAAGTAAACACAAAGATTCTTTTGATAATAAGTTAAAAGGTACTTCAAGTTTATAAGAGGTCAAACTACGTTTCGGTGGAAACAAACGTTGCTTAATGATTAAGTAAACACATAGCTTCTTTCGATGACAAATCAAAAATTGCTCTATGATCATACGAAGCTAATCTAGAAGACTTAGCGTTTATGGTTTTTGGGCTTAATGTTTAGGGTTTTAAAGTTTATGGTTTTTGGGGTTTAGGATTTCGTAAGGAAAAGAATTTATGGAAAAAATATTTGAAGAACTTGTGAAGAAAATGGAAAATGCAATGCAAAATCATCCATAGACTTCCACGGCGAGTATGACTCTCTTACCAGTTATAATCCTTTTAGTTTGTAAGTAGTTGGATCATAATGATTGCTAAAAAAGAAATTATTCGAAGTGGGAGACATTAGGCCTCGCAAAGATGTTTCATCATTACAAGAAGTAAAGTAATTTTCGGAAAAAAAAAGTTACTTAATGATTAAGTAAACACAGAGTTTTCTTCGATGAGAAGTTAAAAGATTCTCCATGATTTTAAGAAGTTAAATTACATTTCAGTGGAGAAAGAAAAGTTACTTAATGGTTAAGTAAACACAAAGTTTCTTTTAATGACAGGTGAATGGTACTTCAAGATTATAAGAAGCCAAATTACGTTTCAGTGGAGAAAAAAAGTTGCTTAATGATTAAGTAAACACAAAGCTTCTTTCGATGACAAGTTAAAAGATAGTCCATGATTATAAGAAGTCAAATTACATTTCGGTGAAAAAGAAAAGTTACTTAATGATTAAGTAAACACAAAGATTCTTTTGATAATAAGTTAAAAGGTACTTCAAGTTTATAAGAGGTCAAACTACGTTTCGGTGGAAACAAACGTTGCTTAATGATTAAGTAAACACATAGCTTCTTTCGATGACAAATCAAAAATTGCTCTATGATCATACGAAGCTAATCTAGAAGACTTAGCGTTTATGGTTTTTGGGCTTAATGTTTAGGGTTTTAAAGTTTATGGTTTTTGGGGTTTAGGATTTCGTAAGGAAAAGAATTTATGGAAAAAATATTTGAAGAACTTGTGAAGAAAATGGAAAATGCAATGCAAAATCATCCATAGACTTCCACGGCGAGTATGACTCTCTTACCAGTTATAATCCTTTTAGTTTGTAAGTAGTTGGATCATAATGATTGCTAAAAAAGAAATTATTCGAAGTGGGAGACATTAGGCCTCGCAAAGATGTTTCATCATTACAAGAAGTAAAGTAATTTTCGGAAAAAAAAAGTTACTTAATGATTAAGTAAACACAGAGTTTTCTTCGATGAGAAGTTAAAAGATTCTCCATGATTTTAAGAAGTTAAATTACATTTCAGTGGAGAAAGAAAAGTTACTTAATGGTTAAGTAAACACAAAGTTTCTTTTAATGACAGGTGAATGGTACTTCAAGATTATAAGAAGCCAAATTACGTTTCAGTGGAGAAAAAAAGTTGCTTAATGATTAAGTAAACACAAAGCTTCTTTCGATGACAAGTTAAAAGATAGTCCATGATTATAAGAAGTCAAATTACATTTCGGTGAAAAAAGAAAAGTTACTTAATGATTAAGTAAACACAAAGATTCTTTTGATAATAAGTTAAAAGGTACTTCAAGTTTATAAGAGGTCAAACTACGTTTCGGTGGAAACAAACGTTGCTTAATGATTAAGTAAACACAAAGCTTCTTTCGATGACAAATCAAAAATTGCTCTATGATCATACGAAGCTAATCTAGAAGACTGAGCGTTTATGGTTTTTGGGCTTAATGTTTAGGGTTTTAAAGTTTATGGTTTTTGGGGTTTAGGATTTCGTAAGGAAAAGAATTTATGGAAAAAATATTTGAAGAACTTGTGAAGAAAATGGAAAATGCAATGCAAAATCATCCATAGACTTCCACGGCGAGTATGACTCTTTACCAGTTATAATCCTTTTAGTTTGTAAGTAGTTGGATCATAATGATTGCTAAAAAAGAAATTATTCGAAGTGGGAGACATTAGGCCTCGCAAAGATGTTTCATCATTACAAGAAGTAAAGTAATTTTCGGAAAAAAAAGTTACTTAATGATTAAGTAAACACAGAGTTTTCTTCGATGAGAAGTTAAAAGATTCTCCATGATTTTAAGAAGTTAAATTACATTTCAGTGGAGAAAGAAAAGTTACTTAATGGTTAAGTAAACACAAAGTTTCTTTTAATGACAGGTGAAAGGTACTTCAAGATTATAAGAAGCCAAATTACGTTTCAGTGGAGAAAAAAAGTTGCTTAATGATTAAGTAAACACAAAGCTTCTTTCGATGACAAGTTAAAAGATAGCTCCATGATTATAAGAAGTCAAATTACATTTCGGTGAAAAAAGAAAAGTTACTTAATGATTAAGTAAACACAAAGATTCTTTTGATAATAAGTTAAAAGGTACTTCAAGTTTATAAGAGGTCAAACTACGTTTCGGTGGAAACAAACGTTGCTTAATGATTAAATAAACACAAAGCTTCTTTCGATGACAAATCAAAAATTGCTCTATGATCATACGAAGCTAATTAGAAGACTTAGCGTTTATGGTTTTTGGGCTTAATGTTTAGGGTTTTAAAGTTTATGGTTTTTGGGGTTTAGGATTTCGTAAGGAAAAGAATTTATGGAAAAAATATTTGAAGAACTTGTGAAGAAAATGGAAAATGCAATGCAAAATCATCCATAGACTTCCACGGCGAGTATGACTCTTTTACCAGTTATAATCCTTTTAGTTTGTAAGTAGTTGGATCATAATGATTGCTAAAAAAGAAATTATTCGAAGTGGGAGACATTAGGCCTCGCAAAGATGTTTCATCATTACAAGAAGTAAAGTAATTTTCGGAAAAAAAAAGTTACTTAATGATTAAGTAAACACAGAGTTTTCTTCGATGAGAAGTTAAAAGATTCTCCATGATTTTAAGAAGTTAAATTACATTTCAGTGGAGAAAGAAAAGTTACTTAATGGTTAAGTAAACACAAAGTTTCTTTTAATGACAAGTGAAGGTACTTCAAGATTATAAGAAGCCAAATTACGTTTCGGTGGAGAAAAAAAGTTGCTTAATGATTAAGTAAACACAAAGCTTCTTTCGATGACAAGTTAAAAGATAGTCCATGATTATAAGAAGTCAAATTACATTTCGGTGAAAAAAGAAAAGTTACTTAATGATTAAGTAAACACAAAGATTCTTTTGATAATAAGTTAAAAGGTACTTCAAGTTTATAAGAGGTCAAATTACGTTTCGGTGGAAAAAAACGTTGCTTAATGATTAAGTAAACACAAAGCTTCTTTCGATGACAAATCAAAAATTGCTCTATGATCATACGAAGCTAATCTAGAAGACTTAGGGTTTATGGTTTTTGGGCTTAATGTTTAGGGTTTTAAAGTTTATGGTTTTTGGGGTTTAGGATTTCGTAAGGAAAAGAATTTATGGAAAAATATTTGAAGAACTTGTGAAGAAAATGGAAAATGCAATGCAAAATCATCCATAGACTTCCACGGCGAGTATGACTCTCTTACCAGTTATAATCCTTTTAGTTTGTAAGTAGTTGGATCATAATGATTGCTAAAAAAGAAATTATTCGAAGTGGGAGACATTAGGCCTCGCAAAGATGTTTCATCATTACAAGAAGTAAAGTAATTTTCGGAAAAAAAAGTTACTTAATGATTAGTAAACACAGAGTTTTCTTCGATGAGAAGTTAAAAGATTCTCCATGATTTTAAGAAGTTAAATTACATTTCAGTGGAGAAAGAAAAGTTACTTAACGGTTAAGTAAACACAAAGTTTCTTTTAATGACAAGTGAAAGGTACTTCAAGATTATAAGAAGCGCAAATTACGTTTCGGTGGAGAAGAAAAGTTGCTTAATGATTAAGTAAACACAAAGCTTCTTTCGATGACAAGTTAAAAGATACTCCATGATTATAAGAAGCCAAATTACATTTCGTTGAAAAAAAAAGTTACTTAATGATTAAGTAAACACAAAGATTCTTTTAATAACAAGTTAAAAGGTGCCTCAAGTTTATAAGAGGTCAAACTACATTTCGGTGGAAACAAACGTTGCTTAATGATTAAATAAACACAAAGCTTCTTTCGATGACAAATCAAAAATTGTTCTATGATCATACGAAGCTAAATTAGAAGACTTAGGGTTTAGGGTTTTTGGGCTTAATGTTTAGGGTTTTAAAGTTTATGGTTTTTGGGGTTTAGGATTTTGTAAGGAAAAGAATTTATGAAAAAATATTTGAAGAACTTGTGAAGAAGATAGAAAATGACGATGCAAAATCATCCATAGACTTCCACGGCGAGTATGACTCTTTTACCGGTTATAATCCTTTTAGTTTGTAAGTAGTTGGATCATAATGATTGCTAAAAAAGAAATTATTCGAAGTGGGAGATATTAGGCCTCGCAAAGATGTTTCATCATTACAAGAAGTAAGGTAATTTTCGAAAAAAAAAGTTACTTAATGATTATGTAAACACAGAGTTTCGTTCGATGAGAAGTTAAAAGATTCTCCATGATTTTAAGAAGTTAAATTACATTTCGGCGGAGAAAGAAAAGTTACTTAACGGTTAAGTAAACACAAAGTTTCTTTTTA